>OX328125.1:61192587-61702587 GCA_946811695.1 Gonocerus acuteangulatus
AATTTGTTCAGCACATTTCTCCTAAAAATGGGTTATGGTATAAATAGCCTACCCCCCCCCCCATTGTTATATTTTAAGAAATCAAATAAAATATTAAAAAATGTATTATTATACTTGCCGTAATGATTTTTGTAAGCATTGAATGAATCATTGAGTGTCATATCATTTCAAATTCTAGGTCCACTTTTATAACGAAATAAAGTAAAATAAAAGGATTTCTGTTGAAAAATGGCAGAAGCATAGATTAAAACGACGAAGATCGTCCATCTATGTCAGAATCCGAAAAAGCGGGGAGGCGTAAATTTCTAATTAGAAACACTAGAAGTCAGTATCCAACTACACGCTTGAAATCCGATCATACTCCCACCAATCAATGCTAACCCAAGGGGTCAACTCTTTAGGCAAGTTGTATCTTTTTCTCAAATGTCACTAAGTTATGCATAGCACCATGCAACTAGTTTATTCAACTAGTTTAATCGTCAGCATAATATAATATTCATATATTTTATTTTCAGAGAAAGGAACTGAAAAATATTTTTGAATTGAAATAAATATCTACTTATATCAATAGCATAAGTCTCCAATGGACATTGCTTAAGTAATATAAACAGAGCTTAATATTGAAATTAGTTAGGAAAGCTTGGAATAAATGAACTTAATATTTTTTCCCCCCCAATTACACCGAATCTCACGAAATCTTGAAGAAAAGTAAGATATAGGTGCCGTTATGTACTAGAAACTTACAGGAGCGGAAATTACTCAATCGGCCTATTCGGCGTCTGCTCGGAATGTTCTATTATACACAACCAAGAATTCGTTCTCATTCTAAATATTTTGTTAACCAGACAATTCATTTTACTGCTAAAATCAATTATAAAAATAACAAGCATTAAAACAACGAAAAAAGCCAAACGTATGGAGTCGTCCAAAGCAAAGAAACCAACATATTCCAGGATTTAAGCACGTATTTTTCCGCCTGAGATCCGGCCATGGAAAATATATTTAGCACTGCTTTTGTAGAAAATTTAGTGAGCTTTTGATTGGCTACTGTCCACTTACCTCGATTCCCCACTCGTATTCGAGATATTTAAGGATATCACACAAATAGACAAATATCCAAAAAATGCTCTGCATACGTCCTATATTCCTTATAAAAAAAAAAAGTATTTAATCAAATTTAGACTTATCACTGTCAGTGGTTCATAAATTACACTAAGCCGTTAAGACCATACAATTTTTACTTTAAGTAATAGATAACAAAACCTAATTTAAACTACTAATAACTCTATAAAGTTAGCCAAATATCAAATTCTTAGTTTGACATTAAATAATTAGAAAATAAATTATTATTATTAGTGTTTTAGTAATTTTAACTTTTGTGAGCTTCCTGGTATTACTAACTTGAACATAGGTTTATCTTTCGAAATAGACGTGGATTTATTAGTTGTTCTATTATATTTCAAAAAAAAAAAAAAAAAAGAAGAAGAAGAAAGTATCAGAATATAAATATTTTTGTGAAAGGGCTCAAAAGGCTTTAAAACTGTTCTTAAATATCTAGGACTTTATATTGACAAAAAATTGAAATGGAACTATCACATTACTAACTTACAAACACGACTATTTTCAATAATAAATGGATTATCGATGGCTGCGAGAGTCACTTCGGGTCTTAATTCTGACGCATTAGCCACAATCTACAAAGGGGCGATTGTCCCCATTTTGACGTACGGGATTGAAATATGGGGCCATGCTTTAAGTGTAGAGAGAAATGTGAAAAAAAACTAGAAAGAGTACAGAGATTAGCTGCGATTAAAATATCCAGGGGATATCGTGCATTATCTTATGAAGCATCATGTGTTTTAGCTAACACATTGCCAATTCACATCAAAGCTGAGGAAATGATAAGGCTACATAGGTTATTGAAATTGAAAGAAATTCCAGAAGACTTTACTTATCAGAACATCACACCTCATGACATAGAACAAGACGTACGGTTCACAAACTGGTTACACCCTAAAGACAACATTGTACCGACTGACGATGTTGAACTAACATGGACTTATCAGATTTACACGGACGGTAGTAAAAGCAATGACTGTGTTGGATCTGCATACATAATACTAAAAGACGACATAACTATTCACAGCGGACAATACAGACTATCACCACTATGTACAAACAACCAGGCAGAAAACCTTGCAATTATAAAAACAGTAGAAAAACTATATTCCATAAGTCACGACGGAGACACATGCATAATATACACTGACAGCAAGGCAAACATAGCACGGATATACAACAGCCAAAATCATAACGAACAGACCGAACACATTAGAACATTACTTATTATGTGTAAACAGAAAAATGTGACAGTTACAATAACCTGGATTAAAGGACATTCTGGACAATTAGGGAACGAGAAAGTTGACCTACTCGCAAAATCAGCTTCTAAGGATATGACATTACCTATATCCTACTCTAAACTTACATCACAGACTATAAAATCACGACTAAGAAACGAATCAATGCGAAAATGGACGAAAGATGGGCGAACACAACTAAAGGAAGACATTTACACAAATTCATACCTACAATACTCAAGAGACAAAAATTAACACTAAACAACTTTAAAGTAACACAATTTATATCAGGACATGGACCGACGAAAAGTTATTTATACAGATTTAAACGAATCAGAAATAACACATGTAAATGCGACAATACAACTGAACAGACTTACAACCATCTCCTGTATGACTATAAAAACATTACTGCGAGACAAATCAATGCTAAAATGGGACGAACGATGGACGAACACAACTAAAGGAAGACATTTACACAAATACATACCTACAATATTCAACAGACAAAAATTAACACTAAACAACTTTAAAATGACTCAATTCATATCAGGACATGGACCGACGAAAAGTTATTTACATAAATTTAAGTTTATAACTACTAATACATGTAAATGCGACAATACAACTGAACAGACTTACGACCATCTCCTGTTCGACTGTACATTACTAGACGGACCCAGGACAAAACTCACTAAGGACATTACCTTACAAGACGGAACTTAGCCCACTGACAAACCTGACTTACTACTTACATATTTTCAGGAATTTGATGCATTTATTAAACAATTGGACCTAAAAAATATAAATGAACTCATCTGAATGCCCACATATGTATTATGTCATTTACATATGTATATATTTTGTTTATTTTTATTATTTCATTTATTTTTTTAGTTTTCGATTTATTTTTATTATCTTCATTTTAATTTCAGTATTCATAGTAATTGTAAAAGACATCATTATTTTACGTACATACATAATCAAAATACGTGTAGTATCCAGAAAGGATGGCATACGTAGTTTAATAAAACTTCCACGCTGGAGGGTTACTCCAACGTGGAAAACATGAAAAAAAAAAGGCCTCATGAAGCAATATAAATATGTATATAAATACAGTTATTATTTTAATATTAATGTGATAAAAATAAGAATCTGAAATTAATAATTTCAAGACTAGATTGGTGTGATCTTTTCCTCAGACCTTAACTCCTTTATTTATTTATACATTTAACGTTTCGGCCTTCAGGCCATTTTCAATTTCTAGAAGTAAGTGTTACAAAATACTTAATATAACCCTGTTATTATATAATTTATAATAATTTAACCCTATGTCCATTATTTTATTCTATTGTTTACCTAATTTCCAGCAGCCTCTTTTTTAAAAACTTTTTCAGTATAGGCCTTGTCATCCTGGCAATTACAATTATTAAAACCATTCTTGAAATTTTCAAGGAATCTTCCAAAACTTAAACACCACCATTTTCTTTTTTATCCCCCACATTTTCAAGACTCATTCGTGATCTAGTAATACTAATCTATGCCTATCCTCATTTTTATAACAATCAATATATTTTTTTTTTTTTAATTTTAAATAAAAATAATAAAATCAACCCACAAAAACACCTTACAATTTTCTATTGTTTTTGTTCTAATAATTTTTAATACAATAATTCTTTAAGAAAATTATTTGTTTGCCAATTTATCTTGTCCTGGTACCAGTAATAAGTAGTAGTGAACGGAATGGTACTAGTAATTGCTAGAAATTTTCTTATAATGAATGGGAATCTTCCACTCGTCTCACCCTCAGTCTATTATTGACTCTCTCATGCCCTCTATAATGTCCACAACTATTTAATGGGTAAATTCTCAGAAATAATATTTAGATTTTGTGGAGCCTGCGACATTGATGAAGCTCTCTCTCTCTCTCTCTTTTAAAGAGATACGTTCTTCCATGCTTTAACCCGAAGGATTCAACCCGAAACGTTCGCAATAAAAACTAATTTTTATATAAGAATATAGTATTATCATCTATTCTGACAAAGTCCCTACAATCTCTCCCGGTTATGAAGATAAATTTGATATATCGTTTAAAAAACGTTAAAAAGAGAAATAAAAAGTTTAATGATGACACTTATAAAACATTGCCAGTAATCCAAAGGATTAAAAAAAGGCCGAAATTCCCACAGGTGTTTAAATAATAATAATAATAATAAAATATTAAGTACATTTATTCCAAGTGACACCGAGGATACGAAGCTACGGAAACGCACTAAGATGACGCAGTTCCCGTGAGTTGGACTTTCCTTTATAGGTGAAAACACCTGTGGAAATTTCGGCCTTTTTTTACATCCATTGGACCATCAATTTCCACCATCCAGCAATCTCCAACAATTGTCAGTAATAATACGTGTTAATGTTAAATAAAACATAAATCAATAATAACCAAATTATTAACATTAATAAATAAATTAAAAATTGTAGGCCCGGTGGGCCGCGAGTGTTAAGGCGTGAGCATGTAACACTCCGTGCCAAGGGTCGTGGTTCGATTCCCACTATTAGGGGGTCGCTTTTCTTAAGAAAGAGAAGAGGCATTAGCCCTATCCTGGCTAAAAAAGGGTGGTAACCCATAGATAACCCATCTGGAAATTCCTAGTTAATAATAATGGACGTTAAAATTTAAATTACAAAAATAAATTTAAACGTAAGAAAACAAATATACCAAATGAAGGCGGGTCGCCCCGTGGCCCTTCGGTTGATGCCTTGGATTCTCATTCGGGAGACGTGGGTTCGAGTCCCGCCACCAGCAGATTGAGATTTTTATTTCAGGGCCTGTTGAGAAAATTGCCTGGTCCAGTATGGATGTTGGGGAAAGGATGGCAAAAAAAAAAAAAAAAAAAAAAAAAAAAAAAAAAAAAACTATAAAAAGTAAAATTTTATATCGGGTAACCACATAAAGACATTTATAAGTCCTACTCCCAGGGACTCTTACCTTGTTTCTTTTCATGGCCTTCTAAACCGTATTGCCATAAGCAAAGCTAAGAACTAGCGATTTCCTCCGTAGTATTTCTCCGACTGACATCGTCAAAGCAAAAATAACTTTATGGGAGCCATTATGAACGATTACCTTACCAACCGTTTTCAAGATATTTAATGAACTTTGGATGATAATCCTTATATGATATATATATATATATATATATATATATATATATATATATATATATATATATATATATATATATATATGTATCAAAAAATCAGTCCCTTAACAGGCCACGAGGGCCCTGAGGGGCAGATACTATAGAGGTATCTGATTCATGACCATACGGCTCACTAGGGAGATAGTGTGGTCAGTACTATGCTCCAGCCGCCTGATTTTCCCCTTGCAGCTTCGATTGATAGAGTCATTAGCACCAAGGTACCCATTATTAAATTAATTAACATACATATATATATGTATATATATACATACATATATATATATATATACATATATATATGTATATATATATACATACATATATATATATGTTTGTATATATATATATATATTTATGATATGTATATATATATATATATATATATATATATATATATATATATATATTTATTTATACATATATAATGTCATTTTGACAGGATGTTGTTCTGGAAGAAAATTGACAAGCCTAACTTTCTTCACGACCAATGTCTCACAAGCTAATGATAAAGCCAAAATGTCAATTTCGACCAAAAAATTTAGAGCCTGGATTGATCTTAATATATGGAAAATAATCACCCCCAGTAATTTGCGCATTTGAGACAAAGCCTTCTGAATCTTATAAGCTAGATTGATGGTTCGTTCTATTATCTCATTCAAATCGAGTTCATCAGTGCATAATGTCATTACTAAATTATACAAACGTTCTAAATAATATTTATACAATCACAAATAATCAATATAGATCAATATTTAAGAGTTTTACACATACACGAAATGTTTTTATTAAAATAGGACCTAGCTAGTGAAATACTCAGAGGAAGGCTCACCCAACTCGTTAGAAAAGCGAAAGCTAAATTAATGAGCCAGCATCCTGCTCCTCTAAAAAATGTATAAAAAAGGCCGAGGATTTTAGCCTCTTATCGCGCGAATGCCTGGTTAGTTGAGTTTTAATGCAGGTAAATGGATTTAAACTTCCCCAGGGCTTACATTATCAATGTTTAGCACGTTTGAATTATGAAGCAGGAGAGTACATTATTGTATTGTATTTTACTACTGGATCTCATAATTTCTCATATAGTATTAAAATGAAAATTTAATGAAGAATTTTGGAATAACAATAATAAATAATAAACACTGATGCCAGTCAGTCTATGGACGCCGGCACGGATCGGAATTAAAGTTAAGTCAATTTCTAAAACAATGTACATAATTTGATTATTATTTTAATAACTCGATTGGCGGGAGCAGGACCCTTTTAGATTGACTAAACAAGAAAAACCTACGTCACTACGTAAGCAAGACAGCGACTAAGACAAACAATCTCTTTACTATTTTTTATAAACAGCTGATTAAATTAACCAACAAAAAAAAATAAATAAAAAATATTCCCTGGCAATATTGCCAATTTAGATGCTTTAAGGAATATATGTATTTCATTAGTTTAAAATATTACGTTGAAATACTTTTGTTTTGTTGCAAAAAACAAAAAAAAAAACAAAAAAAAAAAAAAAATCGCAATTGGCGCATTACTAATTTCATTTAGTTTCACGTAAAGCCGCAATTCAAATGAAGCAATATTGCATATTTTCATAATACTTCTATAATAAGTTTTAAAGCATTCTTTAGCGGCATATACGGTAAAACAGAAATTTCGATTTCTCCTGGTCCCAATACCGTGTTATAAAAACTCCTTTGTGATTGGAAGATCTAATTTCTTTTGTATGAGCAAATAGAAGCACACTATTGAAGTACGTATACCTAATAATAACGTATGAGAATGTAAGATACCATACATCATAAAGTTTACAAATCAAGTGAAATCGCGTGGGAAGTCACTAATTGCATAAAACTCACGCCCCTGAGAAATTTAATTTTCTATGTTATTCTTGCAGAAGACCAATTATTCCTATCGACTCACTAACTCATCGGGAATTCTTTAAAATACTGTTGCAGTAAATATGTCAATGAGTAATTAGGAATGGCACGCGGAATTAGGAATAAACTCTTCTCTCATTTTAAAAAATACATTCCTTTTTTTATATTTAATTTGTTGAAATGTCTATTCTTCCCAAATTCTATAACAATATCTGCATGAACTATTTTACTCTGACCGAAGTCATGGAAATTCCGCTTTTGTCTAGTTAGTGAGGCGCACAACCTGAATGATAAGGAAGGCGATCTGAATAGAGCAGACATAATGAATGTTGATTAGGTTTAATGAACTGTTGAATGTGAGGGACAGTTCGGACACAACTGGAGCAAAGGGCACCTAAATTGGAGGAGAAAGGCTTTGAAATGTTTTGGCATTCAGGAGAGGTACTCCTTATCCTCCTTCCCAGCTCTATATATCACTTGGAGGCATTAATAAAGCAAGTATGGGAGTTTGATTCCTACTTCTTGGGGATAGCAATTCCTACTTTTTGGGGGATAGAGAAGAGGCCTCGAAGCAATTTATCCTGGATAGTTTAACTGAGAAACCATTGTCTAAAATCTTCTAATAGGAGGATTTACTGTCCCACCTGCACCAAGGTGTTTCTCATTTCAGGGCCCATTGAGAGAATTCACTGTTGCGCCATGGGTGTTGACGCTGATGGCCTAGTAGTCGAAGCGCCGCGGCCGCCGTGAAAAAACAAAAAGTGGCGAGATAAAATGTTATCTTATAATTCAGGTACGTAAGTGAAATGATATTTCAGAAAAAAAGAGGGTATGTTTGGTAATAATAATAAGGAAATTATGATATTGACAGAATTATAAATAAAAAGCAAATAAAGGGATTGATAAAGATTTGGTTCAGTTTTACAAACAATAATTAGTAATCCAAAAAAAGTCACTTTTTAAAAACAAAAGTCCGTCACACATAAATAAGCAAAAGGTGGCTCGTTTATGCCATATTGCTTAATAATGTGCTTGTATTAATCTGCATAAATACAACGTAACAAAAACATCTTTACTCGTTTATATTTTCAATGAACAGCTCATGGCACAATTATAAGCATGTTCCTCCCTCCTGCAAAGGAAAGACACCCGCTTATGAGGGCGAACCAATGACGAAATTTTTTTAAAGTTTCCAGTTGACAATAAGTAGGTATAGAATAGAAAGCTTCCTCTTTAAACCTGTCCTGTTTTTTCCCCTAAATTATCACATTTATTATTATACTGATACTCATTTTAAATAGTTAAAAGTTTTAGACTATTCATTACATTCACTGTTAAAAAAAAAAAAAAAAAAAAAAAAAAAAATCGTCAATATCAATTTAAAAGTTAAAGTGTAATATTAAATATTTGATTCTTGCCGTTTATATATTAAAAATATATATGTTTGCACCACATTATGTGTTATTGTTCTCAAGAAATAACCAGAACGAGTAGAATTATTCAGTGAGAACATCTGGTAAAACTGAAATGTATTAATTCGTCCCTGACAGAAGGGCTTTGAGGATTTAGGGGAAGTGGGCTGGAAGACAGGGAATAAAAAATAAAAAATAAAAAGGAGATTAAATTTTCTAGACTTTTCTCTTTCAGGGTTCATTTATCCAGAGGCTTTCCAGTTTTAATTAAAGGGAAAAATAAGGATGCTAATTTCGTGACTTTTTGTTCATACACAACTAATGTGTAGGAGACAAAATGCGGGTTATAAAGGCCAACGAGAAACCAAATCAACGACTAAGTTTTATTAAAAACATCAGCATCAATTTTATGTGATGTCAAGATAAATAATATTAATAGCCTATAATCCGTTTTCACGGCATCTATTAAATTGAATCCTCGGTGGAAATCAAAATATTGTACTTCTGGCCCTGAGCCTGTGCAAATCCACTAAGGCTAAATCGATTTAGACAATTTATCTATAATCTGCATAATAGATCCGCAGAAGGAGGGAAATGTACCCATCATTCCTGATTAATCTGTTTAAATAAAAAACCAACTTGAATGGCCTTTAATATTTGTAATAAACAGATAACAGAATTATTATTTTATTAACCAATTTTCTTCCGGAAAAGTAATACGAAGTACTACAATACTCAATAAACACACTTCAAATTTTACAAATTTGTTTATTGATCATAATGAATAATAAAAATGTAAACACTTACGGACAGAACAGACATAACAGCGCAGGATACAGCTGTTCAGACCCTCCTAATTAAACGATTTAGTTCATTTTCACAACAGGCCTATCTCTTTAGATACTCCGTCATAGGACAGCCCACATATAGCAACCATATACAACGTTTTTATAACATAAACATCGATCATAAAATTTAAGAAGTACACTGTAAAAAACAAATTAATATAACACATCCTTCTTTTATTACACTGTATGAACTGATTTGCTCCAATGTATTTCGTCTGTTATTCTTAAGACTTTATAATGTATTTTATTTTTTAATTACAACTCGAAATGTATCTGCATAATTGTGCTGAGTGAATCGCCTTATTTGCAGGTGCTCATATAACACAAATTGCGGCCGGGATGGGCAAATTAATTTGTTTGGGTCCAAATCTTAACGAGTGGCATTTTCAGTATCGTGTAGCAAGGATGAAAATTTGAAGACATTTTTCAAAATTTCTTTCATGACTGCAACCTCAATAGCTGCATAATCGGAAAGTGCTAAATAATAAAAACAGAAAATGTGTGTCAATTAATAGGTAAACAGAAAATCCTCAATTTCTTCGCCAAAAAGGTCTTCATAAATCGCAACGCAGTGCGACACAGCGAAAGAGTAATACACGATGTTAAAAAATCTTTTAAGAATGACGAGAATAATTGAATTATCTGTAATTCCATCAGCCCGTTTTTTCTGTTATTTTTTATTGCGGCGGATCTGCTTCTTTGGCCATTGACACCGGATAATTTACATATTGGCACCCTTTCTAAGCTCCCGTGGTGGCGGAGAAGCGAATAATCCATCGGCTTATTTGAAAAAAAACAACCAGCCACAAGTGAGACTCGAAATCGCATCACGTAGGCAAGAGTCTTGAAACATAAACCATCATGCCAAGGAAGATCTGTAATTTCTGAGATCATTTTAGAAAAACATCAAATGAATTTATCTAAAGCAGGATGAAAAAAATTAGATTTGTTGAATAATGTCTTAAGCCTACGAGATTAATACTAGAATATTGTTATTTTATTTTATTTATTTAATTTATAGAGTTCTGCAACAGAGGCGAAAAACTCTTTAAACGTCAGTCGTCAACTTTAAATGTGGAAAAAATTATATGTATATAAAGAAGAAAGAAACTTGAAAAAAAAGAAAAATTAAGAGAATAAAAAACAAAGAAAAACACACACATAAAAAAAAATAAAATAAAATAGTCAAACGGGCAAAATTTAATAAATTACATTTTCGAATATAATGAAGAGTTTTTTAAATGTTTGAGTAATGCATTGATCTGTGGGCTACCTTCTGTCAGTAAGTCGCGTAAATCGTAAGGTATGGTCAGGTTATCGCGCTGTCTGCAGTTGGTAAGTATGTGTTTAACGGCCAGAGTCTCGTTACACAATCTACAAGTTGGTCTGTCCTTTCTGTCTAGTAGGTAGGAATGGGTAAGTAAGGGATGCCCAATACGAAGCCTGGATAGGATGAACACTTCATCGCGACGGGAGAAGTGTTCATTTGTCCAGGCTTTCGTTGTATTTTTTATTTCCCTTAACTTGGCGTCAGTTTTTAGCCACTCACTTTCCCACTCGTACATTATGATAGTTTGTAATGATTTGTATAAGTCCGATGAAGTCACAGTATTCAAGTCAAGCGTAGGTCTTTTCGTCGCTAGTTTTGCTTGTACTGGGTTTAATGTCTGTACGGCTGTACTGGGTTTAATGTCTTGATGTCCAGGTAGCCATAGAAATTTAATATGTTTATTTTTGTTCTGTAGTCCGTATATTTGTGAGAAGATGTTGTTAATAATGGGATGTGTACTGTAGAGGTTTTGCATGGAGAGCAAAGAACTTAAAGAATCAGTACAAATAGTAATCTTGTCGTTTCCTCTGTCATGAATGTTTGTCAGTGTTAACTGCAGTCCGTATAGTTCGGCTGTATATATGGTCGATTCGCCTGGTAGTCTTAGTAAGTAAGTGTTGTTGTCAACAATTTCAGCTGCTCCTGTTCCGAATTTCGTCTTGGATCCATATGTGTAAGCGTACAATATGTCAGTATCTTGTTTCAGAATCGAGTTTGCCAGATGTTTATAAAATAACGAAGAAGGTGGTTCAGTCTTTTTGCATTTTGTCAGTGTCAGGTCAATCTTAAAGTTCTTTACCCTCCAAGGTGGAATGTCAGTGAATGTGTTTGTGAGAATTTGAGAACATTGTTATTACTTCATAAAAGGCATACAGCTACGCTACTAACATTTTAATACACACCTAGAAGTGTGACTTCAATAAGTGTAGTATTATTGAATTTTATTTGTTTAGAATAAAAAAAAAAAAACGGTAGGTATTTAATGGGATTAGATAAATAGTTGAACTCATTATTTAGGTTTTTTTTTTATTATTATAGACTATCAGGCTGTACCGTATGATATGTCAGTTTGGTTTACTTTGCGATTTAATCCTTTCCCTTTTTTATTTCATTATTTACAAACATCATTGTTATTCATATAGAATTAAAGCTCTTTTATTCCTATTATTTAATCTGTAACTTGCGTACTGTTCTGTGAAAACGATCCTCTGAGAAAAAAATAAAACTTAAATTATGACTTCAACGGAAATCCGTATTATTTTTCGTTATGAATTTAAGCTCCGTCATGGCGCTGCTGAGGCGTGTATGAACATTAACACGGCGTTCGGGGAGGGAACGGCGAATGAACGAACAATTTACCGGTGGTTTTCTAGGTTTCGAAGTGGAAATTTTGACCTTGACAACGCGGAGCGAGGAAGGCCAGAAACCAAGCTTGACAATGACCACTTGAAAGAAAGGGTTGAAGCTTGTCCCTCAAAAAGCACTAGGGGATATGCCAAAGAACTCGGAGTAGGAGCCAAGACAGTTTTAAGACATTTGAAGGAAATCGGCAAGTCCAAAACTGACATTTCATACGGTACAGCCTAACATATGTAATTAAACAATTGAGTCATTCTTTATGCTTTCATATAGGTTTTATGTAATACAGGGTGTCTACTACTTTCGTGAAAGCCAATTTCGTGAATTATTCGTGACATTTTCGTGACTTGAAGTGCAAATTTCGTCCCCCATTAAAAAGAAAATAATTTCACTTAAAAAGAGAAAGCCTTAAGTTCTAACTTAAAATTATTTGTAACTTATACGGATTACCGTGATATCTATAAACTCACAGTTTTACATACTTTTAAAACAATAAATGAATAAATAAATAAATTTTTTATTTTTTTATTTTTTACGGCGCATCTACATCTTGGCCATTAGCGCCGGGCTATCTATAGGTTGCCGCCCTTTTATAATGCCAACAGCACGTGGTCGGTCACCCATTCAGGTACTGACCACGCCCGACGTTGCTTAACTTCGGTGATCTACGGGAACCGGTGTATTCAACGTGGCTATGGCCGTTGGCTAAATAAATAAATGTACATCATATCGTCCCTGCCATGTCAAACTATCGAATAAGCAAAATCTCGTTTTTAGATTCGGGACTTGGATTGCGGGCGATACGGCTTCTCAAAAATTGTTGCAACTCTAACCCCTTTATAGAATAGCCTTTAATGCCTTAAATAAAGTATCGAATAAGACCATTTTTGAATATATATCATTTCGTCGATGGATAAAATATGTTCGTTCCTATTTTGTTGCGATTTGCATATTCGTTAGTTTGACATGGCAGGGACGATATGTTAAAGAGGATAGTTATATTAATTTAAAACGGGAAGACACGATGACTCTAGAATGACTACTATTAAACAATAGTAGCAGAATTCAAAATTTCTAGATAAATTACTAACTAAATATTTGTTGTCAATGTACATAATTTAGTCAATTGGTAGCAAACCAGTTTGCAACTGAAAAAAAACTTCTGTCCGCACACGGGTGTATTAGTTGTAAACACTCCCTGCGCCTATGATGCAGTAAAAATGGAATGTTTATTTAGTGCTATATGTGTTTCTTTTTAAAACCTTGGCTTGGCCGTGTGAGCTTATTATGTCAGACTCAGACAAAGAAGACGTTGGGGTAATTTTTTCTCAAATCAACACACTTTTATGGCATTTTTTCCATCCCTAGGATAATATTTATGTTTTTTTTAACCTGCCAGTCACCTAAAATATTTTGAGTACAATGCCATTTATTTTTAGACAAATATTCTAAATTGAACTAATTACAACAAATTATTAATGCAAACAATTCTTTTTAAATAAGCTTTGTAATTAAGATAATAGAACTGAAATGTCTTTAAAATATATGATATGGTAAAGTTTGGATTTAATTTTACAATTATGTATTAAAAAGCTTTAATATATAAAAATACCTAAAATTAGTCAAAAGCGGCCTTCAGTTTTAAATTATTTTAAAGATTGGCACTATATGGTTGTTAAAACACCGGCTAAACATCACTTGGTCTCGTACAACGAAACTGCAACCGCGGGCCCACAGTTTCATGTGACTGGATTGAAATCGTCAAAAACCAATTGCGTCGTGTGCGCAACTGGTTTCCAAATGGAGTTGCAAAACAGTCTCACCGTGTGCCCTGGGCCTAAAGTGTACTTAATTTCGACATTTAAGGCTCCATGACAATCTCTGAATATGAATGAATTTAAATTTTAACGTCCATTATTTTTTGAGAGGAGATCGTTGACCGTAGATGATGCAAGGTAGGGATTGTCCCCCCTTTATTTTTTTATTTTTTTTTTTTCGTGTGTTTAACGGCGTATCAACAATTTGGCTATTGACGCCGAGCGTCCATTATTATTAACTAAGAAGTTTAGGACGGGTTACCTATAGGTTTCCACCCTTTTCTAGCCAGAATAGGGCTGATACCTTCTCTTTTTTTCTTCGAGGCATTCCGTCCCAACGACTGGCGTGGTGTCAAACATTACGGTTCGAGAGCGAAAGTGTAAATTTTATTACAACCTACTTTCTCAAGAGATGAAGACACCGATGCTCGAGGTTGAGTGTTAACGGCAAAAATAATGGAACTTATTCTCAGAAATGACAGTGATCCAAGACGTCAAGAGGTAAACCTCATAAGCGGGGTACCTCCCTACGGAAGCAGGAAACGCGCTTATGAGGTTGACATCATGACGCAATCCAGAAATGGCGACACGAAAATTTCACGTTTCAGATTCCATAGATCACGAATATGACGGTTGTTGAAATTTGTATGTGTATATATATATATATATATATATATATATATATATATATATATATATATTATCTTTTCCCTCTCCCACCGGCTCAAAAATGGTCTGGTTTTGATGAAATTTCGTACCATTATAGTTCGTCTAAATTCAAAGGTCAAGTTCGTTAACTAGCAGAATCCGTCCACCGTAACATGGTTCTGCCTAACTGTGGAATTCCTACCAACTGGAGGATCATCAATAGTATTTTCTATACATAACTTTAAGGCAGGTATGATCACATGAGCCCTAGCTAATACCTGCGAGTTATCACTCCACCGGATTGTAGACAGTTTTAGTGGAAAAACATTAATTCCAGAAACTTCGCCGAATTTAGCTCTTTGATGGGAAATCTTTGAATAGGAAAATTTCGTGACATGGCTTGCAAATTAGTGACTTTTTCGTGCCCTATTTTTCATTTCGTGACATTTTCGTGACTTTTTCGTGCAGTAGACACCCTGTAATAGTCCGTTGGCTCATTATGCAGAGAAAGCTTCAGTAGGAAATGTACCGTGCCATCCTGTACGTACATATTAGAGGGACTACATATGTAGGCTCAATCAAATTTTCAGGAGTTCGAATTACTGGGTCTTAACTGGTTAACCACTATCCATGGTTTTCGATTTCACCATAGAAAGAGAAACATTTTTTGGTTTCTGTTTTTGGTTTTGTGAAATATTATGATAGTGTGAGTCTGACTTGTCCACTCAACAAATTATGAGAATCTTACCCGGATTTAACGTTTTTCTCTCAAAATTTATGGACCTTCATATTAAATTTTTAGCACGACTTAATTTAAGATGCCTGACGATGAACCTTAACAGGTTCGAAACTTTTCAAATATGACGTAATGTTTCAAACAATTTTGAGGAACAACTCTTCAATTAATTACTTAGTAATTGTAGAAATAGTATATTTATAGCTATAGAATACCTGTGCTCTAGCTATGTCGGTTTTCGTGAGGATCTCATATTTGTGTTCTATCAATTAGTAGTTGTTTTTGAGTAAAAGTACAGTTACATTTGTCCCAGAAATGCGATACTTCTGTTTTATTTAAAATGAACAGAGCTGATGAAGAGCAATATAATTGCTTGTTGGTAGTTTCTACTAAAATTGGACTAGAAGGTCATACTAAATGTGAACTAAATATATTACGCATGTTTGCAAATTGCTTCATATTTCACGGAACACGGAAAAGAAGTATCACAATGTACTAATACCGCAGTGAGTATTAGTACAGTCTTCTCTAAACACAATCCGAACAAACCGCTGCCGGGAAATTGTTATTTGTGTGGTTCGTGGGGGGACACCCCTGATGGCCAAATGCCAAGGCCTTATAGTCAATCCATTCCGAGTAATCATAATTTGACTTCTGGAAAGGGAATCAGGCAGACAATTCCTTCCATCCATTCTCTCAACCTCGAAGTGAAAAATCGTTCAAATCCGTGACAATAATGAAAAACTAATTTTATTACATTAAATTATTTTGGTTTGGAAACGATGAACATTGCCATTATCGCCTAGATGTATCATTGCTGGAAAGTCAAACATAATACAATTCAGAATGCTCATTTAAGAATAAGGAAGGTCAGGGGTTAGGCAACTGGATGTTAGCAGCGGGAGACGGCCAACGGGGTGGGTTTTTTTAATCTATTTTTTAGAGGGGAGAACTCCAATGTTCCTATTTTTAGCAGAGGACCGTCCCTAGTACTACAATAGTTTACACTTATAACGGGTAAAAATACTTCTGGGGTAGACCTCCAATGGACGTATTAAATCAGTTTCATAAATCATTAATTGTATGAAGTAGTTGTAAATAGCTATAAATAAAACTCTGATAAGGACATAGTGCTACTAACCGATTTCGTATTCAGAAAACGTCCTGACGGTACTCGAGGTTACGAAACGTTATCACAAGCCTATATAATACAACATCATAGCTCATGTAAATAAATTTAGAATTGCCACTTGTTATATCGGAAAACGTTCTATGATTTCATTATTAGGAGTTTACGTTATTTAACACGAGTTTACATTAATGATAGTTTAAATTACACCAATGTTTGGAGCTCCTTAAATAAATAAAAAAATACACCAAAACTATTTTATAACTGATTGCCAAAAAAACAGAAAAAAAAACGAAACAAACAACTTCGAAGTTTTAAGCTTTTATTTCTCCGATTGTGACCGGCCTATCAAAAATTACTTAAAAGACGTTTTTGTAGAACATTTATTAGGCTTTTGAATGGCTACTGTCGATTTACAACAATTTCCGATAATTTTTGGAAATATTTAAGAAAATATATGAAAATTCTATAACTGCAAATGTCTGTTGAGAATTTTCTTTTTTTTTCGAATACTTCCATATCTCCAAATTTAACCAAATTTAAATATTTTAGCTTGGAGGAATGCCAATAACCTAGAAAATCTTCAATTGAATACTTAATTTCTAAGTATCCGAACCGAAAATTAGTTAGAAAACCTAGTTTCATTACCTTTCTCGAAAATGGTTACGATAGAAGATGTTTGACACGGTTCCTGGATAAATGAAAATTTACTGGTTTGGAGAATCCTAAAGCTTGATACCACAAATTCCTTAAGATATCTGAAGAAGCCACAGGAGGTAATACAGCAGAAAACTTAAGATGTGCCCTAAAACGGTGACTAATTAGTACCATAGGTTTGTAAAAAAATCACTACACTGTACTAATTTGACTCAGTTTTACGAAATTATTATAGAGAAAACGATACGCTTCAGAGAGACCGTTGCCATCTGATATCTTCAAACGTCAAAATATTCACCTAGACTATAAAATTGTAAATTCTCAACAGTACATTTTCTGATGACATTATTCCTTTGGGTATCGTAATTCGAACTTAGTAACCTGTTATCCATCAAGTTCTTTACGTTACCCAAACTGTTTCGGCATAAGTGGTTCCTGCATAATTGGAGGCGGTGAGAAAAATCTGTCAACACGAGACTATTCCAGATGTTAGCCAATTTCAGTAGAGATCCTTCTGTTCGTATGTTCAACTAGTATTTTCTTCATAATTTAAGGAATTAAGATAAAAATGTTATTTTTAAAATAAAAAGCATGGATTCTGAGAGAAGGCTAAGTGACTCCGAGATTCGTTCTAGAATGCTAGATTCTTAGAACGAGGATCAATAGATGTATATATTGGGATGTTCGATCTGTTTGGTTTTCATTATGTAGGAGCCTCCGAAGTCCCGCCAGTCGATCAGGAGTGGAAAATTAAGTTTTGGAAGTAATTTGTTCCCTTTTCCCCTTCGGCATGTGTTCTGCCTCGTCTCCTAGTACTCTTACACAAACACACCTTTCTCCTTTAATGTTTATGGTACCTGATTTTTGTTCGTTTTCCTTGTTTAAAGCAGTGATTTTCCGCGATGCTCATTCAAATGTTTTCCAGTCTGTTTATAGATGATGTTTAGCTAACTACAATTTCCGTTAAAACCACACTAAAAAAAGTCCGTCACGCAAGAGCTGCATAACTAAGCACTTTCCTCAGAATTTGGGTAGTGTAGACTGCTTTCCAGAACAATTTGCTTAAAATATCCTACATAAATAAAATAAAAACATGAATAGTTCTCTTTTAATTTTGTAATGAGTAACTGATCAATTATTAATTTGCTTCCAGAGTTATGTTTACACATGGTACCTACTACACTACGTAATAAATACAAAAAACCTCATATTATCGTATTTTGATCTAACGCAGGAACAGGATACAGTCACCCTAGTGGTAGAAAGCGCTCCTTGTGGCGGCTTTGTGAACCTACGTCTGGCGGGCTTTTCTATTGAAATATATTACAAATTAAACCCCCGCTTTCCGATTGACCGATTCAGCTCATTTTTACAACACTTCTTTCTCATGAGTTACCCACGACGTATACCGCGTTTCGTTACAATACAGCAGAAATTACGACCGGTATGAGTATATTAGGAATTTGGGTCCGGAGTAAACCCCCCCTTCTAATGAACCGATTTAGTTTATTTTTACAACACATATTTACCTGTAGATTACCACTACGAATACCGAGTTTCGTCGAAATATACCAAAAATCACGGCTGGTAGTGGCGAATTGGTATTGTGGGTCCGGAGTAAACCCCCCCTCCTAATGAACCGATTTAGTTTATTTTTACAACACATATTTACCTGTGGATTAGCACTACGAATACCGAGTTTCGTCGAAATATACCAAAAATCACGGCTGGTAGTGGCGAATTCGTATTGTGGGTCCGGAGTAAACCCCCCCCCCTTCTAATGAACCGTTTTAGTTCATTTTTATATCTCACTTTTCTCTCTATATTACCACTACGAATACCAAGTTTCGTTGAAATATAACAAATATTACGGCTGACATAGTCAAATTAGTGTTTTGGGTCCGGGGTAAACCCCCCCTTCCGGTGGACCGATTTTGGTGGTTAACGAACTCGTTCAACCGTTTGCTAATTGAATGCTATATACCAAGTTTCGTGACGAAAAAACAAAAACTCTGGCCACAATCGTGTTAACAGACACACACACACATATATATATATATATATATATATATATATATATATATATATATATAAGAGAGAGAGAGAGAGAGAGAGAGAGAGAGAGAGAGTGAGAGAGAGAGAGAGAGAGAGAGAGAGTGAGAGAGAAAGAGACATTTTAACGGGGGTCATTTTCGGTGTCTACTAGGTAGGATCGAAAAAGATTTGAAGAAATTTTTCAAAAATTCCGTCACGAGTGCAACCTGAATAGCTACTTTCCTTCGGAGGAAAGTGCTAACAGAAAAAGATTATATACCTATTGTAATGAATGTTCAATTTATCATCATAAAGTACACTACCAAACTCCGGGAAACCCCATTCCTCTAGGGCAAGAGTGCTCAAAAGACAGTCGATCGCTTTTTTTTTTCTTTTTTTTTTTTTTTTTTTTTTTTTTTTTAAAGAACCAATAAACTCATAATTTTGAATAATTATGATTTCATTGAAATTTTAGAGCAGACCTACCCTTACCTTGGCCAACAAAAATTTACGTTTTGCGGAAAACTAATATCTGTGCCACGATACAGCCTGCCTAGACCACAATTTTGCAACACATATACTTAGTCTAAAAATAAGATCCCCAGCAGTTCAAGTTTGAGCAACCCTGCAATAGGACTTTGACAGTTTCGAGCGCAATAATCATTTCAGAAATGGGGTGAGCATAATGGAAACCGAAATTCTAAAATGCCTACACTGAATTATGGCATACCCATGAATAAAATAAATTCAACAATAGTGCAAACTATCTCATGATAATAAGTAACCAAGATCCCAAATACAAAGAAAAGTCTGAACTGGCCATCCGGCTTTATTAAAATATTATCTTTTACATAAAATATATATATATATATATATATATATATATATATATATATATATATATATATATATATACATACAGACTGAGAGTTTTAAGTTTCAGTTTAAAATTATAAGGTGATCAAGGGAAACCGCGGTATTCAATGCGCCTAAAAAATTTGGCAATTTATTATTATTCTTATTTTCACTGTCCAAGATAGCTTAACGATAATAAAATAATAATAATAATTTCAATTTTTCTTTTTTTAAGCCGCTTCTGCATCTAGGCGATTTGCGCTGGGCTATCTATAAGTTGCCATCCTTTCTAAACATCCATGGTGCGGGAGGGAATTCCTTCAACAGACCATGATATGAAGAAACTTAACCTGCTGCAGGAGAGACTCGAACCCGCATCTCCAGCAAGGGAATCCAAGACTACCCTCCAAGACTGTGGAGAAGCCACAGGACCCTAAAATAATATTATGAGATACTTATAGTTTCTCAGTGAAAATCGAATCCTCCTTGCAGGTTGAAATATGTCTACTTGTAACAGTGGTTGCTGTAAGAAGAATCCTTCTGCAAGAGACGGGATAACCGTGGGGAGAGAGGAAAACCCTAAGGCATCCCCTCTGCTGCACCCCTATTTCAATTACTCTAACTACCCCCACCCTTACCCTTAATTACCCGAGCTGATGGGTTTCACCGAGCCCTAACACAGCTGTATAACCAATCTCTATTTCTACACCACATACAAGGCGGTTCGCCAATAACAAGAGCTGCGATCCTTGCTCTATAAACCAGCGGATCCTACAAAATCGGGAACTATTACTAACAAAACTCCCTCCTATTTCGAATACTAATAATAGTCAAAATTACAATGACACCGAAATTCGATGAAGCTAATAAAATTATTATTAGCTGAATAAAAATATTCAACATCTTAAATGAAGACATTTTATAGAGACCTACGGTATAGTAATAATGAACTGCTTAAGAGATTAGTAAAAAAGAGACCACATGCGATTTGAATCGGACACAGTTCAAGTTGGTCAAGTTAAGAACATCTCGGAATAGGGACCTTTAAGATATATTTAAGTAGCGACACCATAGCAGAACTACGGGCGACACACAGTGGGACGAAACGCTTAAAGCCGCAGACATTCAATTTTATACCTCTTAACATCCTCGTTTCGGCCTGAAAACCCAAAACCAAATGTTTTCGAGGGCGGAGAACTCAAATCTGAAGTCATTTTATTTTTTATCTTGGCGGGAGTTTTGGTCAATGACCAAAAATTATGGACCAAAAACCTAAAATTTCAGGTTTTATATTTTGGGAGTGGGCGGTATAATTTCCTTTTGCTTTTCATGCACTGAATCCCATGGAATACTCCCCACATCACTCTGGCCGATAGTTTTGGAGCCTTTTGAGTGAAAAATTGTTTAAAAAAAAAATTATTTTACATAATAGACATACTTGACAAAAATTTACACCATTAAACTTTAATGGTGTACATTTTTAATCAAAATATAAAAAAAAGGGTCAGGGAAGCTGGCGTTTAGAGCAAAATCAAACCAAATTTGAACGGTCGATAAAGGCCCCAAAGTTATACATTTTCTTCCAACCGGGGTATTTTATAGTGTTCTGGGCTCAACGTTATATGCAAGAAATTTATAATTTTATTTTTATTTTGAGAACCATTTCTTACAAGTATCGTCTAAGATAATACAATAGTCATTTATATGGTTATAAAAAGGAGACTTTCTTCTTTAGAAAGAGCCCAAGGACGTAAATATTGGTTAATCTCAAGAGGAGATATTGAATTTCAAAACGTCGCGTAAAGTTTTCACTTACAAAGTGTCTCTTACGGACTGAAAAAATGATTATTTTTTGTTTTTGATGATATTTACCACATAAGGGTTTCTAGGGATGCTGATTTTAAATCTGCTATTATTTTTGGTGTGAAAAATGTATAATGTTAGTTTACTTAAAAACTTAAACATATTTTTGAATTTATTTGACGAAATATAAATTATTGTTTAACGATTGTATTTTTTCTGTAATCTACTCTCTATAGCAAACAAATTGGTGAAAAAATCATGCCGATATCATTTTCTAAACTCGTTATATATAATAAAGCATTTTTAAATTGTTTTGTTTTATTTCTCGGCTCCTAAGGCGTATTGAACGTAACGCTCGGACACATGTCGACTATTTTTCGATGCAGAATCACCATAAGAAAAAAAGTCCGACTCGCAGGAACTGCAGCATCTTAGCGCGGTTCCGTTCATGTCCCTAATGCCATTTGATAAGCTTAGAAAAGAAATAAACTTATTTTTTTTATATATCTCGTGAAAATTGTCAAAATCCTCTCGAACATCTCGAATAAAAGTGATATTAAGGCGTCAGGGACCGACAGTAGCTAACTTTTACACAGAAGCGGAAATTACAGAATCTGGCTCTCATTCTAAAGCAAAGCTCTATAAATCAATACAAAATATGCCTAATAAAGCCTTTCTAGTGGATACAGAAGCATGGGCGTATATGAGGGGGGGGGGCTGAGGGGGCTGCAGCCCCTCCCGAAATTTTGAATTGATGATAAAAGCTTCTCCTAAAACCCTTAAAAATAAATTAAATAAGATCACTTAGTTCATAAAACATATTTTATTTTACGTGTAATAGCGTTTTAGTTGCCTAAAACTATTCCAAGCTCTAAATATTTAGTATTCCATACCCTGGAAATGGTCTCAGCCCCCCCCCCTCCGAAATTGTTTTTATATACGCCCATGTACAGAAGGATCAAGAAGAAGTACACAAGATTGAGTAGAATACCCTGCCTAATATAGCCTATATAGAATAATATGCCGAATAAAACCTATCTAGTTAATACACAAGGACAAATAAAAGTCTTGACGAATAACAAGTCAAGAAAAAAAACTTTATTTAACAAAATAAAACAAAGTTTAGTTGCCCAACTACAATAGAATAATATACCTAATTAAGTCTATGGAGTAGACACAAATGGACCAAAAACAAGTCTTGTGGAATATTGTTTTTTTTCTAATTAAATACTTTTTATCAATATTTAGTATATAACCTTTGTTGAAAACTATTGATTGCTAATTGATGAATCGGTTTACAACTAAGTAGTCTTTATGAATATTTAGTATATAACCTATGTTTGGATCTGTGTTTTTGGGGTGCTCTCCGCCTAGGCTTTGTATTTGTGTCGGCAGATACCTGGGGTATATTTACAGCTCTTGAGGATTAACTCTTAGCAGGTAAATTTCCTGCGGACCTTCTGCTTCTACGGGCATTGAACCACCAAATTCGCTCATAGTATCTAACCGTTGTGAAGTTTATTTTTTGGATTTAGGACTTAATATACATATGTAGACTAAATCATAGCAAGAAGTAATCCTCCGTCGTCGGTTCTTAACTATGTAGACTCGCTAATGTTATCCAATCTTAGATACATCGTATTTAAAATCCACAGCAAAAACACGACATTTCATCAGAATCCCCTGCTGAATAAAACTTATATAGAATAATATGCAAAATAATGCCTATCTAGTGGATAAAAATAGAGGAAAAAAGCCGTTCGTGGTGGTAGAAAGTCTTAAAAGTATTTCGCTCAGAAATCTCCGAAATATTGTCACTAATTTTACTTATCCTGTTTTATAGCCAAATAGATTTATATTCTATAATCAATAAGAAAAACCTACTAACAATAAAAAACTATGGGTTACAGATGAAAATAGGGAATACCAAGAATAATTCTAAAGAACGAAATCAACACCAGTACTGTAATCTAGATATTCATACGGCATCTTCGAATTCTAACAAACAAAATATTGATTCTAATTATACGTATCCTGTTTTATTGACAAATACATTTGACTACTATAAGCAATTAAAAACACTAGGGAATATGCCAAAGAACTCGGAATAGGAGCCTCGACAGTTTCAAGACATTTGAAGGAAATCAACAAATCCAAAACTGACACTTCATACGGTACAGCCTGATATATTTTTAACAATGAATTGCTTTTCTTATTTTAATTAATCTGTTTTATTGTCAAATACATTATCCTACTATAACCAATGAAAAAACAACAAGGAATAAAAACAAACAAGAAGAACCGTTCGAAAAAACGAAATCAATTACTTCAAAGTTTAAGCACTTATTTCTCCGATTGACATAGCCTAATCAAAAATTGTTTCAGAATCGTTTTTGTAGAACATTTAGTAAGCTTTCGCATGGTAACCCTACGTTTACCAATATTCCTAACCGTCTTCGAGATATCAGGGAATGTATACGAAGTTCCCAAAACATTTCATGTCTGTTAATAAAATATTTTATTCTAATCCTTCCTTAGCTCCAAACGTAACCGAAATTTTAACATATTAGTGTTGATGAAATTCAAACATGCAGAAAATGTTTCAACTGAATCCCATAATTTTATGTTTTAAAATTAAAGACAAAAAGAACAGTTCGAATAAGCGAAATCAATTACTTTAAAGTTTTAAGCACTTATTTCTCCGATTGACATCGCCTAATCAAAACTTTCATTAGAACCTTTTTTGTAGAGCATTTAGTAAGCTTTCTAATGGTATTCTTCCGTTTCCCAAGATTCTTAACCTTTTTCGAGATATTAAGGAAAGTATACAAAGTTACCAAAACTTTCTATGTCTGTTAATAAAATATTTTATTCTAACCCTTCCTTAACTCCAAACGCAACAAAAATTTCAACATATTAGTTTTAATGAAAGTAGAAGATGCAGTAAATGTTTCAACTGAATCCCATGATTCTAAGTACCCAAACCAAAAACGGCATTCAAAAATTATTTTTTCAGTTTTCTCGAAAACGGTTAAAGCTATCGCCTTGAAAATGGTTTCATTCGTTTTTCTAGCCCAAGAAGCCTATAAAACGAGTACTTACAAGCTTATGAACTCAAAAACGTAAGCGTTACGATTTTTTTTGCGCGAATTTCGCCCCAAACGCCATCTTCCAGTGGGCGGATTTTGCTGGTTAACGAACTTGACCTTTCAAATTGGACGACAGATTTTTGTACCAAATTTCATCAAAATCGGACCATCAGGGAAGCCAGAAATGAGCGAACAAATATATATATATATATATATATATATATATATATATATATATATATATATATATATATATATATACAAATTTGAACCACCGTTATTTTCGGTCTCTAGGGGTTCTGAAACGCGAAATTTTCTTGTCGGCACTTCCGGATTGTTTCATTGTATCAACCTTATAAGCGGGGTTCCTCCCTATGGGGGAGGGAGGAACCGCGCTAAAATTGGCCAAATCGGCGACCTTGCACCTGTATAACCTTATGAGCTATTTGGCGATGAAGCTGTTGCCGCCAGTACCTTTTCAAACATTAATAGGGCTCCTAAGCCCCGGCGGATCTGGGCGGATAAAATATTTGCGTATATCTCTTACTTAGGTATATATCTTACTATATCTGTTATCAGATCCCCGAAAACTCGCAACACACTCTTCTATTTTTATTTTCTTTTTAACTGCACCTATTTTTATCACAAAAGGTGTACAAAAAACAACAAAAAAGTGCTGTTTAAAAATTTAGTTTATTTTTTTCAGAAGCGTGCATTGACCAAAACAAGCTCAAAAATATTTGCAGGTGAAAACAAAAGTATGCTTCTGTGCCACATCAATAATGAGTTGAACACAGAAATACGGCATATCCTAAGAATTTCGCGGGGAAAAGTTAAAAGTATGGGGTATTACGATTATTTTTGCGCAGTCTGCTGTTTTTTTCAGATACCCTGGACTGTGTGGAACAAGTCCTTGTAGTTGTCGAACAAAAAAAAAAAGGTTCAAATTCGGACAATGTCGCGGGTTTTGCGCGTTTCGTCCCACTGTGCGACAGTGCGACATTGTCGCAGGAAGACGACAAGGGCTGCAGAAAGATCAGCCTGACCGACCGGTTGTTTTAGCGCGGTTCCTCCCTCCCTTCATAGGGAGGAACTCCGCTTATAAGGTTGATCTCATGAAACAATCCGAAAGAGGCCGACTAGAAAATTTCGCGTTTCAGAACCCCTAGAGACCGAAAATAAATTTGTATATATATATATATATATATATATATATATATATATATATATATATATATATATATATTTGTCTGTTCGCGGATTTCTGGCGTCCCTAATGGTCCGATTTTGATGAAATTCGGTACAAAAATCCGTCGTCCAATTTGAAAAGTCAAGTTCGTTAACCAGCAAAATCCGCCCACTGGAAGATGGCGTTTCGGGCGATATTCGCGCAAAAAAAAATCGTAACGCTTATGTTTTTGAGTTCATATGCTTGTAACTACTCGTTTTATAGGCTTCTTGGGCTAGTAAAACGAATGAAACCATTTTTAAGGCGATAGCTTTAACCGTTTCTGAGAAAATCGGAAAAAAGTTGTTAAATCACGTTTTTGGTTTGAATTTTATCAAAACTAACATGTTAAACTTTTGGTTACGTTTGGAGTTAAGGAAGGGTTAGAATAAAATATTTTATGAACACACATGAAAAGTTTTGGGAACTTTGTATAATTTCATTAATATCTCGAACACGGTTGGGAAATAGTGATAAGTGGATAGAAATTATTTGAAAGCTTTATAAATTCTCTACAAAACAGATTCTGAAACAATTTTTGATTAGGTGACGTCAATCGGAGAAATAAGTGCTTAAACTTTGAAGTAATTGATTTCGTTTATTCGAACGGTTCTTTTTGTCTGTTTTTATTCCTTGTTATTTTTTAATTGCTTATTGTTGGATAATTTATTTGACAATAAAACAGATTAGGCAAATAAGAAAACCAATTCATTGTTAGAAATATAGCTTGCCAAGAGAAAGAGATTCGATGACGTCTTTTGAATATTTTCAATTGCCTTCATGCTGTTGTTTTTTTTTATTTTATTTTTTAATTGATTTTATTTGTAGAATTATTACTATAGTAAAAGAACACAGGAATATGTGAAACATTTTGATATTTTCCAATTCATTGAAACGTATGAAATGAAGTATCGGTAGAAGAGGATTCTAGGGTCTGGCGGACCCGACCAGGTAAAGTCATAAAGCCCTTTGAACAGAGGCCGAGGAAAATATTATCTGATTCTATTCTAAGCTTTTCAAATGACAATAGGGATATGAACAGGAACCGCGCTAAGATGATGCAGTTCCTGCGAGTCGGACTTTTTTTTTAATAGTCGCTGCAGAAAAAGTCAATAAATTTTTTTTTCGCAGAAAGATTATTTGTAGAAAGTAAAAAAAAAAAAAAAAAAAAACTATTTCTGCAGTATTATTAAAGTTACTTTAATTATATTTCAAGCACCTATTTATTTCCGATTATTCTTCAAGATTATCTCGCTCGCGGTTGATATTACACGCAACTTGAACCGCATGGGGCTGCAGAAAATTTTGGGGGTTTTCAAACTCCGTTGCAGAAAGATTAAGAAGGTTCTGCTTTGGGGAGTAGCGATAACGTCCTGTTATTCATTGGGTCCGTAGAAACAGACAGAGGGGGATTAAAGGAAGTCTTTGTATACACTAAAATACCCAGCAGGAGAAGGAAAGATACATCGCCGAAACTCAAAATCCCACCTTCGTTTATCGTACAAAAGTTAAATTTCGTTCATGGAAAAGTGCAGCCAATGACAAATGTTTCCCGACATTCTTCACAATACCAATACTGTGGCAGTACTCCCCATTTTAGGTTATCTGAAGAATTTCAATGTCTTCAATAGTGTTAATTAAAACTCTACAGAAACTCGACTAAATCAACCAATTCGTTTTAAGTGGGGTAAAATTTTCAAAGCTGTTGTTTTCCCGCAAGTAAACTGGACATCATTCGAATGGTTGAATTATTAGCAGACGAGCAAAAGATTTGGCTTCATGAGGAGCTTAATCTTCTTATTTTGAAATAACTATTTTAATGAAAATTTTATTAAAATTCCATCCATATTAGGAGGAAAAAATACCAAGAAATCGAGTTACTAAAAAATCTGATTCCGTCCGACATAAATGTCTTCTACAAATCATTAAAGAAGTATATACTTCTTTTATCGCACATCTATATGGATTCATTGAGCAACAAGTACCTTATGATTCCCTCTACGGCAAATAAAACGCGGGTTCACTGGGTATATAGGATCGGGAAGCGAGCACGCAGCGTAACAGGTTGCCTCCGCACCCCTTTCTCCAAACCACCCTACCCTAACAGGAATGGAATGTACACAGCTGTGGAGCTCTGAGTAACTTACCTAAGCTCTCAGAAAATGTTGACTTTTATGGTACAGAAACAGAGATAAGAAAGTTCCAGAGATCGGCAATTTTCCTTTTTGATAATTTCATAAGGTATTAAATACATGAAATATGAGGAAATGCTTCATTTCACGACGAATACATTATCAAGACAAAGGATTTCGAAATAATTGAACTCATTGCTTATGCAATGAAAGTATTGTTCACCAATAACAGTTCACAATACCTTAAAGACGCAAAACATGTTTCCAAAAGAAATTTTCTATGTGGAAAGTGTGAGTTCTTGTATAAATGCAATTAAAAATTGGAAAAAAAAATAAAAAAAAAAAATCCGTCACATAAGAGCAGCGTAAAATAGGATTTATTCTTTCGCGAGGTGTTTTTCTTTTTTTTTTTCTTTTGTAAATATTTAAGTGTAATTCTTAGTTTCAAATGGTATTTAGTTCCTTTAAGCTATGACTCAAAAAAGATACGGATTTGAGTTTGTCGTTGTTGATCAACCAATCATAATGCACTGATTTAGTTTACTTCCGAAGTAGTTTTGTTGTACGGAAGTACTATTCTAAAAAATCATGATGTAGCGAGGGCATGATTTCAGCGACCCCATCGGTGGGAAAAGTCAACCGCATGAGAAGAAAAACAAAAACCCGAAACTCCCTGGACCACGGGAAAACCCGATTAATAATTTATTAGTAAAAGAGTTATGCGTAAAGTAAGTATGAATTACTCATCATTTTCACAATTTCGATGGAGAAGTTAAAACTAATGACGAAAGTGCCAGAACGATCGCTAACAATTCGGATAAAATACAATTAATGAAAAATGAATACGAAAATTCAAAATTAGCAGGAAAATCTGCTTTCACATTGTTAGAAGTTATCTAGGTATACTTGCATATATATATATATATATATATATATATATATATATATATATATATATATATATATATACTATATATTTGTCAAATACCACTCACTCCCTCACTCACTCACTAGGCCTAGGCTTGGCTGCTCTAATCAACTAAACCCCTCAAAAAATACTTAAAAATTCGAATATCAAAAAATCCTTTCTTAGCGAGCGTCTACGTTCTATAGGGAGTGTCCATGCAAAATTTAAAATTTTTCTGTCGAGTGGTTTGGGCTGGGCGATGATAGGTCAGTGAGTCAGTGAGTGAGTGAGTGGTATTTCACAAATATATAGTATATATATATATATATATATATATATATATATATATATATATATATATAGTGTTAGAACGGCAATCGCTTTTCTAATGTTACTCGTGGTAATAATTGCATACGTCTACTATCAAATAACTTACAGTCAGTTGTGTTTAGTTATCGTGCCACATGCTCGTTTCTCGGCTTATTACTTCCCTGAAACGTGACATGGCTGCATTTATGATGACATTCTGCATATCTCTGCATCTGAACATATGAACATCCCAATGGTATATCTCTTTTATTATTTCCCCAAAGTATACTTAGTGGAACGTTAAACAATATTATTTCGATTTCAGAAACGATTTTTGTAACGAGAATCATGAATTTTGTTTTAACATATTTTGTACAGTTTTTGTGTATATACAGGGTGTTGAAAATTCGATGCCCATCCCCTTTTTTCCACAGTTTTTGGAATTTCGAAACGGAACTCTCAGGGTCTTAACTGTTTCAAATAAAGTTTCTTTTCAGGTTATAGTTGGCTCTCTAACCTTTCCCAGTACTTCTCCAGCTATATATATATATATATATATATATATATATATATATATATATATATATATATATACATAGGAAGCTTGAAATTTTCTAGAATAAAGGTTCTGAAGTAATTCTCGATGGGACGAAGTCAATCGCAGAAATAAGTACTTAAAACGTCGACAGTGTTAGTTTCGTTGAACGGGGTTTGTGTTTATTTCTGTAGTTTTTTATAGCTTGTTGTTTTTTAATTGATTTTAGAAGTTATAATAATTTACCAGTAAAACAAGATACGTAAATTGAGAAACAATTTTCGGTTACTTGTAATAGATCTTTACGAGCGGAAGCCGATGAGGCTCAGAGAGCAATTTCCTATACTGTAAGTTAGTGGCGCCTAAATGTGTACTATTCTTCAAGATTTCATAGGAGTAGGTGTTTAAATTTGTTTACAACTTATTAACTATATTTATTCCAGGCATTTCAGGGATATTACTAGTGATAAGTACGGAACAGCGCTAAGATTACGCAGTTCCTGCGAGTTAGACTTTCATTTTATTTTTGAAGATACTTGGAAAAGCTAGACAACATACTTCCTTGTAGCAGGTGGTCAAATCAACAATCTAGTGGTCAATATTTATTATAGAAGAGGAACAAGAGGAAGTTAAAGTTCATAGGAGAACTTGCCTCTAGACTTGATCAATTATCTTCACTACTTTACTACTGATACTAGTGGGTGAACTAACTAAGAAGGTATATTATGCAAGGGAAGATATTATTTCTTAAATAAAATGTATGTTGTTGTTGATTTAACGAATAAAATAGCTTTAATTGCTTCTTTATCTATATAATTTGTTCAATTTGTCGATGTATTACTAAACATCAAAAGCAATAAGTGATTAAAATAAAAATTTCACTTTAATATTTGCTATGTATTTGAACTCTAGTAGTAAACAAAAATAAACTATGAGGGGATTTTTTACCACAATTGAAATTTCAAATTATGCAATTAATAATTGGCTGACAAATAGTTTTTGATTTATTGTTGAAATTAAATGAAACCAGATATTATAATAAGCTATGTTTCAATAACACTATTTTATCTGTGAGTGACGCTTATTCAACAAAACGCTAATTAGGCAAGATACGCTGATAACGATGATTATTTTTTAAACAAGAAAAAAATCTATCTCTGGCGTTGTGTAAAGAGTAGATCTTTATAAATAAATGATTTTCGCAACATGAAATTTAAATCTAAAGGTTTCTAATTAAAGTTTTTATATTGGGTTTAAATTAAAATGTTTAACGCGACAACAGACAGATAAAACAAAACAAAATTATTGTGTAAAAAGATATATAGTTTTTACTGAGAAACACTAACAGAATATACAAAACGAAATCAATTAAATATCCCACATGACAATAACGATTTGTTGAAACATAGCCTCCACCAGTAGAATTCTCTTAACCTAAATATAAAAGTACAATCTCATTTGAAACCATTCGTTGAATAAACACGGACCAGTCATTCAACCACTATATATTCATTTTTAAACAGACAGAATTAAAGAACCTACCAACTAGTTCATAAATCCTAAAATCGTCAAACGATTTGCACTTACATTGGAGTTTCTGTTTTATAGGAAGAAACCTTAAAGGCAATATTCAATTTTAAAAAGTAAGTAGTAAGTAGGTGTTTACTCATTTATTGAGAGATAGCTAAGGGACTATATAATCATGGAATCGAAAAAAATAACAACACTACATCAAATACCACGACAGCGGTTTTATAATGTGGGCAAAGCTTTCCAGAGAGCTAACGGTTTAACAACCCGGTAACGTGTCACTCAATTACACTAAACAGCTAATATACATAATAAACCAACACTTATAAAAAAAGTATATAGGGATAAAACAAATAGCTACGAATCAATAGCGATTAACAGAATTATATTAATAATATTTAGGCCTCCGAAAACAAATAAGTAATGGACCAGGCAGTCTTTTGGATGACCAATTATCCTGATAGGTAATTAAGAACCTACACACACACACACGCATATATATATATATATATATATATATATATATATATATATATATATATAGATGTGAGGGTGTGTCGCACATTTGCTAGAAGGGAGGCCTCTCATACATTCAGAGCATTTTTATTTCATGGAGTTAGAAAGAACTACAGAAGTAAAATTCAGAAACTAAACTAGTATATTTTCACCAGGCTAAGGCACTGCTAATACTTGACATGTCTCACCTAGGCTGATTACAACGTAATGATTTCAGTATATTATTAGGGCCAAAACTTTTTTAATAGTTTAACTAAGCTCTATACGTTTCACTCACATCTAGGAGCCTTTATAGAAGCCAAAAATTCACTACACCAAAAATACAAGCTAATTGTACAAAACGAAAGCCTTCCGCTAAAATGGACAAGTCAAAACTGAAGATGTTACGTATGGCATCAATCAGCTGTGAGAAAGCAAGTGTTAAGTATCGAAAAATTCCAAAAAATAATAATTTCATATCCAGAAAGAAAGTTTAGAACCTAATTTAAATAAAATACAATTTTACACAAAGCCAATGATTAAAATATAAATCTTCCTCTAGCAAATTAAAAAATAGACTGTTTAAATATGTACCTATTAACAATATTCTTGAAAAGCGGCTTATATATCTTGAATTTTTTGTACACTGTGAATACTAATACATCATATGAGTCAAGGCCATATCAAGTGGTCCAAAGGTGGTTGCGTGACCATTTTAGAAAAAATCGAAATTTTACCACCAATTACACATGGAATCAGTAGTTCTATTTCTACAGTAGTTTTATGTTACTACGATCTATAACACATTTATTTATTTATTTAATTTATCATGAGTTTCGCGAAGAATTTTCGCGTGAAGTCCGCTAAGGTAGTAGACAGGTCGTAATAGTCTATAACATATAAAAATATTAGATTTTGATCAAGTCCCCGACCAGAGATATTAAAGCCTAAAGTTATCAAAAATTGCAAAAATAGGAAGTTTCAAAATTTATAAAAAAATAAGGAAACAAATTTCAGGGTTAAGGAGACTTTTAATACAACCAACTTATCAAGGATTATCATCGTGCCAAAAATCAACTTTGAAATACATCCCCTTATGTCAAAAAAGTGCCCTCAAAAACGGCATTTTGAGAAATATAAACAGTAGTTTTCAATGGTTGTTTTCAGGTATTGGACTTCAAAATGCTCAAATAGTGAAGAAGACGTAAAATATGCAGAAGACGATAAGGAGAACAATGGTCTTTGAATTACTAGTCTATGACTTACCAGTCCTGAGAAAGTGAGTTTTCCGTAAGAGCTTATAAACTCAAAAGTCAGCATGCGCGGTGAGACCAAGATGGCTGCCATTTTCAAATGGCAAAAATGGCTGCCATTTTCTATACAAAAATTTTAACAATGGTTTTGAACTACTGATTCCATATTTAATAGATGGTAAAAATATCAATTTTTTCTAAAATGGTTTAGCAACCAGATTTTTTTTTCTGGACCATTTCAAATGGATTGACTCCTATGGAATATATGTAAATATACATTTTTCATTATTTGTTTCATGGTTCGAACCTGATAGCTATATTCCTTTGGAATTTGCGCTTAAAATACTAATTTTTTTTAAGTGCATCTGCTACTGAAGACATTAGCACTTAAAATACTGATTAAATAAAAACCAAAAACGATTGATCCATCATAGCACTTCCAAACGTTAGGGGTGTAGTAGGTACATTGCATATACATAGATATATTTTCTGAGACGACTGACTCCCGGACTGTCTCAGCAGAAGGAGTCCAACTAATGTTGTTTTCTTGACATGCCAAATAATAATACAAACACAAATGCAAACTGGAAATTGTAAAAAGGAAACAAGATTGTTTCTAATAGAAAGTTATTATGTGAACGTAGACATTTAGGCTCCGCAGTCGGTATCAATTATACCATGGATAATGAGGCCACGTTAGCACTAACCGGCTAAACCATCGCGTGTCTAGCCCAGACATCAGCCAACACCATCTAGGAAGGCATCTATAACATCGTCATACAAATTGACTACTTACTGAAATCCCAACCAACTCCTAGGCAGATCTGTGGACTTAGGAGGGCAGTGAGGCTGACGCGATGCTCCTCCAAGATCTGTACCAATAAAGGTATCTGACAGTGGAAGTCTTGTTGTTTTTTATCATCCTTAGAAGTTGGCCACCAACAACCAATGCCACTGAGTAAACATTCTTTCCTCTTCTCTTTATAAAGGACTTTTATACAGGGTGCATCGCAAGTTAATAACAATCCTTCAGGTGATGAAACTAGACAACAAATGCAGTTCAACAGCACTAACCAAACATTTTGTATCTCACTCCGTTTCAGACATATGGCTTTCTAAAGGGTCTTTAGAGAAACCCGTGTTTTTGTAGTACAACTACAATTCTCTCCGCTTGTACACATTTTTTCCCCAAAAATTCATTACATTTTCAAAATCAGCATTAAATTTGCTTTAAGGGTAATGCACATTGAATGTTCCCTTTTATCTCAATCAGACCGTAATATCAATCCCAAAAGTATGAATTGATAAAAGCTTCTGATTAGCGACAACTTTTCAAAGATCACTACTCTTCCAAAATAAATCTTGCAGATTGCCGAATCTCACAGAAGTAGTAAAATTTAACCAGCTTTCCAGCAGTTTACTCAGAACTGAGATTAGCATTCAATTTCATAATGTAATTGGAATTCTAGAGTGAAAAAACATCAAATAAATAAAGGTAATATCATGTTTATTTTCGTGATATTATCAGAAATAAATTAAAATTATTCATCATGAAATTAACATTTAATGATTAAAGTAAGTCTTACATAAAAGTTGAATAAAAAAAAAAAAAAAAAGAGAAGAAGTATTCGAAAAAATATATACATACAACGCAAGCAATTTTTCCATTTTTTTCAGTTCCTGATTTAAAAATAAATAAAATTTTGAATTTCCCTGTCTCCATGGCATTTCCATACACATACAAATTTACAAAACTACCTTTATTTTCGCGAGCAATAGACTCTGAAACATGCAATTTTCTAATCAGTACTTCCATATTGCGTCATGAAGCCACTTCATAAGCGAATGTCCTCTCTAAGGAGAGACGAGGGAAAAGCGCTAAAACTGAAACTAAATTCGAAAAGATTTGAACTTGAAGAATATTTAAGAATCTGTCCGAATGAGGTGGACAAAGACAATAGGAGGATTACTAATCTCCTTAATTCCCCAACCAATGATCAATTTATTTTTCAATTTTATTCAAACAACTACAATCCTCTTAAGGCCACTACGAAGCTGAAAAAATAACATTTTTTCTGCCTTACTGAAATCTCCATAATAGAATAGAAAGGATTCGTTTATATTTTATTTAGTCGGATCTTTTCCTTCTAAACGACATAACATAGTCCCTTTCATTTTGAATTAAGCCTACAGTAAGTGTTTTCTGTTTTCAGAGGCGCGTTTAAGTTATTTCCCACTGTACAATTTACAATAAATCCTTTCGAGTTTCCAATTTGATTTTACTCGAGAATAAATCGTTTTGAAGAGAAATCAGAACTGTATTTAGTCTAAAATAAACTTAAAATGAGAATATACCATAGACAGTATGTTCTAAGCCTGTTTCGTAAGTATTAGCCCAAAATGTAATGCTTTGGGGAGATATATAAGTAATTGGCTAATGAATATGGGACAAATATATTGATTTTTTACGATAAAATTTGTGATCCAGCAGGATAAAATCCTACATACTAAGTCATAAAAAGTCCGTCACGCAGGAGCTGCATAACTAAGCACTTTCCTCAGAATTTGGGTAGTGTAGACTGCTTTCCAGAACAATTTGCTTAAAATATCCTACATAAATAAAATAAAAACATGAATAGTTCTCTTTTAAATTTGTAATGAGTAACTGATCAATTATTAATTTGCTTCCAGAGTTATGTTTACACATGGTACCTATTACACTACGTAATAAATACAAAAAACCTCATATTATCGTATTTTGATCTAACGCAGAAACAGGATACAGTCACTCTAGTGGTAGAAAGCGCTCCTTGCGGCGGCTTTGTGAACCTATGTCTGGCGGGCTTTTCTATTGAAATATATTACAAATTAAACCCCCGCTTTCCGATTGACCGATTCAGCTCATTTTTACAACACATCTTTCTCCTGAGTTACCCACAACGTATACCGCGTTTCGTTACAATACAGCAGAAATTACGACCGGTATATTAGGAATTTGGGTCCGGAGTAAACCCCCCCCCCCTTCTAATGAACCGATTTAGTTTATTTTTACAACACATATTTACCTGTAGATTACCACTACGAATACCGACTTTCGTCGAAATATACCAAAAATCACGTCTGGTAGTGGCGAATTGGTATTGTGGGTCCGGAGTAAACCCCCCCTTCTAATGAACCGATTTAGTTCATTTTTATATCTCACTTTTCTCTATATATTACCACTACGAATACCAAGTTTTGTTGAAATATAACAAATATTACGGCTGACATAGTCTAATCAGTGTTTTGGGTTCGGGGTAAACCCCCCCTTCCGGTGGACCGACTTTGGTGGTTAACGAACTCGTTCATTTGTTTACTAATTGAATGCTATATACCAAGTTTCGTGACGAAAAAACAAAAACTCTGGCCGCTATCGTGTTAACAGACACATATATATATATATATATATGCATATATATATATATATATATATATATATATATATATATATATAGATATATATAAATTTTAACGGGGGTCATTTTCGGTGTCTACTAGGTAGGATCGATAAAGATTTGAAAAATTTTTTCAAAAATTCCGCCATGAGTCCAACCTCAATAGCTACTTTCCTTCGGAGGAAAGTGCTAAAAGACAACGGTCATATGGCGTAGGAAAGGAGAACGGGGTTGTTGGTAAAAATACAGGTGTAACTCTGAAAACTGTTTTTAGAGATGATTGTTCATACTTCCAGAAATAGGAATTCCTTCTGGTTTAGAATATCTATTCGAGAAAATTCGCTTTTCTAAAACTTATGTTAATAGTATGAATCTTCCCAAAGTGCGATATCTCTATGAAATCCGCCAAAAATTAATCATTTTAGTGTAGAGGTTTTATTTATTTATTTCTCTCCTTCTGTCTTAAAAAGGCAGGATAAGTTTCTCCTTCTTTTTTTTTTTTTCATAACCCCGAAAAAGTTGGATAATTTCTGAGTTTATGTAAGGCAAGGATCGTTTTGTGATGGGGTTTGCCAGAATGTATTCATTTTTTTCTGAAATGGACAAGAATGTTGTGAAAATAATTTTTCGAGAACAATTAATATAAGAAAGATGTCAATGGACGGGAAAAAATGAAAAAAACTCTACTCTCATTTCTACTAGGTTAAAAAATTGATCCTTTTAGAACATATGTTCAGCGCAAACTAAATAGGACCTTTTAATTAGAATATTTAAGAAAAACGTAATTACTTACGTCTTATACATATATTATCACCAACTGGCCAAGAAAAACTTACCTAAAACAAAAAAAAGTAATTGATATTGAGTATAAAAGTAGTCATTAAATAAGAATATCTTAAGATTACCTTTACTAAAAAAAGGTTTTAATAAGATATTAACCAGTTAACATGTAGACAAGGGTTTCATTTCATGGCTGAGAAATTATCAAATCTTTAATTGAAATTTCATAAACCAAATACACAGTAATTATTGTATAATACATATTATTTTCTTGTGTCATGGAAATAATAATAATAATAATTTTTGTTATTTCGTATATAGGAAATAATTTCGGGGGGGGGCTGGTACCATTTCCGGAGTATGGAATACTAACAATCTAGAACTTAGAACTCTTTTTGCCAACTAAAACGCTATTATACCCAAAATAAAATATTTTTTATAAACTAAGTGATCTTATTTAATTTATTTTTAAGGGGTTTATGACACATTTTTATCGATCATATCAAAATTTGAGGGGGGGGGGGCTGCAGCTCCCGCAGCCCTCCCTTATATACGCCCAAGTCTTGTGTAGACAGAAGGTCAATGGATAAAAAGTCAAATTAACTTATTGTCAATTTATTAAATCGGATGCCTCTTAAAGCTAAACACGTAGAGCAATTTTAATATATTGACCATTATGTGAATTTGAATGTTTATTTATTGACCTTTTGAAAAAGACAAAATTGTTGAGACTTTGGGTAACTATTTATTTAGATTTATTCAATATATATATATATATATATATATATATACATATATATATATATATATATATATATATATGTGTATATATGTATATATATATATATATATATACATACATATATATTTTCCACAATTTTCCTGGGTCCCTGCATACAGACGTACGTACTACCGGCAATGAGACAGCAGACAAAGCCATTAAAGAAGCTGCAAAAATGGAATCGTCTTTGGTACACATTTATAAAGACGTCAAATCATGCCTCAGAAGAAGAGTTCGCAGAAATTCCAGCGTTCCTTGTGGACAGAAATACCTCAAACAAACAAAGAATGCTACTAGTCTGGGAGCGGAAGGTACTCACAAGGATATATGACCCGGTAAAGTGCGGTGACTTTTGGAGAATAGAAACTAATCAGGAGCTTAAAACGCTGTATGGAGGCCCAGACATAATTTCTTTTATGAAACATCAAATGCTCAAATAGTTGACACACGTCGAGAGAATGACTCCTGAGAGATTGCCAAGAAAGCTCCTTTATGGAATGCCGGGTGGCAGAAGAAGGCGGGGAAAACCTCGATTGCGCTGGCAGGACGACGTGGAGAAGGATTTAAAGGAAATGGGAATCCGTGGTTCGAGGCGTTTTTCGACAGATAGAGCTGCCTGGAATGAGCTGTTGGTTGAGGCCTTGGCAGTTCACGGACTGTAGTGCCCTTCTGAAAGTAAGTAAATAAACAAATTAAAAACTATTAGCTCCACAACAAAACCATGGGAAGTGCCGTCAGAGGTAATATACATGAAGAGGTCGTTTTCACAAGGATGAGATAGGCCAGACGAACCTGACTCATGACCATAGTATAGTTTTCCTAGTATGCGGAGGGAATGAAACAACAAAGAGAGAACAACCATTGTTTTGAATATTTAAGGAAAGAGGAGTTGCGATAATCTAGGTTAAAGGCGAGAAGTATAATGAAGAAAGGCGAGTTTAATGTAAGTGCAACAGCTGGGACAGAAAAGCTCCCCAGTAATCAGCCATATGTGCCCGGAGGTGTTCTTATACCCGCACATCTAATCTCAACGGATAATCTCTCCTGCAACAACCTCAACTCGCTAGAATCAGCAATACTTGGGCTAAAGATCTAGAACAGAGATTTCATAAAGGAATTCGTGTTGTTAGGAACTAACTTTAATCCTAAGACGCTTGTTGTAATATATTTTTACTTTTTTAGCACATTTTTCCCCTAACCATATGGACAGATATGAGTTTCGGCCGATAACAGACACAGGCGTTGTAAGATGCTCTACTTGTTCCCTTCTGTACAGATGTTTTCTAAGTCGTGTCCTGCAAGACCTCTGTATGCTTGTTAGGTCAGACCATGTCACAGGTAATGACATTTCGTACGACCAACTCACAAGCTGCTTTGCCTGTCTCCTGTCCGGTCGGGCATTCCACTGCTTGGTAGTCTTCAAATCTTTTTTTTTTTTTTCAAGTATTTTATTCCTGGAAGATTCTACATATTCCACAAAAGACCTCAAGGTCCTTCTCCTTCTTGACTAGTTCATATCCCATTCCATTGCATGTAATGGCCTCATGTCATGGTGCCCATTTTTGAGTAAGCGCATCGCTATCCAGTGACTACTGTCGCAGCCCCAGAATAATCTAGAAGATCTTTTGCATTTGTAGTATGCACAATGCTATTATGTGCCACCTTTAAAGAATAATATCGAGTGATACGCAGAACACCAATTTAATAATAAACGGTATTGCTGATATTTTGGAGTGCAAAGTGGAACATCTATGAAATGAGCTAGCTTCCAATACAATTGAGATTCCGTTGCACAAGCATTCCCTGAAACAACTAGCTGAGACCGACTCAAATAAATGCAAAAGGCAATTCAAGCAATACTCTTCCTTGTGATGGACATGGTGCATTAATAATGACGTTAATTTTCACCAAAATAGACTATTTTCGGAATTAAAAAATTACAAAGAATCATTTTAAAAAAACTTTTTTGCCGTAGGAAGATAAAACACTATAAAATTTCGTAAACTCCCAAAGAAAATGGCTCGTGGAATCAGCAGTCCTCAAGGAGACATTACTAAATGCCTAAGCGATATTTCTGCTACCAAAGGAGAGAGCACATAGAATATGAATTAGGATGAGCACGATTGGAATAGTAATTGTCTATCGGAAGTCATAATTTAGAATGTTCAGAAAAATATTGTCCTTTTTATATTTGACCAGTTCATGGAACAAAGCAAAGTCTATTTCAATGATGAGTTTTTTGTAAAATTAGGTAGTAATTCTCTGCAAAGAAATAATTATTTCTTTAGATGTCTAATTAAAAAAAAATGAGTTTGTTTTTATTAGATGTCTAATAAAAAATATGTTTTGAGTTTGTCGCCAATGTTGCGATGCTCAACAATCAAATAAAATATAAAAAAATAAATAAAAAAAATGAACGGAGTTATGAAGACCCAAGAAATAATTGAACAAGGTCTAATTAAGCCGTAAGTTTGAATAAGTTACCAGTTAATTTGCATTTCCCCTTGCTGATACTGTTCTATTAAAATTTTCATTTGAAATACCCATTCGGACGGAACGAACAATTTTCCGTTATTGTGGTATTCTAAGTATGTTTTCGTTCGTATGATTTCAGCAGCAATCCTGACTAAATGATTGACCTCTAAATGAAGCTCTAAATCTCAAGAATCGAGACATATGTGTTCACATATTGGATACTTTTTTTTTTGGTTCAATTTAAGGCGTGTCAACCGTTGGGGTCATTAACGCCAGATTGGATACTTTAAACACTTATTCAACAATCTCTTTGATCAAAACAATTAAGAAACTTTTGGGATGTTAAGTACCTTTAATTCTTTAGGGATAGTTAAATACCCTGATTTTTGTATTTAGAGAAGCACCATATACACCGCGATCAGCACTTTCATTTATCGATAAACGCTTACAAAAAGCCCACTAATATATAAAAATAAAATGAAAAAAAAGGAGATTTGCTAAATATATAGAAAAATTAATTTGAATATTTAACAGAGAAGGGAAAATACAAATACAAATATTAAAAAGAAAAAACTAAGTAAATTAAAAATGAAGCGAGAATGAAAAAACGTGGGCTATAAAATAAAAATTTAAAATAAAGAAGCTTGATATTCTGAATTATAATATATATATTAAATTGAATTATATAAGTTAATGTTCTTGCTAAAGGATATATTTTTTATTATATAAATTGTGCGATGGATGTTGGAAGTAAGTACATATATGTACGGGAAAATAGTTGTTGAAGTTTATGTGGAACACTTAGTTTGACAAATATGTGTGATTGTCAATGTTACTTTACAAGTCTGTGTATTTTATTTTTATTTTTTCATCAGGTAGTAATGTATTATAGAAGAATGCCCAATTCGAAGCACTGTACATACGAGTTCTTCTGTTATAGTAAATGTATATTTTTCGTGATTCCAGGAACATTTGAAATAGTCATAATTTGTTGACTTATCTGTAGCCGAAATAACAGAACAAAAGATTCAATATGTATGTGCGTGATGTGTGAAACAACTCCAGCACAGTAAGCCTTTCGACAATTCAGTTCTGTTGTTTAGTTACTAAATTTACCTGTATTTGGACTATTTGACAAGTAGGGAATTTTGTCTCAGCTCTCCATTGTGTGTAGGTTTTTGATTGTTCGTACATTAGTTTAGTTATTGGATGGCTATAGTAAATGGCATCAAGGAAGCGTAACGAATCAACACATTGGAGTATTCTTTACATGGTTAGGTATAGATAAGCATTGGGTGCGCAGAATAGATTTAGGAAAAATATGCTTTAGCAATTGAACGCGCTGAATGGTTCATCCACCTTATCATCATATACCTTTATTATCATTTAGATTCTTAAAATATATTTTGAAATATTTTATCAAATCTTCATCTACCCTATTTATCGGTTTTCGAAAATTTCGAAATTTGTATACCAACACATTGTATATGCACACAATGTGTGTAAATGTATATGTCATATACATATACAGCGAGTGCCAAAAGAATTGATACACTAACTTTATTTTTAAGAAATGTGTTTGTTAGAGATCACCATATAGGTACATAAAATAAAAATATTTATTTGTTTATTATTAATTTGATGCACCGCTGATATTTGCATTTTCTTCAAACGTGTTCGATAGAGGGAGATGTGAAATTGGTGATTAGCTTATCTTTATAGTTATATGATTTTTTTATAAATCCTCATCTAAAGTATTCGAATCTTTTTAATTAAACATTTGTCTTGGTATCTATTGCTATGTTAGATTTCATTGTAAAAACCTCTGTATTGCTTGTAATATTTTATTATATTTATTTATTGATTTTTTTGTTTATGCAACGCTTCCGTGGCGATTTGGATATTTAATTAAGAAAACATGGTAACATATTTTGTATTGTGAGTTTTATCAATAATATATTATTATATATATATATATATATATATATATATATATATATATATATATATATATATATATATAGAATCCCTTCTTTATTTAATTAGTTTTATGGAAATAGTACATAGACTTTTATCTTTTTCTATTGTGTAACATACTTGTTATCATCTGAATATAATAATATTTCCATGAATTTATATAAATATGTATTTTTCTTACAGATAAGGCCTTCGTTTCCTGCAATTAGTAATATTTTGCAGGAGTTCGATCCAGGCTTCTTCAGACTAGCATAATATTCGACACACGTGAAAAGAAGCAGGATGGGATTCCTGTGAAATGTAACGCTACAAGCGGAAATCTACAGCAATACCAACAACAAAATTACTCCTAACTTGAATATATTCTTCCATTTCCTTAGTAAACTAAGAACAGCGCCTACTGTCGGCCTTTAAGAAGGGAGCCCTACCACTTGACCTGTGACATTTCTATGAAGGGATGACGTGGCATGGAGAACAAGTGGCGCCTGTTTCGGGGCCCAGCCTCTTGAATTAATTTCACCAAAATTACATACCATGACTAAAGATGATGTTTGGAGGTTTTATTAGTATGACATTAGCATACATTCTAGACTGCATACTTCTTACACTATGGAATTAAAAAGTACAGCGAGAAATACTAAAAGATTATTTTATCTTGAGGATATTTTACGCTGGCACCTTAGTGAAAAGTGTCATATTATGGGAGATATTGAAACGCAATAGAGAAAAAAAGTCCGACTCGCAGGAACTGCGTCATCTTAGCGCGGTTACGTACATCTCGAAGAAATGGAATAGATTAGCATCACAAATCACAGGAAACTGACAGTAGCCAACTTACACAGAAGCGGATAATTCTTAATCTGTATAAGTCAATACAATTATGTACTGAAAACGTACTTACTCTTTGACTTTTACTGAGAAGGCTCTATACTCAACAACCAAAAATTCGTTGTCATTTTAAGTATCTTGTTTGACTAGCAAATTCGTCTTACTGTTATAATCAACTAAATAATTAATAATAATAAATAATAATAAAATAAGAAATAACGATAACTTCAGTTGGAGGCTATGATGAAGGTTATATAGACACCAGAATTCAAAACAAACTACGTCATCATGATTAGCCACAGCCATCTTGATTACCACAGCCACTCCAAACTTATTATTACCAATACCTTTCACCGTTTTTTAGCTTATTTTACTACTATACTAATTTTACTGATAAATGTAATTTAAAACAAGAAAAAAACAATTAAAAAGTGAGATAAACAAAGAGAAACCCCCTTTTTAAACAACAAAACAAACATTTTTTAAGTTTTAAGTGCTTATATCTCTGATTGACGTTGCTCCATCGAATATTGCTTCAGAACCTTTTTTGTAGGGAATTTAGTAAGCATTCGAATGGTCCATGGTGGAACATTCCACTTAGGACGATTTCCCAGCCGTTATCGAGATATTTACGAAAAATGTATGAAGATCCGAAAACTTTTCATGTCTATTAATAAATTTTTTTTTCGCATACTTCCTTAACTCCAAATATAACCAAAATTTAAACATCTTAGTTAGGATTAATTTCCAAGTTGTAGAAAATATTTTATTTGAATCCCGCGATTCTAAGTATTCACAAAAATATAATGACTTACAAAAACATTGAATCCACTTTTCTCAGGAACGGTTACAGATATCGCCTTATAAATGGTTTCATTCGTTTTCTTATGTTAAGAAACCTATAAAACAAGTACCTGCAAGCATGTAAACTCAAAAACGTAAGCGTTACGATTTTTTTTTGCGCGAATTTCACCCCAAACACTATCTTCTAGTGGGCGGATTCTGCTGGTTAACGAACTTGACCTTTCAAATTAGATTACAGATTTTTGTACCAAATTTCGTTAAAATCGGACCATTATTGAGCTTGCTAGAGCGCGAACAGACAAGCATATATATAAATATATACATATATATATATATATATATATATATATATATACAAATTTGGCCCACCTATATTTTCGTGATCTATAGGGTCTGAAACGTGAAAGTTTCTAGTCGGCACTTCTGGATTGCGTCATGAGGCCAACCTCATAAGCGGGTTCTCCCTATGGAGATAGGGAGTAACCGCGCTAAAATTTTTAATTTATTTCTACATGTATTCTAAATATTAAATATTTTGATGTATATTCAAATGTTAAAGAGTTTAAAATGACACAAAGTATTAATATATTATAGGTACATGATTATGATTTAATATTTATAATTTTATATTCACAGCATTTGAGATAGTAAATATTACCTTTCATTTGATACGGTATTGTCTTAAAATAATATAACATAAAGCCTAACAATGCTATATAATATTGCTACACTGGAAATATTATTTCCTTATTAAATCTGGAATATTTAGTTATAAAAAATATTTAAAATAAACCTCTTAATACTATTTTCACCCAAAACACTGACCTCTTTTTAAAAGAAGAATGCAGTAAAAGGCATCTTTGACCACAAACAAATATTTCCATTTTTTGCCAAGTCAGACTGTTTTTGTAGCACGATTTCTTCGTTTCTGTAGGGATTAGAACAAGTTATCGTGTCTACATATTGGTGGGGATCCGCATATAACACGAAATGACAACGTTTCTTTACTCCATAAACATTTGTTCGTTCACGCTATAATATTTATAAATGACGTCCGACTTTTATGAAATTTGCAACAAAAGTACTTTGACAAGATTTTATTTTATTTTTTTGTTTAACGGCGTATTAACAATTGGGCTAATAATATCGTACTATCTATAGGTTGCCACCCTTTTATAATGCAAACAGCACATTCAGGTACTGACCACGCCCGACGTTGCTTAACTTGGTGATCAACATAGCTATGACCGTTGGATAGATTTGATTTTATTGTTTCTTTGATAACACAAATTTTTATATTTATAAATTTGGTCATTTAGCATATTAGAAAATTAAAATAAAAAGAAGTTTAATAATAATGTCGAAATATAAAAAAATAAGAATGTGAATTGCGAAAAATTAGAGGAACATGAAAATAAGCCAGTTAAATATTTTAATTAATAAAAATTCAACAAGTTAAGGCTAGATATTAGGATATCGTAGATTAATATTTTTCATATAACTTTTTATTCATTTACTCATGGATATTTAGCGTAACATCTATGGGAATTATTCTCAGACCCGTAGTCCGGGGGTTATGCAATGTAGTTGCTCGAGTAATCTCTGCATCACTGTTCTTCTTTCCCAAGGAAACGAGTTCACCTCTTACGCGATTTCATTCATAGTGTTTAATCGTACCGGACGTCGGGGGAGAAGAAAAAACTTAATGCACTCGTAAAAAAAAATATTAGGAGGACTAAAACTATATTCAATAAAAATTCGAACGACAGAACCTTCGTCATCTTAGAGTGTTGTCATAATGCTAAGAGAAAGTCACAGTAAGAATATTTTCTTAAATACCTTAATAGTCCTATCAAAATAAAATTAAATAATAATATTTGTTAATATTAATTTCTATTGTAAATCCGTACAAAGAGTTATGTTAAGTCCCAGGATTGTTACATGTGCAGAGATCCCAAATTTTTTTCAATTCAAATTTCAATTATTTTAGAAATAATGATCAAGCTATAAAGAATTAACAAGTATGGCCTCTATTAAAAAAAATTGATTAAAATTTCTGGGAAGCAATGTATAAAAAAAAAAATTAGCCCCTTAACAGGCCACGAGGATCTAGAAGAGTAGATGCTGTAGAAGTGCCTAATTCTTTACTTTTCGGTACCCGTAAGAGATAGCGTTATCAGTAATATAATCGGACATCCTAAATTCCTTCTAGATGGCCATGTACCCGTTAAAGGCTGGGTGAGCTTGGAACCTTGAATCCGGCCCTCGAACGGTGACACTAGAAGATAAAGGGTCTCATCGTGTTTCCAAATAAAATCTCCACTTGCGTCTTCCTTGACTTCGATGTCATCATTTTATTTCTAGTTCCAGGAAATACTTTTTCGTCAATTATCAAACCTCTAACTGTACCGTTTTGAGGAAATACGGGTTGAAACCCGTAGTATGAAACTATACTAGATATTTAAATCAAAATAATGTGAACTGAAGCTATTGATTAGGTGTACCTTGCGTATTTTTTTCATAATTTTCGGACCACTTATAAGATAAGAAAAAAAATTGTGAAGATTTGAAGGGCGGTTTTCCCTAATTCCCCCTCCAAGCACACCTACCAAAATAATCATGTGAAATCGGTAATGTCTCAACTATTATCCGTCAAAGTTTCATGGATGTGTGAAAGGTGCATCATACATGAAATTACAAAAACCCTATATCGATAGCTAAACACTAAAAACCAGATGTATCGAAAATATCTCAAGTTACTCTTAGGACGTTTTTGTTATTTAAATATGAACCCTCAAATTGCTCAGTGCATACTCTGTATTATACAGATCGAAAAACTATTTTCATATTGCAAGCCACTAAAATAATAAATACTAAAAATCTTCATTTTCTACAAAAGATAATTAATCTTAACTAATATGAGATGAAACTGAAACTAATATTACTTCACTGTTCTATTAGACGGCAATATAAACGATATTCATGTTGAGTACTTATAAGAAAATGGCAACATATTAAGGATTAAAGTTCGTGCACTAACCCTTTGTTAGTGCACCTCGGGACGTTCCGAACATGATTCGAGTTCTCCACTGAGCCAAACTCACACCCGATGAATGAAGTAAATGAGGGGAAATATTTTATAAGGGGGTTAAGGGTACATTATATAGAAGCAGAATACCGTAAAGCATATTTCAATTAATTGGTAATAGCTGAGTGTTCAAAGACTAGTGAAAACACGGATGTCGATTATTCATTGGAAAATTAGTTGATTCATTCGCAAACAACTTCCCTTGTACATTTTACTACTGACGATCTCAGCACGTTATAGGCTGTAGTACAGGAAAACCTGGCATTATCACAGAGAGCTGGTAGATCAATATGAGCAGGAACTGGGGATTCCCTGGGGTAGGGTTACGCCGTCTCGATTAAAACTTGTCGGAACTCTGGGGGAAGGTGCGAAGTCTTATACTACCCGTTTGATATTTCAATTTCAATATTAGGGGAGCAGGAACATGCCAAACGGCGGGGTAAATATGCAAAGATAAACACAAATCTCATGATTTTCGGATCAGATCATTTTCGACGCAGAAAATGATGATCGCAAATATTATTATTATTAAATTGATAATAATAATTGATGATTATTATAAATATTGATATTATTATTATTAAATTAACTTTTCACTCCTGCGACGATTTAACTCCTTTTGTATCAGTATGATCTCATGAATCAGCGATATCATCTAAAGTTAATTCCAAGAAATAGACGTTTAAAAATTGCTCTATAATGCTTGAACACTGTTGGTTATTCAGTAAATGTCATTAAACACATGTACACATAAGGTTGTAGTGAAATATCGTGAAAAAGGTACTGGATGGCCGCTAAATGATTCATATCGAGAGGGATAAATAATGGTCATCCGTAATCCGTGAGTAGATGTTCTACTGAAATGTCTATATTGCGTATGACACAAGTTAGTTTGTTATGTCCATGGTAATGACTACCCGATGAAAGGCGAGGATTACATATAAGGTCCAAACGGACTTGCTACAAAGGTGTTTTCTAACGGAATTACATCATCTACTGTTACAGAAACGCATAACTCTAATTTCTGCAAAGAGTTCAGTACTGTAGTATGTTAGAAGGTGAAAATATAAATCTCTATAGCGTTCATTAAGTAATCGATTAGAGATGTCTAATGTCTGTTACGTATGATGTATGGAGTCTGTAAAGGCACGATTAATTTCTATAAAGCATTCAAATTAAGTCTGCTAATGGTTGCATATATCTGCAAAGGCATAAGCATGGTCACGCCTAAAGAGGCCAGGATTATTTCTGTGGATAGTCAATATGGTAACTTGGTCAGAACAAAGATACTAATAGCTAACGACGCTTTTTGATGCAGGGTTCAAAAAAAGTAAACGGCGCGACGTTCTTTATATAAATTATTCTGAATTGTTCAGGAGTGTACATACTTAAACCGTCGCGACGTGCATCCTTCACGAGTGTACATACTTAAACCGTCGCGACGGTTTAAGTATGTATACTCGTGAACGATCCAAATTAATTTATATAAAGAATTGAGAATCCAGGGCACTAATTGAGGAGGCGGGCGATATCTGCTAAGGATTTTTATAATGGGGAAGAAAATAAACCTCGAGTTGGAGGCAATGCTAGAGGTTTCAAGACATGTGTTACTAAAAACGCCTGCGCTACTGTCGAGTAACCCGCTTCAAGGAAAGTAAATATCTATAAACGTTTGAGTAAGTAAACTTCTTCGTAAGAGGCAACAATTTCTGCACTGTATGAAATATTTTCGTCTGACAAACTAATATATTTTTTGATAAATACGAAGTTTGTGATAAATTATTCCTGGTATAGCCAAAATGTTTACGGATCACGCCTTATCATTTATTGTACCATAAAACCTCATAAATGTCTCAAAAAATGGTAAGTATCGACCATAGAGTTGAAGATAAATAAGAGGACTGCTAAGTTTGTCATTTTTCGGAGAAAAGGATCCAAAATTCTATACAAGAAGCAAATAAATAAAGCATCGACGTTCTTTTAAAACATTGTTCCCCTAATAGTTGTATAACCACTTAATAATGAAGAGATCGTTGACCGCGGAGATTACCAAGAGGGAGATAGTCAGTGATTAGATAAAAAAAAAAAAAAAAAAAAAACATAAAATAACTTTAAAAAAAAAATAAATAAAAAAAATGTATGCTTATATACAAGGATCATGACATAATCACTTAATGCATCAGTTACAGAAAAGAGGACGAAATGGTTATAAAAATTGACTAAGCATGGAAGAAAATGCATTAACCGTCTTGAAAGGAAAATCTCTGTATGTAAGTCTGCTTACGAAATGTCAGTTCTTTGGAACATGATGACGTTTTCGAGATTTGGTATTTTCAATGAGAGAATCCCCCCAGGTACTTGATGGGATGAACATACGTGGCACTTCATAAGTCGAAAAGCATAAACTGGGCAGATTATCATTGCCGTAAAAGGTCCACACGCGCAGACATTTTATCAGGGAGAAAGACGTTTTATCTCTCAGATGTGTGGCGAAACAAGCTATAAATTACATAGATAAACAAACGTACGGGGTATGTTCCCATCAATCTGGATAAATAGTGGCCTCTTCTTCGAATAAAAATGTGAGGTGTCTGTATGAAAAGGAGATTCTGTAATGGAGGTTGGAAGGGTTCATGACGCTCAAATCGACCCTATCCTTCAGGTGGCTGCAAGCCCACCTCAAGCAGAGGACTGCTCTGTGTATAACCAGTGGGGAATTCACAGCAAGGGGTATAACAGAAGCAATTCAATATAGTTTTTCATAACTCATTCTTGCAGGAATACTATTCAATAAAGAGTAACGACTGGTCCCCAGGGATTTGTTCTTACTTAAATTAATTTTGAAATGTTTACGTCACTGGATTTTATTTTAGAAAAATTGATATCAAAAGTCTAAGATGGTTAATTCTTCTAATTTAACCCTATTCATAAACCTAAAGGTATATTGAATGCCCACGCACACTAGAGGAAAGCTTTTTCCAATGAATCCCGCATAATATTATGGAAAAGAAACTGAACTAAGTATCTCCTTCCATAGAAGAAGAAGATATATTCACACAAATACTTTTCCCGTATTCTGAATCTTTAATATTTACCAAGTTCCGTCTCACAAACACTCTATTTAAATTACCTAGAATCAGAGATCAATATAAAAAATATTAAGACATTCGTTGTTATTACATGACAATACAAAGGGCCCCCGGCCAATCTACTGTTTGCCCCATATGATTTATATGTAATGAGTGCAGTTGACAACCCTATCTGCAGCAATAGTATTCGTTCTCTGTAGGAAATTATGTCTGCAGTCTTTTAGAGATACAATACTAAACCTGTAATTCAGCATTGGGCACCCTTTGTGGTTAAATGTCACAATAAACAGCAGAAAAGATATCTTATCAATATACATACATTGACACAAACAAAAGACAAATCATATATATAGTGAAAGAGGGAAATTTAATAATAGAATATACACACATATTGAAAGAGAGAAATTTAAACGACCAAACATTTTATAACTACCTACTTTATAAGTAGGTAGGAACTACTTTTTAAAAGCATTTATCATTAATAGCTTAGTTCATTCGGAAAGTGAGAAAATGAGCAGAGAGACGTAATTATAACACTACTAAAATACACTACAATACTAAAAACATATTAGAGTTGTATTAGAATTGTGTTTCCAAAAGAAAAAGTCCGATTCGCAGGAACTGCATCATCTTAGCGCGGTTCCGTTCTTATCCGAAGTGCGATTAGTAAAGGAATAGTAGCAGCTATCAGTAGGTTTTGATCTTTCGTTAAAAATATAAAATAATATCTCAAAAAGAAGGAAGCTAAAAGCGCCACATATGGAAACTGACAGTTTTCTAAGCGGATGGGACTCTCCCGTCATCGCGACGCTCTCTCTAGGAAAACTCTATTTCCTCTCTCTAGGTGATTCTTATTTTCTCAGCTTTAATGAAATACTCATTCCACCGTTAAATAAACTTAAAAAACAAAAGTGAGGTAAACAGTGACAAAAACCCGTTTAAAATAACAAAACTAAAACTTTCGTAATTTTAAGCACTTACTTCTCCGACTGATATTGCCCCATCGAAATTTTCTTCAGAATCTTTTTTGTAGAGAATTTAGTAAGGGTTTGAATAGTTATATCGTACTTCCCACTGTTTTGAAGATATTAAGGGGGGAAAATGGTGCTAATACCTACCGATAGCTGCTATATTCCTTCACTAATTGCACTCGAGATAAGAACGGAACCGCGCTAAGATGATGCAGTTCCTGCGGGTTGGACTTTTTTTCAGACAAATTTATGTATTATGTTTATATTATAATATAAATATTATATTTGTAAGGAGAGCAAGTCGCTTTAATTGCGGTGTAAAATATTGTCGCTAGCTAAATCTAAGTAATATATAAGCTCATAAGGAAAAAATGGTGCTAATGGCTCATTTTCGATGCACCATAAAATAAATAAAAAAAAAAAAAAGAGGACAATATACGAAGATTCCGAACCATTTCATGTCTGTTAATAAAATATTTTATTCTAATCCCAATAACGCTACACTTATACACAAATAAATTTTTTTAGGTACCTATTTAATACGTATAAAATAAGGTTATAATGAGCGATCCGCTGTGGCATACACCAAGTACTACCACCGTGTGGAGTGCAACTAGTATAGACCGGTACGTCAGTACCACTGTGGTATGTAAAGAGCGGCTGTTCTGATACTGGCAAAAATTAGAAATCCTACATTCCTAAAGTTGTTTGGAGGCTTATCTTTATGACTCTAGAAAGGGACTTACAGATGACGAGGGTACACTGGGCACCGCTACCTGGGGACAGGGTAAATGCCCCCCTCCCGAAGCCTCCTAGCTCCTCACCTTCGAATTCCTATGATTTTGTTCAATGAATTTAAACAAAAAAATTCATAAATAGATAAAAACTGCTGAAAATAGGGAATACCAAAAACAATTCTAAAGAACGAAATCAACACCAGTACAGTAATCTAGATATTCATAGGGCATCTTCGAATTCCAAGATGCCGTTGAAACAAAATATTGTTTCTATTTATACGTATCCTGTTTTATTGAATAATACGTTTGACTACTATAAGCAATCACAAAAATAACGAGCAGTGAAAAAAACTGTAGGAAACACACAAAAAGATTCGTTCAAATGAACGAAATTACCTATGTTTTAAGCCCTTATTTCTCCAAATATGACCATCCCATCGCAAATGTCTTCAAAACATTTTTTGTAGAGAATTTAGTAACCTTTCGAAGGGTAATCTTTTGCTTGGCAAGATTCCGAACCGTTTACGTGATATTAATGAAAATATACGAAGTTCCCAAACCTTTTCATGACTAAAAATGAAATATTTTATTTTAATCCTTCCTTTACTCCAAACGTAACCAAATTTTCAACATATTAGTTTTGATAAAATTCAAACATGCAGAAAATGTTTCACCTGAATCCCATGATTCTAAGTACCAAAATCAAAGACAAAAAGTCCGTCACGCAGGAGCTGCATAACTAAGCACTTTCCTCAGAATTTGGGTAGTGTAGACTGCTTTCCAGAACAATTTGCTTAAAATATCCTACATAAATAAAAAATAATAATAATAATAATAATATGCTTTATTGCTCAAGTTTTACAACTTATATGCAAGGGTTGCAGCCTTATTGCATTAATAAAAAATATAATTTGCACAAAATAAAATATAACTTTATCTTTTACACATAATAAATAATAATAAAATGAGGCTTCATTTCAAATTAAGAAAAATAAATACATAAATGCATCTTAAGCTAAGTGTAACTTCACACAGAGTAAAAACAAAAATAAATTCAATAATAAAGAAGATAATGTCAAATTACAGATGTTTAATCTATAATAAAATAAATGACCTCAGCTTTATGATTCTATCTAAGTATTTATTTAGATCATTAATTAAAGCCTTATCTGGAGCTGATAGTAGCATTTCTACCTTTGGAGGATTAGATGTGATATATCTATCTATATACAACTTCCTAATAGGAGAGTATAAGGGGCAGATGAAGAATATGTGCTCTAGTGTTTCTAGTTCTTGTAGTTCGCAGGCAGAACATGGCGTGTTTGTGTCAATGGTGAGTTTATTTTTATTGTAGAGGTTTATCCTCTTTTCTGAACTGAGCCTTAATTGGGCTAAGAGTTTTATTTTGTTAAATGGAATATTGTAATGAAGATATGATGCTCCCGTTATGTGAGTAGGTTTTATGTTATTATAGAATCTATTGAATGAACTATTGTTTACCCGATTTAGATCATATTCTAATAAGGTATTTTGAAATTGGCTGATTAGTTTGTTGAATATTGTTCTGACTAGATATGGGTTTTGTTCTTCCCAGAGATGTTTACTATTTACAGGAATTAACTCTTTCACCTGAGTAGCCCAATTATATTTTATTTCATTTGGATTGCGTGTTTGTATGTTCAATAACTTCTTGAAGCAAATTTTAGGAATTCTGTGTTCGGGCATTTCCATTAATCTTATCCAGTATTTGATTATTAATTTAAATATTTGTAAACTTATTATAAAGGAACCTGTTTCTAGTCTGAGATAATGACCAGGTGTATTTTTTCGAAGATAAAGGAGGTTTTTTATAAATTTCGATTGAGATCTTTCGATTAAGTCAAGATATCTCAGAGCCCATATTTCGCTTCCATAAGTAATCTGTGATTTTACAATTGTATTAAATAAATGGAGTTTAGTATTCCAGGATGATGTTTTTAGGTTATATATAATTCCATTAACACTGTTTATGGCTGCGACGGCTCTGCTGTTCACTGATTTCGCCTGGGCATGAAATAGACCACAACTTGAGATTATAACTCCAAGATATTTTTGAGAGCTTACATTTTCTAATTTTACATTTTTGTAGTAGAAGACATCTCTATTAGCGGGTCTTCCTTTTTTTTTAAAAATAATAACTTTTGTCTTGGATTCGTTTATTTCCAGGAAATTAGTTTGGCAGTATTTTTGTAGTGCATCTAATTTTTTTTGATTCTCCCTTTTCGTGTCCGATAGTAAAATTAAATCGTCAGCGAAAAGTAACATGTTAACTCCTGTCTTTTCATCTATACTAACTGGTTGGCAATGGTTCTGAATTAAAAACTCTTCGATATCATTGATAAAGATAGCAAAACAAACGGGTGACATTGGATCTCCTTGCAAAACTCCTTTACCGACAGGAAATGAATCTGTGTATGAATCTCCTACTTTTGCTCTAAAAGAAGAATTACTATACAGGTTTTCCATAATCTTGATTATCTTCCTACTGATTCCGAATTTGTAAAGCTTCTGCCATAGTAACGTTTGGTTTACGGAATCAAATGCCTTTTTAAAGTCGACCAAGGTAGCATATAATTTTCCTTTATTTTTCTTTAAGTGCATTTGGACTAAAGCTGTGAGAGAAAAGATACTATCTGTGCAACTCCTAGATCTACGAAATCCATTTTGTGTTTCGACAAGTGGATTACAAAATTCCGTCCAGTGATTCTATTATTAATTATGTTCGTAAAGAGTTTAGTTATTGTGTTCAACAAAGACAGGGGTCTATAATTGTTAGGATCGTTTGGGTCTCCTTTCTTGTGCAAAAGCGTTAGATTTGCTTTTCCCCAAGATGCCGGGACAACTTCTCCCTCCATAATTCGGTTGAATAAATTCAAAATATACATATGTCCTACTTCTGGGAGATTTTTCAGAAATTCATTAGTGATTCCGTCCGGTCCGGGTGATTTACTATTTTTACACATATTTAGGCTTCGTGGTAATTCGTTTTTGTCAATAGCTACATCGAAAAATGGGTGAGTAACATCAAGCGCTGTGAAAGTGATAGACGGATATTCATTATATGAACTTCTTAAAAATTCATTCCATTTCTCTAAAGGAACTGTGTTCTTAGTGGAGCTTGATTTTCTATGCCGTTTTATTATAGTCCAAAATTCTTTTGTATTATTGGCTGTCTTGAGCCTAGCAGATAAATTTAAATAGTAATTTTTTTGCTATTGGTTCATTATTTCCCTGTATTTTTTTCTTGCTTCAATGAAAGTGTTATAATTGGTTTGATTAGACTTTTTAGAGTAAACTGAGTATAACTTGCGTACCTCGCGTTTTGCTTTTAAACACTCATCTGTGTACCACGGTTGTTTGGAATTATAAGGTTTATCTCCAACAGGGGTATTTCGCAGACCTGAACTAGAAGCAGCATTACTTATTGCATCTGTAAATTTTACGCTCATTAATTCTACATCGGCATTATCCGTTTTGTCATCGATTTGGAAATTTTCGCGATAGTATTTTTGCTTGCTTGGATCCCATTTGAGTAATTGTTTCTTTTCCTTGTTTATAGTTTTTTTCCGCGTTATGGTGTTATTAGTTTTGTGATTTGTGACTAGAATGCATGGTAAGTGATCAGATACAAGGAGTTCACTCGATATATACATATCTAAAACAGACTCTATTCCTTTTGTGTTAGCCAGTAATAAGTCAACAACACTGCGCCCTGATGAGCCTATGAATGTAAAATTACCATTTTTGTCATTAATTGAACGACCGTTTAGAATAAAAAGTTCATTTTCCTCCATAAAATCGATCAAGGATTTACCTCTAGTATTAGTTACGGAATCTTGTGATCTCCTTTCATACGTAAGGCAGGATTCACTAAAAACTTGCTCGTCTTCTCCTTGATAAGATCCGACACGACAATTCATATCACCACCAAGGAAAATATCAACATCTCTATTGTTACGGATTATTTGGTTTAAAGAATCACTCAGAGTTTCTAGAATATGTTTTATATCACAATCGGGTTTTAGATAAATATTGCCAAAAATTATTTCTGCATTAGGTAGTTTTATTTTATAAAATATCCAGTGATGTGTAATTTGTAAAGTTTCGTAATTAATATTCTTATTGATCAAAGTTACAATCCCTCCACTCGCTCGGCCTTTGGTCTTCTCCTTTAATGCTGCCGAAAATATTATGGAATAATTAGAAAATTTAGCGCATCTAATTTTGTTTTTTTTAAGAGCCACGTTTCATTTAGGTTAATTACATCAAAATATTTTAAAAACAGTTTTTGCTTATTGTCTAGTAAGAGCATGTTATGAAAACCATTAATGTTCCAAAATAATGATTTTAGTTTACCATTCAGAGCTGAGCCTTTTTCCTCTTGATAAACCTTAATGTTTGTTTTGGGGACGAAAAAAATCGTTGATAAGGCCTGATGTTCTCTTCCACTTCTTCTTCTTTTCTTGTATATCTATGGTCGATTTGAAAAAGGTTCTTGTAGACGAATCTGTATCAGGTTCTCCGCTTTCTTCTTCCATTTTCTCATTGTCGGTATCTTCTTGATCATTCCATTTACTCAGAATCCCCATGACATCATCAAGTGTTTTGATTTGTATTGGCCTTGAATCTTCAAGCTCTTTAGCCAAAATTTTATTGTTTTGGAACCAAATGTATTTAAAGATATTTTTGCTTCTTAACTCCTTGCAGCGTTCATAAATCTCGAGATTTTCTGGAGACATTTGTTCAGTTATAAATATTATTCCTTCAGGGAAGTTTGGATCAAGCTGAGTAGCTTTTATTTCTTTTATATTTTTTCTTGCTTTTAGAAATTTAATTTTGTCTTCAGGTTGCTTAAATTTAACTATAATGGGGGGAGCATTGCTTTTCGGGTTGCCAGATCTGTAATAACTTTCAAGAGATTCTTTTGAAACGTTTATTTTAATTAAGTCTCCTATTTTTTGAATGATTCCCCAAAGATCCTCGTTTTGAGATGTTGGAACACTACAAATTCTAATCCCATTGTATCTTAAAGTTTGTCTGTTTTCTATAACCATACCTCGAAGGAGAGATAAATCTTTCCTTAATTTGTAATTTTCACACTTCAGGTCCTGTACAGTCTTAAGACACTTCTTATTTTCACTTCTTAATCCAGCGATTGCAGAGGTCATTTCCTCTCTATATTTAGAAATAGTTGATTTGAGAGACTCTTGTTCAGTTTCAATAGACTTCACATCACTACTTATAGAATCTAATTTCTTAATCAATAATTCAAAGCTAGAGCTTTCTTCTAGTTGGTTTAAGTTTACATAAATAAAATAAAAACGTGAATAGTTCTCATTTTGTAATGAGTAACTGATCAATTATTAATTTGCATGCAGAGTTATGTTTACACATGGTACCTACTACACTACGTAATAAATACAAAAATCCTCATATTATCGTATTTTGATCTAACGCAGGAACAGGATACAGTCACTCTAGTGGTAGAAAGCGCTCCTTGCGGCGGCTTTGTGAACCTACGTCTGCCGGCTTTTCTATTCAAATATATTACAAATTAAACCCCCGCTTTCCGATTGACCGATTCAGCTCATTTTTGCAACACATATTTACCTGTAGATTACCACTACGAATACCGAGTTTCGACGAAATATACCAAAAATCACGGCTGGTAGTGGCGAATTGGTATTGCGGGTCCGGAGTAAACCCCCCCCCCTCCTAATGAACCGATTTCGTTTATTTTTACAACACATATTTACCTGTGGATTAGCACTACGAATACCGAGTTTCGTCGAAATATACCAAAAATCACGGCTGGTAGTGGCGAATTGGTATTGTGGGTCCAGAGTAAACCCCCCTTCTAATGAACCGATTTAGTTCATTTTTATATCTCACTTTTCTCTCTATATTAACACTACGAATACCAAGTTTCGTTGAAATATAACAAATATTACGGCTGACATAGTCAAATAAGTGTTTTGGGTTCGGGGTAAACCCCCCCTTCCGGTGGACCGACTTTGGTGGTTAACGAACTCGTTCAATCGTTTGCTAATTGAATGCTATATACCAAGTTTCGTGACGAAAAAACAAAAACTCTGGCCGCTATCGTGTTAACAGACACATATATATATATATATATATATATATATATATATATATATATATATATATATATGCATATATATATATATATATATATATATATATATATATATGCATATATATATATATATATATATATATATATATATATATATAAATTTTAACGGGGGTCATTTTCGGTGTCTACTAGGTAGGATCGATAAAGATTTGAAGAAATTTTTCAAAAATTCCGTCATGAGTCCAACCTCAATAGCTACTTTCCTTCGGAGGAAAGTGCTAAAAGAACAGTTCGAATAAGGGAAATCAATTACTTTAAAGTTTTAAGCACTTATTTCTCCGATTGACATCGCCTAATCAAAACATTCATTAGAACCTTTTTTGTAGAGCATTTAGTAAGCTTTCTAATGGTATTCTTTCGTTTCCAAGATTCTCAACCTTTTTCGAGATATTAAGGAAAGTAAACAAAGTTACTAAAACTTTTTATGTCTGTTAATAAAATATTTTATTCTAACCCTTCCTTAACTCCAAACGTAACCAAAATTTCAACATATTAGTTTTGATGAAAGTAGAACATGCAGAAAATGTTTCAACTGAGTCCCGTGATTCTAAGTACCCAAACCAAAAACGGTATTCAAAAAATATTTTTCCAATTTTCTCGAAAACGGTTAAAGCTATCGCCTTGAAAATGGTTTCATTCGTTTTCCTAGCCCAGGAATCATATAAAACGAGTACTTAGAAGGTTATGAACTCAAAAACGTAAGCGTTACGATTTTTTCCCGCGAATTTCGCCCCAAACGCCATCTTCCAGTAGGCGGATTTTGCTGGTTAACGAACTTGACCTTTCAAATTGGACGAAGGATTTTTGTACCAAATTTCATCAAAATCGGACTATTCGTCTTCTAGCTAGAGAGCGAACAGACAAATATATATATATATATATATATATATATATATATATATATATATATAAATAAATAAATATATACATATATATATATATATATATACAAATTTGAACCACCGTTATTTTCGGTCTCTAGGGGTTCTGAAACGCGAAATTTTCTAGTCGGCACTTTCGGATTGTTTTAGCGCGGTTCCTCCCTCCCCCATAGGGAGGAACCCGCTTATAAGGTTGATACAATGAAACAATCCGGAAGTGCCGACAAGAAAATTTCGCGTTTCAGAACCCCTAGAGACCGAAAATAACGGTGGCTCAAATTTGTATATATATATATATATTTATTTATTTATATATATATATATATATATATATATATATATATATATATATATATATATATATTTGTCTGTTCGCTCATTTCTGGCTTCCCTGATGGTCCGATTTTGATGAAATTTGGTACAAAAATCCCTCGTCCAATTTGAAAGGTCAAGTTCGTTAACCAGCAAAATCCGCCCGCTGGAAGAAGGCGTTTGGGGCGAAATTCGCGCAGAAAAAATCGTAACGCTTACGTTTTTGAGTTCATAAGCTTGTAAGTACTCTTTTTATAGGCTTGTTGGGCTAGGAAAACGAATGAGACCATTTTCAAAGCGATAGCTTTAACCGTTTTCGAGAAAATTGGAAAAATAGTTTTTGAATACCGTTTTCGGTTTGGGTACTTAGAATCACGAGATTCAGTTGAAACATTATCTGCATGTTCTACTTTTATTAAAACTAATATGTTAAAAGTTATGTTACGTTTGGAGTTAAGGAAGGGTTAGAATAAAATATTTTATGAACAGACATGAAAAGTTTTGGGAACTTCGTATACTTTCATTAATATCTCGAACACGGTTGGGAAATCGTGGTAGGTGGATAAAACTATTTGAAAGCTTACTAAATTCTCTACAACAATGATTCTAAAACTATTTTTGATTAGGTTATGTCAATCGGAGAAATAAGTGCTTAAAACTTCAAATACGTCTGTTTTGTTCTTATGAACGGGTTTTTGTCGTTCTTTTTGTAATTTTTGTCTCTTTCCCTTGGTTTTTTATTGCTTTTTATTTTTTTAATTTCTTATGTTGGGAAAAGTTTGTGTGTAAAACAGGATATGAAAAATGAGACCAATTTTCTGTTGCTAGAAATAATGTAAATTTTTGAAACTTTCATTAATATCTCGAAAACGGTTGAAAATCTTGGTAAACGGAAGAATACCATTAGAAAGCTTATTAAATGCTCTACATAAAAGGTACTAATGAAAGTTTTGATTAGGCGATGTCAATCGGAGAAATAAGAGCTTAAAGCTTTAAAGTAATTGATTTCGTTTATTCGAACTGTTCTTTTTGTCTGTTTTTTTATTCCTTGTTATTTTGTAATTGCTTATAGTTGGATAATGTATTCGAAAATTAAACAGGTTAAGTAAAATAACAAAAACAATTTATTGTTAGAAACATAGAGTTCCAAGATTCCAAGACCTTGTAACTAGCGGGACCGTTTCAAGTGTTGCTGACCCTTCCAGGTAAGATTGTAAATCCTACCTTTCAAGCCTGGTGGAACCAAAATAATAACTGTCGGGGTTCGGTCACTGCTACTTAATAAAACTACATTTTATCGTAAAAATGGTTTTATTATTGTGCCGACGTTTCGGCTTGAACTTCAAGCCTTCATCAGGGCTGTAAATACAAGTAGGACATATTTAACACTAATATATGCACATATCTATGTAAATATACCTAACATATATATATATATATATATATATATATATATATATATATATATACATATATTTATATATTTATATATAAGCATATACCCATACACATATACACGCACACATATGTACATATATATGCCCACATACATACACATATGGGGTATATATTATTAAGTAGCAGTGACCGAACCCCGACAATCCCTACCATGCATCATCAACGGTCAACGATCTCCTCTCAACAAAATAATAACTGCTTCTATTTTAATCTTTCGAAATTAGACTAGGGATAAGAACGGAACCGCGCTAAGATGAGGCAGTTCCTGCGAGTCGGACTTCATTGTATCAACCCTATAAGCGGGGTTCCTCCCTATGGGGGAGGGAGGAACCGCGCTAAAAATGAGAATACAAACTATTTGGAAAACAAGCAATTGAACTGCCATAAGAAAAAACTTGAGAAAAGAGCTACCAAAAGAGAAATAAAATTCAATATTAAATGATATTGAGGTTAAATGTTGTTAGGAGTAGTTTTGGCTTCATATTAAATGGAAAAAAAGAACGCATGGAAAAAGTAAATATTAATAATAACATTTAATTAAACAACAGTATACCATATCGTATACATTTTTTTATGCAAGAAGTCAAAGAATAATTCTTTAATTATTAAAGAATTTTATACAGACAATTCAATAGATTTTCTTATTTTATTCATTAGTTAAAATAACATAGCTTAATTTGCGGCATTTAATTCAATTAGTCCTAGGTTTGGATTAAACATCCGAGGGAGGCTGAGGCACAACCTTGTTTCGGCCTGGGGGTTAACCCCCAGGGTCCGAGGCCGACCACCGCGTCCAAGGGTGTAATCTTTGTGGTGCACTTATGTATATGACGGTCCAGACTATGACCCGTTCGTTCATTGGGAGGAAAACCTTAGAGTGTCGGTGACTTGTCACGTCTTCTTGGGTTCCAAGGTGATTAGCACCTTAGGTTCTCAAAAATGGAACTACGGGGGGTGTTGGTGGCACTGTCCGATAGCAAACCACTCTAGATAGGGCTGACGTTTTCTGGAGGAAGATACGAAATTATAGACAATATAAAACTGTGCCATTTAATGCACCGGTTTCCGTTGATCACCGAAGTTAAGCAACGTCGGTCATGGCACCTGAATGTGTGCCCCACCACGTGATTTTGGCAATATAAAAGGGGAAAAACCTGTTGACAGCCCAGCCTTAATTGTTGATACGCCGTTAAACAAAAATAAAAAGTTATGTATATCTTTAGAAATGATCAATCGATAAGGGTTTTTATTATGATAAGCACATAAACTTGCTTTCAAAATTAACAAGAAGTAAGACAAATATAAGCAAATTTACAGAAACTATAAGGCTATTTCAGACTGTTGATTCTATACATTTTCTGCCTCTACCTAATAACGCAGACAATTAAGTCCTTTACAACGCGACTACGCATAAACCACGTGTTAATGAAAGTATTAAAGAGACAACTGAATTGGTACAGTGCATTATTATCCAGTTTCATAACCACAGCAAATCCCTCCATAACATTAGTAAAGATGTAACAGAAGTTTGGAATGTAATTGACCCGTAATTGGAAATCCATATCTTGTAATAGGCATGGTCGTCTCCAGTTCTGAAACTGGTCTGAACTGGAATCTGAAGAGAAGATCCTGAAATATTGCACACATTTGAAATGTTATTATGAGTAAAATTGGCGCTTTATATGATAGGCGAGTAATCGGAATCTCGCAAGACTCTTTACGTAGAGGATGTTCGGATCTCTTTACCAATCAGTCCAGTCAACGAACAGTTATAGATGGAAATGTTTGGAACCAAATTTTTGACTTCGTAACTTTGTTTGGGCTGGATAGAAAGTGAACATATCAAAAGTCCTCCCCCGTAGCCTTTGTGCCGGGGGGAGGGGGTTTTTCGGGTTTTCACTTATATCTCGGAAACCCTGCTTCCTAGCGACATGACTATTCTATAAAAAAAAAAAAAAAGCTGATTAAATTTCCTACAAGTTCTATTCAATAATTTTTTTCGAGATATCTTTATTTTTCGAAATATCCTCTCTTGAAAGTCTGTCATTTTGGGGAAAAAAACATTTCCCGCATATTTTTCCCTCGTTTTGACCGGATAACTCTTCAACGATGTACCAAAATAATAAACAACGGGTATAGGGTTGTAGAGTATTGCATTCCCTTCAATAATATATATTGCTTTGCTATTTTATGTATTTTCCTTCAAACGTAAAAATAATTTAAGTGTTCATCGTGAAATCAGAAATTTAGCGACTAATAGCACAGGAAACTTAGAGTTATAGGTGGAAATGTTTGGAACACAATTTATAACTTCATAACTTTGTTTCGGCTAGTTAGGAGGTCAACATATCAAAAGTCCTCACCCGTAGCCTTTGTGCCGGGGGGAGGGGAGGTTTAGAAGGTCCCATTTTTCGGGGTTTCACTTATATCTCGGAAACCCTGCGTCCTAGCGACATGTCCATGTTACACCAAATGAAAGCTTATTAAATTTCCTACAAGTTCTATTTAATGAAGTTTTTCGAGATATCTTTAGTTTTCGAAATATCCGCTCTTGAAAGTCTGTCATTTTGGGAAAAACACACTTTTTTCTATTCTCGACCGGATATCTCTTCAACGATGAACCCAAAAAAATAAATGTCGGTTATAGGGTTGTAGAGCATTCCATTCGCTTCAATAATATATATTAATTTACGATTTTATGTAGTTTCTTTCAAACGTTATATAAGCACTCACATGGTCTTAGCAAAACCATTGCCAATATAATGGACAAAATGTTATATAATAGTGTGAATAACTGGTCAGAGGCCCAAATTTATATATTTTGTGCTATTTAAACGTCCAGTACTACCTATATTTACGTAATGGAGTATATTTTAGACAATACATTGACTGGAAATGGTGAGAAATTGAACGGTTCATTGGTCGACAGTTGTTGCCAGATATCACGATGAACACTAAAATTGTTTTCACATTTGAAGGAAAATACATAAAATAGTAAAGTTATATATATTATTGAAGCGAATGGAATGTCCTACATTCCTATAGCCGAGATTTATTTTTTGGGTTAATCGTTGAAGAGATATCCAGTCGAGAATAGAAAAATCTGTGTTTTTTCCCAAAATGACAGACTTTCAAGAGAGGATATTTAGAAAACTAATGATATCTCGAAAAACTTTATGGAATAGAACTTGTAGGAAATTTAGTAAGCTTTCATTTGTTATAGAATGGTCATGTCGCTAGGACGGAGGTTGTCCGAGGTATTAGTGAAACCCCGAAAAAATGGGACCTTCTAAACCCCCCCTTCCCCCCGACACAAAGGCTACGGACGAGGACTTTTGATATGTTGACCCCCTAACTAGCCGAAACAATATAACAAAGTAATATGTATTATTGAAGGGATACAATACTCTACAACCCTATGACCGTCATTAATTTTTGGGTTCATCGTTGAAGAGTTATCCCGTCAAAACTGGGAAAAAATATGCGGCAAAAGTGTTTTTCCCCAAAGTGACAGACTTTCAAGAGCGGATATTTCGAAAACTAAAGATATCTCGAAAAACTTGATTGAATAGAACTTGTAGGAAATTACATCAGCTTTTATTTGTTATAGAATAGTCATGTCGCTAGGTCGCAGGGTTTTCGAAATGTAAGTGAAAACCCGAAAAATGGGACCTTCTAACCCCCCCCCCCCCCGCACAAAGGCTACGGGTGAGGACTTTTGATATGTTCACCTCCTATCCACCGTAAACAACGTTAAAAAGTCAAAAATTGTGTTCCAAAAATTTCCACCTATAGCTGTTTTCAAGCATTCGTTGCCTGGACTGCAATCGCAAATTAGAAAAACACAAAATGGCAAAGTTTACGAATAGCGGTTATATTCTCCAAGAAACAAAAAACAGGCAAATTCCCGAATCGCATTTTAGTAAAACATCTCTCTTTAGTGGATAAAAGAAGTTTCTTTGTATTGTCCAAAGTGTACTTAATTCTATACGGAGTGTTGCTGGGTATTCACCGGCCACCCCTGGAAATGTAGCTTAGAACTTCAATCACCAATGTAAATGGTTAACTCCTTCATAGAACTGGAAAATTAATCCCGGAGGGAAATTAAGGAGCCGTCAGCAACCCCAAGAAGGAACTTAATAGGGAAGCCTCCATGTGACTGAAGCCTTGGATGGTATTTAGGTATTCCTGATCATCAGCTGCCAATAATCATTTCAATAATAATAATACATAATCCACATCTCTCTTAGAATACACAAGCAAAGAAGAATTAAAAAAAAAAAAAAAAATCTAAAAGATATGCATTTGCATTTATAACATTCTTCTACTCTAAGGTATAAATAAATTACATTTATGAATTATTTCAGCCCCAACTGACGCAATGGCGAACATCCACATCGATCAATAGGAGTATATAACTACAGAGCTTACAGAAAAAAAAAAAACACAAAGGAAAAAAGAACAAGAAGAGGAGGGGAGTAACTTACACTCATACATGCCCTGGGAGTAGGTCTGCGAGCGTTATTAGGTAGACGGTGAAAAGGTGTAGTAGAACTAACAGTCAGAAATGCCCTTATACGTTATGAAAATTTACTTATATTTTTCTTACTTCATGTTAATTTTGAAAGCAAGTTTATGTGCCTATCAAAATAGAAACTCTTATTAGGGAGAGGAAAAACAGGGCAGATGAGATCTGTAGGACCCACAGACTGATCCTAGGTTCGTATCGTGCCTAGTTCCGATAGTAGTGGATAGCTGGAGCTGGACCTGCAGTCACTTTTTCTCAAGTCCTTGTAAAAAAGCAAGGAAGCATTCTTTCCGTCGTCAATATTGTTTAAAAGAAAGACAGGGAAAACATATTGATGTACTGTCTTTAATTTCGAGGAATTCGCACGAAGGACACTTTTTAAGCGTTAAATTGCCGCGGGGAATTTAATGAAATCGCTTTTGAAGTTGTGTTCAAACGTTTCCCAGAAAATTGTTTCGTCTTGAAAAATTGGAGGGAAGAAAGGAAAAATTTACACAGCTTAGCAGAATTTTAACTCGAGCACTTTATTATTTTACTTATTTTAATTATAGATTATTCGGATATATATGCAGTGTTCATTTTTTATTAGAACAATAACAAAAAAAATAGATATATTTACAAAAAAATATAATTCAAATCGGAGTTGGAAATAATATAAAGGGCGGTAGGTGGAATTAGAGGTTAGATAGACAGACAGGAGGGTCGGGTCGTATCGAGCGGCGAGGACTACTCTCGCCACGACCCAGTTAGTCCTGGACACACTGCCATTCTCTTTATCAACAGCTGCTAACACCTATCTACACATAATATCAATTTCAGAACAATTTAAAAACAGATATACAATAATAACAAAAATATCAATGAAAGAAGAATGGCTGGTGTAGTAGGAAATCGGTTTCGAAATTCGCGCAGATTATTGAGCCCTTCGGATTGCTAATGACAACCTACAACTGGTAAATAAAATTAAAAAGTACTACACGACAGTGTAACAAAAAGAAATTGTTGACTAAATCTTGTTTCTATCGCAAGACGCCGAATATTCCAAAAGTATATTTGAGCCTGCTTCAATGCCAAATAACCACATTTTGATTAACTTAACAAAAAAAAAGAACAAGAAAACAGAATTGAAAGGGCCGAGATAAGATACCTTCGTATGGAATATAAATGGAATTAAAATAATAGGCATTATTAAAAATGAAAGTATTAGAGTAGAATTAAATATTTCAACATGAATGAAAAAAGGTCAAAATCATCGAGAAAAGTAGTAAAAACACCTGATAAGAATGCCCAGTCATAGAACTCTCGAGACGATAAACTACAAACCGAATAGGAAAGAAGATAATGAGAAATGGGTGAGAAAGGTTTTAGCTTAATTATTGAAAAGAGCAAGAACAAAAAACTGGACTTGGACTCATGAAATCCTACCAGCCAAGACGTGTTAGAACATATTAGGCGTGACTACTGCTGAAAAAAGAAGGAAGAGAACTAAACCGAATGGATTTGCTAAACCACTCTGTGTAACCGTAAGCTTTATAGATATTAAACTTGATTATGGGAATTTACAATCATTTTATATTTCTCTTCTTGCGCTAAATTCAACAATAGTTCAATTAATTAGTAAATTATAGCAGGTAACTTCGAAAAATTGAACTTAACTTTTTTTTTTTTTTTTTTTTTTTTACGGCGCATCTACTTCTAGGTCATTAGCGCCGACATCCAGGGTGTAGCGAGGAATTTTACCAGCGTGCCGTGGGATGATAAAATTCCTGCCGGAGGTTGGGAATCGAACCCACCATCTCCCGCTTATGAATCCAAGGCGCTAGCCATTAGACCACGGGATAACTTAATTTGTAATGCCCAAATGAACTTGTGCAGTAAAATGCATGCACGAAGCACGCCAACTTAGAACATTTCGAGCTTAGGAGCCACTGCTCGTAAAGTATCCAATCAGACCTTTGAGAAGAAGAAGAAGCCTTGAAGAAGGTTGATTAGAAAGGAGAAGAGCTGTTGCTTCTGAAAGAATTCCTACCATCGCCGACATGAGGATGCTTTGTAAAGTCTGGTCCTATATAGATTAACTCGGGCCGGTGGGAGAAGACTTCAAAGGCCAAGTCCACCGCTCCACCTAACCATTGACCCTTGTTACGGCGAATTCCCTTCCCACCCACCGCATCCTGAGGTTACCCTCAAAATACCGCCTTACTTCAACTGTCCATAGTAAGGGCTATATATATATATATATACAGGGTGTCCCGTAAATGTCTAGTCATATTGTGAGGGGTGATAGAGGACCCTTAGGGGAACAAAAAATGTTCTATGACGATTTCCCGAATTCTCGCCCATAAGGGAGAAAACGTCGTTTTATTGTTTTTTCGAGACAAACGTAGTTTTTAGAACAATAATCGTTGTAGCTCCATCCCAGGTGGTTCTACTAGAAAGGGAGTGAAACCAATCGAAAGCTGAATAAATTTACTATAAGACCAGTTGGGAGCAAACGTAAAAATGAATGAATGTAAGTATGCATATCTTACAATAAGAAGGCAATTCTAAATTTCCTGACATTTTATTGATATTTCTTTCCAGCGTTACTCCTCAATGAGCAGGATCTGAGATTTCCGGGTTTCAGAAAAACTTCCTCATTTAACTAGCTTTCCATTCATGTATCACAACCCGGTGTTATTGAAGTATTTGAACGATTTAAGAATAAAAGTTTTTAAAAAGACATGGATCTGTGAAAAGAAAACTATATTTTTTTCTTCAATTTATTCAAAAAGCTGAAGGGAAATATTTTTTTTATAAATGTTTACATAAATATAAAGTAAATATTTACTTAAAAGAATAAAAAAAATTACTTCCACGGATATTAAAAAAAAATCTTAAAACAGTAAATAAATAAAATACACATTTATTTTGAATTTATTAATTCAGGTAACTAATACTGGGTCCAGGAGGAGGCCATTAAGGAACCCCAACCATACATTAACCTCAAAAATTACTATTTTTACCTATATCACGCATTTGAACACATTTTTACAGGACTATGTACATATTATTTATGAGGGATAGAATTTTTAATTACCACAACAAAAACGCATGGGCTCAGAATCCCAGTGAGTTTCACAAGCGTAGCCATCAGTATTAATTTAAGGTAAAGCATTTGTTTTCTAAATATAAGTACCTGTAAAAATGTGTTCAAATGCATGATCTAGGTAAAAATAATAATTTTTGAGGTTAAAGTATGGTTGGGGTTCCTTAATGGCCGCCTCCGGGACCCAGTATTAGTTACCTGAATTAACAAATTCAAAATAAATGTGTATTTTATTTATTTACTGTTTTAGGATTTTTTTTTATATTCGTGTAAGTAATTTTTTTTATTGTTTTAAGTAAATATTTACTTAATATTTATGTAAACATTTATAAAAATAAATATTTCCCTTCAGCTTTTTGAATAAAATGAAGAAAAAAATATAATTTTCTTTTCACAGATCCATGTTTTTTTTTAAACTTTTGTACTTAAACCGTTCAAATACTTCAATAACACAGGGTTGTGATACATGAATGGAAAGCTGGTTAAATGAGGAAGTTTTTCTAAAACCCGGAAATCTCAGATCCTGCCCATTGAGGAGTAACGCTGGAAAGAAATATCAATAAATGCCAGGAAATTTAGAATTGCCTTCTTATTGTAAGATATGCATACTTACATTCATTGATTTTTACGTTTGCTCCCAACTGGTCTTATAGTAAATTTATTCAGCTTTCGATTGGTTTCACTCCCTTTCTAGTAGAACCACCTGGGACGGAGCTACAACGATTATGTTTCTAAAAACCACGTTTGTCTCGATAAAACAATAAAACGACGTTTTCTCCCTTATGGGTGAGAATTCGGGAAATCGTCATAGAACATTTTTTGTTCCCCTAAGGGTCCTCTATCACCCCTCTCAATATGACTAGACATTTACGGGACACCCTGTGTATATATATATATATATATATATATATATATATATATATATATATATAATCACTCTAAAGAGTACGAAGATTAAAAATTATTATTTCAATCCTAGTTCCGTAGGATGTGTGTGTGTTGAGGGGGTATGGATGTTCTAAATTAATTTTAGACAACTGGAACCATCATAGTTTTTCTATACCTCTCTATATAAGAGAGAAAAAAGGTATTTCCACTGTACTGGGAAAAATATGTAGAAAGAATGCCGAGGAACCTACATAAGAGGTTTTATGATGAACATTGAGTGCTAAAATTTTAGCAGTTAAAATGATAGCCTAATATACTGAGTTATAAATGTAGAATACCTTTTCATGTAACGGCTTTTAGTTTGTATGTTTCCAGGTAAACTTTTCATAGATTCTATAACGTATATATCTGTAAACATTTTCGAGAAAAGTGGATAAAACTAGTGCTTCTAACTAATTTTCGGTTTGGGAATTTAGAATCGTTGGATTCACTTGAAATATTTTCTACGTGTTTTCTAAAAGTTATCTAAATTAAAGTGTTAAAATGTTGTTAACATTTAGAGTTAGAGAAGTATTCAAAAAAATATTTTTATTAACAGACGAGCAGTTTTAGGATTTTTGTATGTTTTCTTAAATGCTATCTCTAAAACAGTTACGAAATCATGGTACTCATTCAAAAGATTAATAAATGTTCTATAAAAACTTTTCTAAAATAATTTTCGATAGGACGATCACAGTCGGAGATATAAGTCCTCAAACTTTGAAGTAGTTGGTTCCTTTTTTTTCTCTCTCTCTCTCTGTTTCCTTAGTTTTCAATTAGCTGGTTTCTTAAAGCGCATCGACATCAGGGTCATTAGCGGCGACGCCCATACAGCAAGGTATTTTCTCAACGGGACCTGAAATGAGAAAAATCCCACCTGCAGATGGAACTCGACCCCTCATCTCCTGCAAGAGAATCCAAGGTGTTAGCCACTAGACCACGGGGAGACCTTAATTGGCTGTTATTATTTCCATTCCATATTTTCAATAAAACATGACAAGTACATAAATGAAAAGCATGATTCTATTACTTGTTCTTTGTAATTGAAGTAACCTTTAGAGTGAGCGTTCACAGTTGGCAACTGACAGTTTCGTGTGCATTGCAGGATCTGTTAATTTTTTTTTTTTTTTTTTTTTTCACGAAATGTCTATATGTATTTGCTTCTTTGCAACGAAAGTCGGTCCACATCCTGACAGATCTGAAAGATATTTTGTGAAATAAATCATTAGGAGTGGTGTATTTATCAACAAATCATTAATTTGTCCGTACTGGCCGGAAAAAAATCCAAAATATTTATTGGCATCAGCAAGCCTGGTGATTATTGGGATAACTTTAAGTGGACCCACCCGAGGCTTCGGGTCGGATTTTATTTACCATATATTATATATATTTCTAATAATGGCTAAAAATCTGCAGAATGGAATCATGAATTTAAAGCTCGGCCATCCAAGATCAATGCCATCTGAGCATCTACTTTTCCAAGGTTCAACTAGTAACAAAGATTTTGGTAAGGCTACGGAAAATTAAAGAGAAACAAGGAAATTTCCTGGAGATGGGGCTGTATCATTTAAAATCTGCGGGCTATTTACCCATGTACACATGAGCTGAATATCTGAAGTCTTCCTTAGAAAATTAATTTTGAAACTGTAGCTAGAAGGCATTGTTCACGAAGCTGATCAATAGACAGCCTTCATAAATTGTAAATCCACAGGCTGCCCGTAAGGCTTTGCGTTGATGCCTTTATTATGAACTTCAGCCCTTCCCCGTCGAACCGTGTCAGTCTTTCGCTTCTACATATTTCATCCGGGTCATGGCACGTTACCCCCGCTGGTAACCCTATAAAGAACTCCATGGTTTTCTTATAAAAGTATTCGCATATCATATGTGAGCCTGTCAGAATAAAAAGAGGTTTGGCGAAAGGAATTCAAATTATTCATGGCTGCCCTTTTCCACGTCTAACAGTGTTTGTCTTCCTCCCTTTATTTCGAATCTTTTCGCCTCACTTTCGCATTTAGGGAAGAATCTTTTATTCGTTCTGTCACCTCTACTCCTATACAAAGATAACATAAAACACAATATATATTCAGATAATATATTTATACATGATAGTGATAGTAAAGAAATAAATGTCTAGAAAATTATTATAAATGGATAGTAAAGAAAACTGTAGAAGGAAGGAACACCTGTAAAAATACAAGAATTCATCAAAATTAACGAAACTTGAGTAAAATCCGTGCGGGAAGGCAGACGTATTTTCCAAAATATTATGTTTCGCAAGTTTTGAGGTAAAAGACACTAATTAACAAAAAACAAATTTTTAGAGGACCAAAAAGAAAATTCTCTCCAATATACAAATTAATAAAGAATCTCAACTTCAAAAGAGCTTGTCTCTCCTTTCTGAGTGTTTCATTACTCCGCCCAAAGGGATAAAACCCGCTTATAACGTCGACCCGATGACACAATCCAGAAGTTTCAACTCAAAAATTTCACGCTTCAGAACTCATAAATTATCAAAATAACTGGCTAAAAAGAAGAATTCTTGTACCGATTTTGATGCAATTTGGTACAAAAATAATTTGTCCCAGACGGAAGGACAAGTGCGTTAAAGCCTACCGTAACGCAGATTTCGCGAGTAAAAAAAAAAACATTTTTCTGGATTGTTTTCGAGAAAAGAGAGAGAGAAAAAAAGAATTTCGTTTCAAAAAATGGAATACATAAATTCCGGTTATGTAACAAAAAGTTCTTATATTAACGGATATGAGTAGTTTTAGACTTCTCATATATTTTGTTAAATGAAAACGAAAGCAAAATCCTGGAAAGTAGAAGGTGACCATTTGATAGCCTTATAAATTTGCTAAAAAAAAACGTTCAAGCATTAACTTCCAAATAACCACCTCAGTCGGAGAAAACGGTCTCCTTATGAAGAGTTTATGTTCCATGCTTTTCAAAAGAAACTAGTGTTCAGCATTAATAGGGAAAAGTATAAGGCCGCTCGTCCAGTGGATCCGACAAGCTGCGAACTGCGAATGCCTCTCGTCCATTGGATGACTATTCGTCCGAATTCGCAGTAGACTTGATGGCTCGTACTCATAGTCCATTTTCAACCATGACTATTCGCACCTTTTCGGAACTATAAATCCCAGCAGAATAGGATCGGTTCGCACTTCGGACCAGTTCGGACGAACGATACGGGCCCAATGGACGCGGTCCATGATGGAGCCTCTTGGTGGGATGGTTCGTGCGTATTCATCCGAATTCATTTCGCAGCTTTTCGGTTCCAGTGGACGACAGGCTTAAGAAGCGCAGTTCCAGCTAGTCAGACCTCTTGCTTTAAGGCTCCAGTTTATGTATAGATTATGTCTGATGCTAACATTACCTAATGCAGGTAACTCATGTCGCTAAGTCCCAAGGTGGGAACTGGGCAATAAGTAATTGAGGAGGTGAGGTGCAAAACTCGTTCGTTCCGTTTTTTTAAAAATTGAGGTGGCATTAGATTCTAAAAGATATTTCAATCCTATTTAAACATAAAGATGTACCTTCCGAAGGCTAAAAAAACAACAACATTTTAATCTGGCTACTCTACAAGACGTCTTTTTGAATATTTTGAGCTTCCTGAAAAATCTGTTCCTGTGGAACGAACGAGTTTTGCATCTAGCCTACTCAATTATAAACCAAGTCACCTAATCCCCATACAACAAAAAATCTGCACTCCAATCAATGAATTCATTGAGTTCCTTAAGATTTCTGAATGAAATGAAGTAGACTATACAGCCAACCCGAAGACCCTATGGAGCAGCAATCCCTTAGGGGCCTTATAATTGATTCAAGTGCACGTTGAGTGATTAGTTGATGAATATGCATCAATGAATATAAGCCACCAAACACAAAGGACTAACGTCCTCAAGGTTTCTCTAGTTACTTACTCTCTATCTCTCAGCGGGTTTCCGCCTTCGATAACGCCCTTATTGGAATATGCTTCAGCCTCGCAAGAACAACATTTAACTCCACTAAGTACAAAACATTATAATATTCTATGTTGCATTTTTGATATATTAACTTGGAAAAGAAAATATATGTCTATAGAGGAGAATTCTCACAAGACATAATCCCGGTAACTTTTTTTTTTTTTTTAAATACAACTTTTATTTAACATCTGTATAAATCCTAGTAAGTATGAAACTGTTTACTTCCCCGACAGCCCAAAAAAATAAATAAAAAGAAAGAAAAAATTACTGGGATAATGTGCCCTAGTAAGAATTCTCTTCTCCTCTATGGACATATATTTCCTTTTAGAATTTAATATATTAATGTTGAAGCATAGAATATTATAAAGTTTTATAGTTATAGTAACAATCCCCTAGCACTAAGCACACAGTCCCCTGGCACGCTACGAGGGCTCTACAGTTATCTGATTCTTCCCCATACGGCACATCAGGAAAGTAAACTCGTCACTACTATGCTTCGGCCGCCTTTTTTTCCACTATGCAGGCAGGCACCCATTTAATTAATTAAAAGTTAGATGGGTGCATGTATGGCCTGGGACTGTGAATCCAACCCTCGACCGATGACAATCTATATATATGAAAATCACGTGTCTGTCTGTTTGTCCGTTTGTTCCTTATACAAATCCACACCGTTTGACCGATTTTGACCAAACTTGGAATACTGGTAGGCTTTGATACAAGACGTCTCGTAGGCTAAGTCAAAAACGTCTACCAGCTGTCTGACGGTATGTTTGTTCCTTATACAAATCCACACCCTTCGTCCGATTTTGACTAAACTTGGCACACAGGTAGGTCGTAATACGGGGAGTGTCATAGGCTAGGTCAAAATCGATTACCAGCTGTCTGTTTGTATGTTTGTTCCTTATACAAATCAACAACGTTTGACCGATTTTGACCAAACGTGGCACACAGGTAGGTCTTGACACGGGGGGAGTCATAGGTTAGGTTAAAATCGTCTATGACTCGCAGTTCGGAGATCACGAGTTCGAAACAATGAACCCAAATAGTTACAGATTTGCGTTATTAGATTTTAATATTAATTATTTGGTTTCTAATTTATTTTTGCTTTTATAGATGCAGAAAGTTGGTGTAGCATAGCACGCCGAGTAACAGCTAGTAGAAGATAAAATCTTTACTGCCATGTTCTGACCTGAAGTTTTCCAGAACATCGAATGTTTTATAAACCACATGTCACCATAAACGTCATATTAATAGTGCTCAGTTCTAAGAATTTATCTTTGTATAGTATACAATATATATTTATAAAAAGGGACGAGGTTAGCTCAGTGGTAGAGCACTCGACTAATGAACTGGACGGCCTGAATTCAAAACCCGAGCGCGCACTGAAGATTTTTATCTTCTTGATTCATCGTTCGAGGGTTGGATTTGGGGTCCCATACTGTCCCTATACTAATCCAGCCTGTAATTAATTTATTAATGGGTACCTGCAAAGGGTAAAATCAGGCGGCCAGAGGATAGTGCTGATTACACTGTCTCCCTAGTGCACCTTAAGGTCAAGAATCAGATACCGCTACAGTATTGGGTCCCTTGTGGCCTGTTACAGGACTGAGTTTTTGGTATCATCTGAAAGGAAAATTAATAGGCTACAACGTTTGTATCGAGGTGTTTTTACGTAAAAGGCTTGGTTTCAGTGATAAATAGGAATTTGTCTACAAAAGGGCGATATTTTTCAGTTTTTTGCGTTTTACGCGCAAACGGTGCGTCGGATCAAAAGACGTCTCGGAATAAATTAGTCTTAAAATTAAATTTTCTATCAGAATTCGTCATAAAAAATACCTGCTGCCATTGGAAAATCAAGAGTTAGATGCGCTGGAGAAAAACTGGAGAGTGTTACAAAGTCAACTAAACCTTCAAAAGTAACCTCATGCAACATAACTAAGACCTACCAAGTTTCATTTCGAAATTCCAACAACTCTAGGAGGAAAAGGGGATGGACACATATACTGGGACACCCTGTATATATATAGGATCTATTTGAGGAACAACATAAATAGATAATTGAGTTGAATATTTTGCAATTGAATGAACTGAAGCCATTGTGGGCGTCTTGGTTGAGCCATTCTGGCACAATTCCACCTACACTGTCCCACACAGCAACGATTTATAAGGACCCTATATTATTGGTCATACATCCAGCTTCAATAGGTGGGGAGTTCTTTGAATTAAGCCAGACTCATCTCAAACCTTAGTGAATCAGAGGAAATGTTCATGAACCTATGGATCTAGCCTACTACTCCAACATTCAAATATATAGACAACTTAGAAATAATCTTAATTAATGTTTCTAAAAAATAAAGATTTGAACAAAAATAAGCAATTATGCAGTGTCAAACAGAATATTTCTGGAACACATCCCATGTAATGCCAATAACAACAATAATAACAAAATCTTGAACGGTGCAAACACATCAAACAAACACCCCACACGAAATTACTTAGTAGCTGTTTGAAGTTTTGAGATACAGCTTAATAATAAAAAAAGGGCCAAGCAGGAGAAGAGAGAAGTAAGCAGTCGAACTGACTTTAATAACACCGTAAAGCTTTTGACCTTGGTTTGAAACAATGATATTCATTTAATTATGCACCCTTGCCATCATTTGCTTTGATTAAGTTGGAAACATTCCGCCCCTCTAGCAACGCTCGAGATTCACAGTCGGCCAAGGGCATCAAGTTAATTATGATAAACAAGGCGTTTTAATCTCGGTAGTGCTCTTTTTTTTGAGAGCCTCGTTTTTCATTTGCCAAGAAGATAAATAGTCAAGCTGTAAAGTAAATCCTAAGTAATATAAGAACCTTCAAGTGTTTCGGACTTAATATAAATGACAGAGCTGAATTTCAATATTACAATCCTTGTTGTTTTCCCTTATCCCCGAAAACAAAAAATACAACAGCCCACTATTTGGATTTGAAGCTTGCCTTTTACCTTTTGCTTATAGTCTTTCTTAATATTCTAAAGATCAAAGGGGACTAAGAAGAAATACGAGTTGTGGAACTGTTTAAGGCGATCTATTCGCGAACAGTCGAATCACAGCTGTTAAACAATTTTTCCTTTTTTTATTTATTAATTTCATGAAATTACATTCTGTAAAATAATACATTTTGTAATGTGCTCACATAAACATATAAAAATCACGAGCGTCTGCACCAGCTGCCCCCTAGTCTCCTCGGGTGTAGGGTGTAGCGAGATGAGTAGAGACAGCCGTACCCCACTGCTCAACCAGCAGCAGTACGAAGTACTGGAGCTGGAAAAGGGGCGAGAGAACTGCAGACACTCTAGGGGCTTGTGGGGAGAAGATAACCACCGTTATCACTCCCTTGTGTTGCTTAAAGCAGATCGCGGGACCACATCCTGTTCAACCGTCGTGGTGGGGAATAGGGATGGTTGGGAGTGGACAGTGACTGGACAGCAGGATTAGGGTTTAGGGATAACTTTGTTAAATAATTATTACATTTATATGCAGGTGTTCGTGCAGCGTAAGCACAGATTTACATGTCCGTTCACACATTTTAGAAATACAATACTCATAGCTTAACCTTTAAACATCCTCGACCTATTTTAAAACTTTGATTCAACATTTGTAACCTTAGGCAATGCCGGAAAAATACTGAGGCATTCGATGAGGTAGAATTATTCATACCTAGGACAACCAGAGAGGATTCACAATACGTTTCAGCGGAACATTGTGGGGCAGTTTCGACCAGCACATTTTAGCCCATCGTACGTATTATTATTAATAATAACTTATTATTATATATATTATTATTATAACTTTCACTCCAGCCTAAACATTCTTGTTAGCCTATTGACACGGATCCTTAATTCCTTATAAACAAAGATGGGGAATCTAAAAAACGTTACTTGTGTTAAAAAATAAACTACTTATTTTGAAACATTTGTTTATAATCAGCCACCTGGATCCGTTCAGGATATCCTCCTTATCTTGTTCTCTATTTCCTCCCTATAGTAACCCTATAGAGAGGGAGTTAATTCTGCAAGTCCCATGCTTTGCATATAACATACATTTTTCTTATATATTACATTTTGTTTTAAATATATAGATTCTATGTACACAATATTTACATTTTATATACAGTTTCATATTCAATATCTTTTATTGAGGGGCATCATATTTTTAACCTAATATGTATCTAGTATAGTGTAAATCTTATATCTAATGTCATTTTAGTAGAATAGAGTTTGCAGAAATTCCCTCTAACATTAATCTAAATTTAAAATGAAAGAGCAAAGAAAACTTTGCAAAACAAAACATACAGTAAATATAAATATAAAATGTAAATATAAAATATAAATATAAAATATAAATATAAAAATAAATAAATATAAAATATAAATATAAAGTATAAATATAAAATATAAATATAAAATACAAATATAAAATATAAATATAAAATACAAATATAAATACAATATTCGTATTTAATACAAACATTAAAATATAAATATAAAACATAAATATAAAATATAAATACAAAATATAAATATAAAATATAAATATAAAATATAAATATGTAATATAAATATAGAATATAAATTATAAATATAATTTACAAATATAAAATATAGATATAAAATATGAATATAAATATAAGAATATAAAGCTAACAGAAAATCGTTGTTCCTCCTTCTTTACTCATACATGATATTTGCCAACAACACAGAGGTTCCGAATCTAATATCTTAATCTTGAATCTTCGTCTACTTGTTTGATAAGTTTTTCTAGAGCCAGAGGATATTTATCGTAGAGCTCCTTTGGGCTTAATGGCCACTCTTTTTTATCTTGTTTAATAGTGTTTGTTAAAGTTGTCCTGTATTCGTCTGTTAGTGAGCAGTCGTAAATTAAGTGAAAGTACGTTTGTTCAGTATGATTGTCACAAGTGCATGTGTTGAAGTCAGTGAGTTTGTATTTGTGTAAATAACTATTTATTGTTCCATGAGCTGTGAGTAGTTGTGTGAGGTGGTAGCTTGTTTTGTGTGTGTTTGAAATTGTTATGTTTTATCTCTGGTATAAAATATTTTAGGTGTGCCCCTTTTTCAGTTGTTGTCCACTTTTCCTGCCATTTTGTGTAATATTTGTTCCTTAATAAGTATTTTAAATGTTCTGTAGATATCTTTTCATATATAATTGGGAGGTTAGTGGCGGTTGAAGCTGATTTTGCCAAAACGTCTGCTACTTCGTTCGCCTCTATACCTGAATGTGCTTTTACCTATTTGAATTTGACTATTGAGTTTTTAGTATTGATCGTATGTATTTTCTGTCGTATATTGTCTACTAGAGGGTCGTGTACATTGTAGTTATTTTGTCTTTGTAGTTATGTTTTGCTGTCAGTGTTTATTAGTACGTTCGTGTTTTGTATTATGTTGTGTTCGTCTAGATAGTCTAGTGCTTTCTGGATAGCAAGAAGTTCTGCCTGGTTATTTGTGCATTCCGGTCCTAGTCTGTATTTCATGCTTTGGATGGCTGTTTTTCCTTGGTATACAACGAATGCACATCCTACATGATCGTTTTATTTTTTGTTTATATAAATTCATAGTTTTCAATCGATTCACAGGAACTGCGTCATTTTAGTGCATTCCCATAAAATTCTTATCCGTAGTATCATATGGAAATCTTGAAATAGATATAGTTAAGAAGGAAAGACAACAATATAGACAGACAACTTACAGTAGCAAAGATTTACATTAAATTCATTCAGAATCTTCGACTTACGCTCCGAAAGCTCAATTTATTAGTTATTTATTTGATTTCCTCTACAGGGCGATTTGCTCTATAAACACGTAGGGTGCAAACCAATTAAAAGATCTAAATATCCAAATTTAGAAACATTAAAAAGAATGGCAAAAAGAATATATATATATATATATATATATATATATATATATATATATAGGTATATATATATATATGTATATATATATATATGTATATATATATATATATACATATATATATATATATACCTATATATATATATATATATATATATATATATATATATATATATATATATAGGTATATATATATATATATATATATATATATATATATATATATATATATAGGTATATATATATATATATGTATATATATATATATATGTATATATATATATATATATATATATATATATATATATATATATGTACGTGTGTAAAACATAAAACGTCAGCTATAAATTTATAAACAAAAAGGTGGTAAATTTAATAAATTATTTTCAATAAACTAAAATTCGATCTTTTCGGTCTATTTATTTACAAATAAAATTTAATAAATGGTGAAACATATTAGAATAAGGTTTTCTAAAATTGCTCGTACATGTTTATCTGTTTTAAAAAATGTAAAATAATGGATATGTGTGGGATACCATCTGTCAAAAGTTCGTACATATCATGTGGCATGTTGATGTTTTCACGTTTCCTGCAGTCTATTAGTAAGTGTTTTACTGTTAATGTCTTATTGCACTCTGTACCTAGTGGTATGTCTTGTTTTGTCATCAAGTAAGAGTGAGTTAGTAGTGTATGTCCAATTCTAAGTCTTGTAAGGACTACTTCATCTCTCCGGCAGGTTCTATTGCTGGAGTTCCATTTTGCTATGAATGGCTTTATCTCCCGAAGCTTGTTTTCATTCAAAGAAAACCATTCAGCCTGCCATTTATTGAGTACGTGAGTCCTTACAACCTGTTTCATGTCGGGTTCTGTAATTTGTGAAAAGTCTTCGGTACATTGTCTGGTGGCTAATTTTGCCAGAAGGTCCACGTCAGTTGATTTCAATAACTTAAAATGTCCTGGTAGCCACAACATAATAATGTCAACATTTTAATGGAAAGCTCAATTAAAATTGTTTCTCATTTTACGTATCTTATTACACTGGCAAATTCATTTAAGTGCAAAAATCAATTATTCATATATCAAATTATAAAAAAACTGAGAAAATCAAACACTAAGAACCTTTCTTCATTCACCAATTTTTTTTTCTGGCGTTAAAAACCTCAAGTATTGCCACACCTTAAAGCCAACCAAAAAAAAGAACGAAATCATCGCTTTGAATGTTCTAAGCACATATTTCTTCGCCTGAGATCGTCCCATTTTAAATTACCATAGAACCGGGGGGGGGGTGGTTTCCCTACCACGATTTCCCAACCGTTTTCGTCAATACGAAAATCATAAAACTGCTCAAGTCTGTTAATAAAACATTTTTTTTTTTTAAAGATTCCTTAACTCCAACGTAGCCAAAATTTAAATATTTTAATTTAGATAAATGGTAAACATCTAAAAACAGTTCCAACTGAACCCATCGTTTCTATGTACCCAAACTGAAAAACTATCCACTTTTTTACAAAACGGTTTCATTTGTTTTCCTAAGTTAGAAAACCTATAAAAACTGTTCCTGTAAACTATAAACGCAAAGCCGAACGCCCTAAGATTTATTTCGCGTAGATTTCGCCGAATAACATATGTTAGGCGGATTCTGCTATTAAAGGATATTGACCTTTTAAATCGGACAAAATATTTTTGTTTTGTATTTTTTAAAGTTAATCAAAATCGCTCTTTTTTTGGGATGAAGTGGAAACAGACAAATATATATATATATATATATATATATATATATATATATATATATATATGTATATATATATATGTATACACGTAAATATTCGACATCGCGTCGACGTCATAAGCGGGTAATTTTTCAGAACATCACAGCACATGACTTTGAACAAGAATGACTGTTCACAGACTGGTTACACCCTGAAGACAACATAGTACCGACTGACGATTTAGAAAAACCTTCGACTCAAAACTACTATTAGAAGTAAAACCATTGCCTGTGTAGGATCTGCATACATAATACTAAAATACGACATAAATATTTACTGCAGACAAAACAGACTATCACCCTATGTGCGAAAAAACATATGGAAAATTTATGGAAAATTAACAGTTAACAATTATAAACTAACACAATTATATCAAAACACATCCAAATGCGATAAAACTGCTGAACATATGACGACCGGCCCAGGACAAAACTCATTAATAACTTTACGTTATACGACCGAACTTGCCCTACAGACAGGTCCGACTGAGCCCATAACGATTTTTAGGAATTTAATACATTTCTTGAGAAATTATACCAAAAAATATTTAATCAAGAAATACATCTCCGAAGCAGACATTTAAGATTGGTGGAACTACAATGGCTACGATTAATACTGCTCCTTACAGATACATATTAGGAATATCAAGAACGACGACTGTAGCTTCAAGGAATTTTCTAACTACGTATTGGCCAAAAGCTCAGCTGATTTAAGTTCTCATTTTATATATATGAAAGTTAACATTGTCTTTTTCGTAAAAGAAAATACCCTATATCCAATTAAAGAGAGCCGAAAGACCATTATTTAGACGTTTTCTAGTGTTAATGACTAGCCTAATTAGGAAGCGTCGGAAATCTAATATTTAGGTAAAATGGCCTTTAGACGCCAACCTTGAACAGTAAATATTCTCTGCTTTCATGCTCATTACTTTGAAAAATTCCTTCTGAGCTATTTCAGTTTTCCATCTCAACTTCTAAACCAACTAAATAACTCTACTATCTATACCGAATAAAACTGAAATCATTTCTCGGCAATGTAACTACTAGAACGAATACGTATAATTATGTGTATAATCATAGAGCTTCTTATAATTAACTCATTTTAGAAGACCGGGGGGTTAAGACGTGAGCACTTAACACTCCGTGCCAAGGGTCGCGGGTTCGATTCCTACTATGTGGCAGCTCTATGTTCCGGCCAAAGGATTTCAGGAATAAAGTCACATAAATAAAATGTGAATAATAACATATCGGCGCTAATGGCTTAGATGTGGATGAGCCATGTCGCCATAAAAAAAAAAAAATAAAATAAATAAATAAAAAAAAAAAAATAAAAAAAAAAAAAAAAAAAAAAAAAAAAAAAAACCAAATAAACGCTGCTTCAAAATCTACCTAGAGGCGGGTTGGGCTTAGGAGAAGAGAATTCGACTTACGTTCTGGAGAACCCGCATTTGAAACTCGGAAGCACATCAAAGATTTTATCTTCTACTGCCGTCGTTCAAAGGACGGAGTTAGGCTCCCAGACCGTCGGTAGACTCATAAGGAAAATCAGACGATTCCTTAGTGCACCGTATGGTCTAGAAGCTTTTACCTCTTCAATATCCGTCTCTTTGCCTGTAGAATGGGTTTTTTTTTTTTTGGCGGGGGGAGGGCTTTCGAACTTTTGGGCTAGAAAAGGATGGTTAACTGCGGATAACTGTCTCAAAAATTTATGTTACATAAAGTGACGTTAAAATTAAGATTAAAATAAGTAGAGATCAAAATCAAATGTGTTAGTAATGCTCACGCTCTAAACCCTAAGACGATTCATCCATAGAACATCATTAACACATTAAGTCTAAGAGATGTCAGATAACTAACTTTGAAGTATGCAGTGTTGTTAATAAATATCCAATTCTTTTGTTGACACCTGAGGCCACTTCAAACAAAAATCATGCTTTCACCGGTGAATTTTTTTCCAATGAAGTGCATGGTTTAAAAATTCTTATTCAGAATATATACTAAATCATTTTCTTATTGTCAGAGTCTTGCAGTATATGACTGGGCTTTATTAACGCTCCGAGAACTCATGAGAGGATTCATGGTGTGCATACAATGTGCTTATTCCACCTTGAATTTCTGTCTGGAGATGATATGTAGAATCTGGGTTACATTAATATTTATGACCAGGAAGTTCAGAGGTGGAAGGGGTTGATTCTCTCACCTACTCTCTTATTCCTCTTTGTTCACGGATGAGGCTTTTTGTTTAGGAAAAGAACCAAAAAAAAAAAAAATTAAAATTCATGCACTTTGTTTCAGGCGGTTATAGACTGAGTTTGTCAGACCAAAAGGGAATTCCTGGACGAGACTACATCCAGACTAAATGTGAATTCTGATATGAGAAAATAATATTATGTCTCACACAATATGAATAGCAATGAATTCAGGACCCAGAAAAAAACATTTCATAGAAAGCTTTGTAAAAAAATATTGGAGTTGATTTGGATAAAATAATATATATTTTACTTTAATAAACAGATATGATTCCTTCTTCAGCTACAATAGGGCTGAAAAGATATTACTTGGGAAATTTACGTAAATTACAAATAATAAAAACGATCGCAAACGGCTATGACACGTTGAACCCGAGGGTAATAAGATGGCCAAGCGATTAAGTTATAAAATAGTGGCAACTATTAAAAAATTGGACTTTTCTATGGGGGGATATCCGATGGCTGTGAGTGTTAAATCGTCGAAAGCCTGTGCCTTGGTGTTGGTTTGTTGTTGTTGTTTTTTTAAATAAAGTTATCACCTGCATCCAATATACATATATATATATATATATATATATATATATATATATATATATATATATACATACATATATATAAATATATATATATATATATATATGTGTGTGTGTGTGTGTGTGTGTTGACACGATACACGCCAGAGTTTCTCATTTATTTGCCGAGAAAATTGGTACATATGTAGTATTCCCGCAGCAAACGACGGGTTTCCACTTATATCTCGGAAACCCTGCGTCCTAGTGACATGACCATTCTATAACAAATGAAAGCTAATTAAATTTCCTACAAGTTTTATTTAATAAAGTTTTTCGAGATATCTTTAGTTTTTCGAAATATCCGCTCTTGAAAGTCTGTCATTTTGGGGAAAAAACACACTTTTTTCTTTTCTCGACCGGATATCTCAACAACAACAACAATAGACCCAAAAAAGAAATGTGATTATAGGGTTGTAGAGCATTACATTTTATGTATTTTCTTTATATACGCACTCACATGGTCTTAGCAAAACTATTGCCAATATAATGGACAAGATATTATCTAATTGAGTGTGAATAACTGGTCAGTGTGCCCAAAATTATATATTTTGTGGTATTTAAGTCCAGTACTCACTATATTTACATAATGGAGTATATTTTGGACAATAAATTGACTGGAAATGGTGAGAAATTGAAAGGTTCATTTTTCGACAGTGTCGCCAGATATCACGATGAACACTAAAACTGTTTTCACGTTTGAAGGAAAATAGTAAATTTATATATGTTCTTTAAGGGAAAGTAATGCTCTACAACCCTATAATCGACATTTATTTTTCGGTTTTATCTTATCCGGTCAAAAAGAGCAAAAAGTCCGAGATATAAGTGAAAACCCGAAAAATGGGACCTTCTAACCCCCCCCCCTCCCCCCCCGGCACAAAGGCTAAAGGCGAGGACTTTTGATATGTTCACCTCCTATCCAGCCCAAACAAAGTTACGAAGTCAAAAGGTTTGTTCCAAAAATTTCCACCTATAGCTGTTTTTAATTCGTTGCCTGGGCTGTTTGTTTTTATATGACTTTATATGGGCTGTAGACTTCTGACTTACACCACTAGGGGCGCTGTATCCTGTTCCTGCGTTATTAATGCAGGCGTTTATTATTCATCAAGATCAATAGACGAAAATGTGAAGTTTATGTGTTTATTTATTAGGTAATGTATTACCGCGCATACACAAAACTCTGAAGGGGAAATTAATTAAAAAATTATTATTGGAAGCAGTTGCTTATTACAAATGTAAAAGAGCAGAAGTATTAACGTTTTTATTTTATTTATGTAGGTTATTTAAAACAAATTCTTCAGGAATGCATTCTACACTACACAAATTCCAAGGAAAGTCCTTAGTTATGCAGTTTAGAATATTATTATTTATAACAGGAGCCACTGAAGAGAAAACAATATTAATGCAATATAATGTCTGGGAGGAGAATTCTTTTCGAGAGAATATTGTTTGGGAAATATAAAATTAGTTTAGAACAGGAAAATTCTCATTTATCTTTCTCAGTCTTAATACTTGGTCGTTTAATTAGAAAAAACGTTCCGAGGCGGAAGTAATTCGCCTTAACCCGGAGATTTGGATTGGGATAACTGCCTCCAGAAGGTAGCTAACGACTCTATCATTACAACAACAAATTTAGCAAACATTCTCGAGGATTCCGCTAGGTGTGAGCCAGCTCAGAGTAACATTTCTAAGAAATCATAGCAGATTATGTATCTTCAAGATAATCAGTGTTATTGAGATTAATAATGACTATGACTGATATGCGTCTAATTTCAAAGGAACGCAATAAATCAGGTAGAAACAACAATTTCAGCCTGGTAATTGTACAAGTAAAATGTGTATTAACAAACATTTGTGCATACCTCAAAATAAAAATCAGCCTAATCAAGTCACATGATACAAAAATTTCCTATTCAAAATGTTTCTAATGTGTGAACAGGAAAATAAAAGTTCTAGGATATACCGTAGGGAAGTGACATAGTTAAATTATCAAAGCAGGGAATATGTTTGGATCGGGGGCTTACTAAGTTAATAATTATTAATTAGTCCGTTTGTTTGTTTCTTGGGCAAAACAACTAACGAGAGACATGTACAGAGAAATTCAGCGTGTATGTATATATATATAATCTAAACAAAATCTGGAATCTTAGTAACATTCTATATCGTTTTAATCACAATTTATGGTGCTAATGACCTCGGCAGTAGGAGCACCTATAATTTAAAAAAAAAATAATTTAGTCATAATTAAATTCAATGTTTTTAATTAATATTCTTCTAAATCCAGGCAGTTTTACAATATTTCAAAAGCACAAATACAACTGACTAAAATAGTTTAGATTATTCTAAATTCTATAAAAATAAGTTAATAAAATGAATTTGGTCAGCACTTTCTTTGGAAATGGATTCTTGGACAGTGTTCAGTGAATCAATCGCTGAAGAAAGTCAACCCAACCGATGATTTGATGATATACAGCCAATAAACTAATCCCCAGTCAAAGTTGATCCCTGAAACCTTTTTTCCGTGAACGCTTTACGATTCAAACATCATAATCTTTATCTGAAGTCCATCTCGTTAATAAGCAGTATTTTAATTTATAAGAGTTCCCTATAAATTAAAATACTGCTTTTCAACGCGTTCATTATTTTATTTACCGTACAAAGATAATTTAGAATTAACTGCTCATTTAGCAGCTGAACTAACAAAGTTAACTCAGCTGAACTAACAAAGTTAATTATTGATTTAAATACAGTACTCTACTAATTAAATTCTATTAAATCCAAATGTATACAGCGCGGTACACAAAACAGAACTAATGACACAGGTTTTGTACGAAAATACTAAGTATATAATAAGATTTTCGATGTACTGTAAGAAAGTAGGTAATTGTGTCAGACAGTAATATTTTTATCTGAGCGTACAGTCTGGCAGAATATGATTTATGAATAAGCGCGTATTGCAGCAGGAACAAAAAGTTCAGTCCAGTATTGAGCGAGCTCAATCCAATTGAATGATTGCTTCGCTCAAACATTAAATTAATTATTAAATATGGACAATACCTGTGACAATATTTTATTGAGGTCGGTAGATATGACCCTGCATCAAATAGCAAAATTGCCGCTATCCGGTACTGATATATAGAATTATGGGAGGGGTGGGGTTTAGATTATTAGACGAGGGCGGCCTTCACATATTATTTCAGACCAATATAACTCTAAATGTACTTTCCTCTTTAATATATATTTTCCTGGGAAATACAAGAACAAACCCATACACGAGATTTATTTTAAAATAAAAATTCCTGATTAAAACATATTTTTTCCTGATATTTCAAGTAATAGATATTTGTTAAGATCCCAATGGTATATATGTTTTCCAATTAATTAATGTTTTTAGCACATAAATTGAAGGATACAAATATTAGTATAACCGGGGATTTTTCTGTTGAAATGAGAAACGTTCATAGTTTTTTGTGACTGAGAGTCTCACACACTGGGAGATTTCCATCAGGCAAATGACCTTTTAGGGTTTCCCCCTCATTTAAGAAAAGAAAAAAATACTCGCCCTGGAATCCAATAACCACTTCTACAAGATATTGAGTCTTTCGACTTAAATCATAATTCCAATGATAGTAAGTTAACCACAATAAAGCACTAAAAGTGCTCACTTCTCTGTTATGATAAAGTCATATGAATCAATGGAAGTGTTTATAAAAACTTGACTTCTTTTGTTCCACTCAAGGCTTTACTCATGACATTATATTACAAAACGGAAATTTAGTTTTCACAGCCGTAATGTTTTGGGGCAATATGACTTAGCACAGATGCACTCGATATTCGCCACATTTTATTAAGCAAGTAATATAATAGCTATCCTCGCTATTATTTGTAAACAGTAATAAAGTACTTACTGTTTTATTGCCTGGCACATCCTGAACTTACCTGAAACAAAAATAAAATAAAATGCTACTTAAGTGAGATACTCATAATTGAATATGTCTACTAAGTGCTTGGGACAATCATTATTAATACTTTAAAAATATATTTTCATATATTGTATTGGGGGACGTTCTCCTTGTTATCGGTCGAAGCACTGCGGAGGAGCGTTTTCGACATAAACACGTCATTATCAAGCCTCCGCAGGGATCTGGTAAAGGTATTTATTTCTTAGGGCAGGTAGGTATTTTTTTCAGGTCCAAATTAAAAAAAAATGGTTAAAGATATATTCATCAAATTTGTTTCACTCGATTCACCATTCCAAACTACCTTTAAAAGGTTAAATCAGAAGACTATAAGCCAAACAGTTTACAATACAATTTTTTTTCGCGTAAATAGAAAAAATAGCGACCAGGAGAGCGGATTTTTGTTTATTAAAGAAATATCTAATTCCTTTTGCGCAACAGACAATTATGTACACATACACGCACGCACGCACGCACGCACGCACGCACACACGCACACACACATATCAAAAGCGGATTTTTTACTTAGAGGGAGGGCAAAATAAGGCCTCTTAAATAATAAGATGAAGCTCAGATAATAAATAAAGACAATATCCATGCTAAATGAGACAGCAAAAGGTTAATACTGGTAAAGAGATTGACTGAAAAGTGGTAAGATTGAAGTAGTTGGATAAGAAAAAAAATTGTAGTTTTTAATTCCAGAATAAGTAGAAAAACAAGAACAAGAAATAAGAAAAAACATTATCATATGGAGATTGATATAAAGTTGATTTATCAGGAGGAACATTGTTTAAAGCCTTAATAGTAGAATAAAGTCTCAACCAGCAGTCACCTAATAACAGAAGGAGTACTTTACTACTTACGCTTTACATAGCTTTAAGAAATACTTCTGATGAGCAATGTATGTGTAAACATTTAGACCAAATGTATTAATCCATGCCTATTTCTACTTCAGGCTTCTCAATATAACAATATATTTTTTCTTTGTGTAAACTAGTGAATTAAGAAGAGATTAAACCAAAGTACGTAGTATAACAATGACGCATGTTTATACAACTGAACTCAGTTTTTCTAAACATTTATCCCTAATTTTTATCCCAAGTAAAAAAATTGTTTACATTAGTCATTAAAGAAGCTGTAATATTTAAATATTCACATGCAAAAACACGCTAAAAACAATACAATAATAAATTTAAGAGTTAAATTTAACACAAGTTTTAGGCGAGAAAGAGAAGATGATTTAAGAGGTCTAAGGAGAAGAGGAGATGGTAGAATCGATATAATAACTTTAGAGATGAGGAAGGATTTTAAAGCACACCTGTCTCAACGCGGCTCCTTTCAGGACAATACAAAATTGGAGGGGGCACCTACTTTGCAGTACAACAATGAATCCTTTTAGAATTTACAAGAGAGAAGAATAGACTGCAAAAGACTCCAGAAGATTGGTATTAACTTATGTTTCATGTGAGGTCATGATTTATTAAAACTGTCAGGAATTAATATAATCCCATTAACCACAGAAGAAATCATTGTCCGCGGAAGTTACCCAAATGGATATTCTTCATAATAGTTAAATACAACTAAATTTTAAAAAAAAGTTGTGCTAACTCATTTTTTTAAGCCTTCATTACTTAGTTCATTATTGTACTTAATCGTATATGGTCAATATTCATTTTTTTTTTTTTTTTTGCTCTAATTAAGGCCTGAAAATCAAGCCGAACTGTGGGCAAAAATACAAACTAATTTAAACACTAAATTTAGTTTGATTAAACTATTTATAAGATTCCAACTATTTGTATCTTGAAATTTAAATTTATAATCACAAACTCAGTCATTATTGTTTTATTAATTAATTAATTAATTACTTTGTGAATTATTAATGGATTAATTGAATATGTGTTTGCAATTTACGAAGAAAAGTCCCTTGTTCTCCAATGAATTACTTATAGCTCTAATTGTAAAGATCAAAAGAGTGAATCGACAATAAAAATTGTTTAATGAAAAGGTTCGAGAAATCAGTGGAAGAGAAAGATGAATGGTGAAAAAACAGGTAAAATCTATAACTATTCTTCGAACATCCTTCAAGATAAGATTGTCACTCGTTATGGCGACTTTTGAGACACCCCTTATTGAAACAATGGTCAGCATTTAATCGAACATAAATTAAGAAGTATCACAATTAGGATACACACAATAATAATAAAGCTTAACATAATCAAAGTTTAACGGTTAACATGTAAGGCTTATATTTTACTAAAGGATTTCGTGTTGTACGAGATAAAGTATATTTAGTAAATATATCCACTGTCGATTCGAGGATATGACATATTGGATCATCTGACAAGGGGATATTCAACCTTTTGGAGGCCATACCAAGAATCATATATACAAATATTCATTCTTCCTTAAAACCAATATCTCACAAATAAACATATTCACTAAATACATCCAGCATACTGAGAAAAAGAGTGCTCCAGAAATATTTTACACTCTTGTAACTTAATAAAATAATACAGACTGTAAGAAAACAATATTATTTGTTAGGCATAATGTTAAATAAATCACATTAATTCAACATATATTAGAAATATGAAGACACTATTTCTACTATATCTTACATAGTCTTTAGAGTTTTAATGTACTTTGTCATTAGAGCACTGACGCTTAATCCATTTTACGCTTATGAATAAATAAACTTGTTGTAAATGAAGATTTTTGAAAGATATTTGAGTGAAGCAAAGATGATACCCTCCAGCCACCTAACATTCCAAACATTAAAATATCTAATCTTCTACAATAATAAAAAATTATTTAAAATGATCAAATTTGTTGTTTTCAACAATTCCGTATAAAAATGAAGTGTTATACAGTATTTGCGCTGTGTATCCAGAGGTATTCCCATTATTAAAAATAAATTTGAAGTTTTAAGCGCTTATTTGTCCCAATGTGAAAATTACTTCTGAGACTTTTTGTAGACCATTTATTAAGCTTTCGAATGATTACCGTCGATATACCACAATTTCCCAACCGTTTTAGAAATTAACTAAACAGCAAAAAAAAGCGGCGCACCCTATATTTTGCGATTAATATGTATAAAAATTACATTCTGAGCGTGTTGTTTGTTTTGGTCCGGCGAGATAACGGTTAGTAAGACTTTCATATCAATAGTTCCCTACCAAGTCCTTTCCTGCCCTAGAAATAATAATACTTTCCGTATTAGTTCATCTACAGTCGTTGTGTAGTTAAGTTCATTTATACATTCACGTTCGTTTTCTCAACTTTTTTTTTTTTTTTTGAAAGCCATTTATTATCTTATCGGTATCTACTTGGCTGTTTACAATGGTTTTAACCACCGAAACGGTCGCGAGGATCGTCGCTTTGTTAGAGGATGGGAGACGCCAGCGATATGTTGCTAGGTCCTTAGGGATACCAGAAACTAACGTTCGCAGGGCAATCCAGAGGTATAGGGAGACTGGTAACTTAACTAGGAGGCCAGGTCCAGGTCGGCCCAGATTCGACTGTTCCCGCTGACGATAGATTTATTGTGATGCAAGCATTAAGAAATCACTTTTAGACAGCCGTGGAGACCAATCAAAGACTTCGAATTGCTCGAAATGTGAGTATCAGTGTGGATACGGTGCGGAGGCGGCTTCATGAAGCTCACCTTCAATCAAGGGCCCCAGCTACTGGAGTTCAGCTCACCCAAGCACACCGGGCATCCCGTCTTATGTTTGCTCGGGAACACTCAGCGTGGACAGTAAACGACTGGGCTCGAGTACTGTTTACAGACGAATCGAGATCTTCATTCTTTGCTTCAGATTCAGATCACCGGGCTAGAGTGTGGAGAAGGCCAGGACAGCGATTGGCACCTTGCAATATCTCCGAAAGGGTGCCTTACGGTGGTGGGTCTGTAATGGTTTCGGGTGGGATTACTTTAGTGTCGAGGACTGATCTTCCTGTGTTCCAGAGAGGATATCTAACTGCAGAGAGGTACATATCCGACATTCCGGAAGGGTGTGCAGTGCCATTCGCCCCTTTCACAGGCGATGATTTCATGGTAACGCATGACCACATGTAGCAAATGTGGTTACAGACTATCTTAATGAAGTCGGTATACGAACCCTACAGTGGCCAGCCCCCAGCCCCGACCTTCATCCAATAGTAAACCCCTGGGATAGCGTAGGGAGGTGCATCCGAAGGCGACTCGATGTTCCAATGGACCTGCAACACCTCAGAACCGCGCTAGTGGAAGAATGGGACGGTATCGAAGAGGAAAGAGTTGCCACCTTAATCAGCTGCAGGCCGAGGAGAATCCAGGCTCTCATACAAGCAAGAGGAGGAATTACCCGTTAGTAAATAAAATTGAAAAAAATAATAACACAAATGTAATGGAGAAACATTACCGAAGAATATTTTATTATTTTATACGAGTCCGGAGTTTTTGTAAATAAAACTTATTTCCTATTCAAATATTTCTTGTTTTTCAATCTTTTTCCATCTGTTAACTCATATGGTGTATACTTTACTTAGCACATTCAGAAAAAATTAAATTATTTGCTCTAGAAAGAAAAAAACGACAATATTTCAGGTGCACCGTTTTTTTTGCTGTTTAGTTTATTTAAGAAATTATACAAAAATCGTAAAACTGCTCATGCCTATTAATGAAAGTATTTCTTTTGAAATACTTGCATAACTCCAAATGTATCCCAAAATTCCATTTAGTTTGGATGTGTCAGGCTGTACCGTATGAAATGTCAGTTTTGTTTACTTTGCGATTTAATCCTTTCTCTTTTTTATTTCATTATTTACAAACATCATTGTTATTCATAAAGAATTAAAGCTCTTTTATTCCTATTATTTAATCAGTAACTTGCGTACTGTGTTGTGAGAACAATCCTCTGAGAAAAAATAAAACTTAAATTATGACTTCAACAGAAATCCGTATTATTTTTCGTTATGAATTTAAGCTCGGTCATAGCGCTGCTGAGGCGTGTATAAACATTAACAGGGCTTTGGGGAGGGAACGGTGAATGAACGAACTGTTTACCGGTAGTTTTCCAGGTTTCGAAGTGGAACTTTTGACCATGACAACGAGGAGCGAAGAGGGCCTGAAACCAAGCTTGACAATGACAATCTGAAAGAAAGGGTTGACGCTTGTCCCTCAAAAAGCACTAGGGAATATGCCAAAGAACTCGGAGTAGGAGCCAAGACAGTTTCAAGACATTTGAAGGGAATCGGCAAGTCCAAAACTGACATTTTATACGGTACAACATGATATTTCAAATGTCTAGAAACTATTTCAACTGAATTCAACGATTCTATGTAACCAAATCAAACATTAGTTAGAAAAACTAGTTTTACCCGACTTTCTTGAAAACAGATATCACCTTGAAAATCATTGTATTCGTTTCCCTGCGTTAGAGATCCTATAGAAAGTGTAATTGGAAGGCTAAAAACAAAATTCCGTATTTTTCACGTAAAACAGTGTTGGTTTTTAAAAAAGAAAAATCATTTTTTACTTTTCCCAAAAAAGGTGACAGATAACGCCTTCAAAATGGTTTCATTCGTTTCCTATACCAATGAACCTATAAAATGAGTACCTTCGAGCATATGAACTCGAAAACGTAAGCGTTACAAACTTTTTCGCATTAATTTCGCTCCCATAAACTTCTTCTGGTTAACGAACTTGACCTTTAAAATTAGACGAAAGATTTTCGTACAAAATTTCATCAAAATCGGTCCAATTTTGAGATAGCTACAGAGCGAAAGTACACACACACACACACACACACACACACACACACACACACACACACACACACACACACACACACACACACACACACACACACACACACACACACACACACACACACACACACATATATATATATATGTATATATATATATATATATGTATATATATATATGTATATATATATATATATATATGTATATATATATATATATATGTATATATATATGTATATATATATATATATATATATATATATATATATATATATATATATATATATACACACACAAAAACACACAAATTTAAAACACTGCTATTTCTGAGAGGAAACGCTCTAAACTATGCAAATTCTTAGAATTATTACTTGAACTTTAATATATCAAAAATATTGATTAAATTTTATTTCAAAAATATAATACAATTCAAACATTAAGATTAAGGATATTTACACCCTTCCATCACCTTGAACCTATCGGCTTATAGGACGATTGTATTGGGGGAATGGTGCCAGGTGCGGACTGACTAGGTGTGGTATGCAGTCCTGAGGAACGGTCGTTTGCAAGGACGCGCCGTGAATGAGTAAACAACACACCTGCTTATGAGAAATCTCCCTTTACTCTCGCCACGGGCAAATGAGTAACCGCACATGAATTCAGCCATTATCGCTGAGCCTAAACTTCCATGCATACTCACATATATCTGTTTGTTACTATAAATGTAAACCAAGCAAAAATAAGTATTTATTCTTTCCAAAATCTGACTTGTTGCAAATACTACACCTCAACCACCATTTACTGAGTGAATACGTTTTAGTTTTCAGCACTCTGGTCGTATTAATCCTGTTAGTATTCAATTTATTTCAAATTTTGTAGCTAATGCGTTGATATTATATTTTTTTTTTTTTTGTTAATGCATATTTAGTTAAGGTTTAGTATTTTTAAGCAAATTAATTCATTTTATGGAATAACTAATAAAAAGTCACGATAAGTATGAATAATGATAATTTGGGCACTAGTATTGAACATTTATAGTATTATAGAAATGTATTTAATTATTCATTGATTTTATATAATATACCAACATATAATAGGGCTAATACAATTATATCGTCCCTTCTCGCATGTTTGAAGATATCACTTTGTAAACATTAAAAAAATAATAATCCACATAAAGAGTTTTTTTCACAGCGGAGTGCTAATAGCCTCGGCAGACGATGCACACAAAAAAAAGAAAAAAAAGAGTATTTCCTTGATAAAACATCTAATTTACAGATAAGAACATTTCTGAATTATCCTGCTATCTATTAACTCTCCATTCTCTATAATAACGAGATTAACTATAAAATAATAATTTAATTTTATACATAATAAAATTTTAAATGTATGTGTATATATATATATATATATATATATATATATATATATATATATATATATAAGAACATTTCTGAATTATCCTGCGATATCTATTAAATCTCCATTCTCTATAATAACGAGATTAACTATAAAATAATTTAATTTTATACATAATACAATTTTAAATGTATATATATATATATATATATATATATATATATATATATATATATATACAAAATGAGACCCACGACAGACCCCAAGGGCCCTGAGGGGCAGATCCTATCCTTAGGCTCCGGCCGCCTAATTTTTCTCTTTGCTGCTTCTACTGCTAGGATCATTAGAACCAAAGTACCCATTAATAAATTAGCTAAAGGCTGGGTTGGACTAGGGACGGTCAGGGAGGCCGAATCCAACCCACGAACGAAGACACTAGAAGATAAAAATATTAGTGCTTGCTCGGAATTTAAACTCAGATCCACCAGCATATTAGTCCAGTGCTCTACCACTGAGCTAACCTCGACCCCCCCCCCACAAACACGTACACACATATATACATACATACATACATATTTATATATATATATATATATAAATATATATATACATATATATACACATATATATTTTTGAGAATATTTGTGCATAATATTACTTTAGAATTCGCGTGACCGCCATAATGGCAGGTAATCCAGGGAATAGGGATTTAGATTTGTCAGGCACGCGAAGCAATACTCGATTTAAAATAATGTAAAAGCAACGCTGCTAATGTTCTAGGAGAGAAAATAAGAGGCAATCATTTTTCGTTATAGATTGACAGGTAGAGTTTGTTTTAAAACGTTAAAGAAATCTAATTTACCAACATTGATAAATCTAAATGTCGATATAGGCACAAATTATCATCGTCTGAAGTAACTATCGAGTATTATTATTTTTATGCTGAGATCTTATTGTCAAGTTTCCTTAAAGAAAAAAAAAAAAAAAAAACGAAAGAGTTTTGAGTTTTTGTTACATTACACACCTTTGACGCTTACAAGATGGCAAAATATCATAATCCCTTTCCGTATGTTAGAGTGAAACCCTGTTTTAGGAAAGGTGGCTTCTAGCATTTGGCAATCAGAGCAATATATGTATGACTACTTAGATAGAAAATATCTCATGCCTAAAACTATGCAGTAAACGCACTCTCCAGATTCATATGATTTTCAATTTATATTAAAGGAGTTTAATGTACTGACACACACACACACATATAAATAAATAAATAAATATATATATATATATATATATATATATATATATATATATATAGAAAGAGAGAATTATTAATAAATATTCTAGAAGTATTTAATTAAGATAGCCAAGGACAAAAGGAGTTTTCCATTCAAAACATTTAGCCTCAATAGCTTAACAAAGGAGGATTCATCTGAATAAGTGAAACAAAAATCAGGGATTTCTTTTTTAATATTCCGAAGGCGTATGTTATGATCGGGCTTTGAGTTGTGGTGCATCTTGCCTAGCATCTTAATACCTAATATTTCCGTTTAAATTAATAAGACATTAATATGTAAAATGCATTTCTTCCTAAACTATCTATCTTCAAGGCTAGTTCTGTAACATGGAATCCGTTTTCCTTCTGAAGAATCTCCACATTTTTATTAAGTTATTTATTGTTAGAATTTATTAAGATATCTGTAGTTAGATAGCTAGACCATATTTTTTTTTTTTTTTTTTTTTTTTTGAGATGTGAGAAATAGGATTGGCCAGAATACTGTTTAATTTTTCTATAAAGTAAATTTACTTGCTAGAGAAATCTTTTTAAATGATACCAATATTTTACCCCGCATTTCAAATTATTACAAAGGTGAGGTGCAAAGTTGAGAAGGAATGGGATAAAAGTGGGGTGACATATGCAGAGATATTTCTTTAAACAGAGGCGAAGTTATCAATTTCGATTTATTTACTAATATTTGTCCATAAAAGAATTAAAAAAAAAAAAAGAACTTCAAAAGTAATCATTGCGATTAAGCTGAAACCCAGCAAAACCGGACCTGCGGAAGTACTTTTTAAAATTTAGATATTTGATTCAATTGCGTATTAGAAAAAAAAATATGTCTTTGCATTCCGCTTTGCTGATAGTAAGTACCTATTCTGTTTTGTAAGAAATTATGAAATTTCCACCCTCCTATTTTTATTTATTTTTTTTTTTATCCATGTTTTAAAATATATTTTGACCTCATACGTGTAACTATAAATATATATGAACTATGAATATAATTATTAGTTAACCAGCAGAATCCGACCACTGGAATGTTTCTTTGGGCGAAATTCGTGCGAGAAAAAAAAGAACCTCATAAGTTTTCTAGTTAATATGCTTGCAGGTACTCTTTTTATAGGTTTTCTGACGTAGGGAAACAAATAAAGCCCGGTTAAAGCGATATATGTAATAGTTTATGAGCAAAGTTGATACAAATAGTTTTCCTAACTAATTTATTAGGGGATTCAGAAACGATTGATGCAGATAAACATTGTTCCAGATGTTCAACATTCATCTAACGTGAGGAATATTTTGTCTTTCTTCTGCAGTTAAGGAAGTAGGGAAACAAATATTCTATTAGCATGCACGAAAGATTTTGAGACGGTCGTATATTTTCTACCAACGTTAGGAAATCCTGGTGTGTGGAAGATAATCATTCGACTGCTTAGTGAATTCTCTACAATAAAGACTCTAAGGTAATTTTCGATGGGAAGATGTAAATCGGAGTAATAATAGTTTAAGACTTTAAAACTGTTAGTTTCGTTGCATTGAACGGCTGTATGTGTTTGGTTTCCTCAGTTTTGTATTGCTTGTTGATTTTTTAAATTGGTTTTAGCAGTAATATTAATTTCTCAGTAGAACATGATACGTAAAATGAGAAATAATTTTTGGTTGTTTCTAAAAGATCTTTAAGAGCGGAAGCCAAACAGGCCGAGTGAACAATTTTCCCTAATATAAGTTAGTAACATCTAAAATCTAAAGTTTTCATTGAAAAAGGTCTCATTTTTTCACAACATATGTATTAACTATATTTATTCCAGGCATAATATATACATATTTCCTAAGGACATTAGGAATAAAGATGCTTAGATGAAGCAGTTCCTTTTTCTTTTTTTTTTTTTTTTTTTTTTTTTTTTTGCCGTGCATGGACAACTAGGCCATTAGCGCCGACATCCCCGCCATTAGCGCCCGCTTATGAATCTAAGGCGCTAGCCACTAGACCACGGGACACCCCCGTTTTATTTCTTGTTGTTTAGGGTTGCCACCCTAAAGAGATTTCTTTTGATGAGTGCAAGTTGTATACTCTACCGACAGTGGCGCCGTCTACCTCAACTGGGCGAACCACCCCCGGTCAAGTCGGGACGAAGAAGTCCACCCGCTTTCACAGAGCGTGTTAAGTCAAGAACTCCATCTCGCCATACAGAGTGCTCAAAGTATATTTGTTCTCTTTCACCGGCTTTATTACATATACCATGGCCGAGTAGTCACCTAAAACCACCGGGCAGCGGAGGAGCAAAGGCATGCAGCTGACCATAAATGAGGAAACAGGGAGAGATGCACCCCTTCTATCCAACCAGGCACCATCAACAGGTACCTATTTAATGTAACTTCATGGATCCCAGCAGCCCATCTTCATCACCACTTCATCAGCTCATCATTATTTCAACCTCATCAGTCCCACAACTTTCAAAATTTCATTAATATATTAACCACCATTTGTTTCTGATTTTGGCAATTTCCCCCCACTCTTCATTTGTACTCAAGAAATATAAATTATCAAGTCATTATTCATACAGTCCACTTATTTATCCAGCCCCACAAAAATATTACTTCCACAACATATCATATAAAAAATGGTGGTGTGGCAATCTTTTTACACTTGTTATTAGAAATCCAAATGATCAATATAAGTTAATATGCATTATTATTCTGGTTAAATCATTTAATAACTTCTTATAACAAAATATTTCTCAGTCTTTGATCTTTACTCCAAAATAAATAGCTATTAAGCCGTCGGTTCACCGTGGTCTTGACTCTTGTACCTTTGAGTAGTAAAAATGAACTATGAACCCTGGAGATAGACCGAGCTGGATAGACTACTTGAGGGTTGAAGTGTACCCTGAGGCGTTCTCTTTAATAGATATAATATTCAAAAGGTCAAAACAACAATAAAGGTTCACTCTACCCGGATCGTTACTCAAGCCAGGTGTTCTACTCCAATCAGGTCACTCAGTACACTCAACATCGTTCGTTGGAACGGTCTAATATTATCTAGTGCGTGTTTGTTGCGTAATCAACTTTAGACAAATTTTGCGTTCACCATTACTCCAATTTGAAACGGCATTCAATCTTTTCCTTCAGGTCAATATTTTATGTTCAACTTGATTTTATTGATAAAATAATATATTAATGTTATATGTATTCAACATATAACCTTCATAAATGGCCAACGGCTATAGCCACGTTGATTACACCGGTTCCAGTTGATCACGGAAGTTAAGTAATGTCGGGCGCGGACAGTACCTGAATGGGACACGGGCCACATGCTCTTGGCATTATACAAGGGTGGCACCTGTAGATAGCCCGGCACTAATAGCAGAGATGTTGTAACGCTATAAAAAAATTAATGTTATAATTTAATATCTATAGTCACAGGGAATACTATGGTAAGTCAGGAAGACGAGTTACGTACACTATTATTATCTCTTAAGACATATACATAGTGTAAATAAGTCACAACTCATAGCATTGATCGTTTGAGACTTTTAAAGACGTAGGCTTCTTGGCATATCGTTGAATAGCATTTTTCACTGTTAATGAGCTGCTCCGAAAAGTTTAAATTTTTTAACTAATCGAGTTATTCCCTGTGAACATCGATATACAGGCTAGCCTATCAAATGGGCTTTTACTGGAGACGAAAAGAGCGCATCTTTAAATAAAACAACACGCTGAAAAATGGAAAATAAAAATTAAGCGCTGTAAGGTAATTAGAAAAAAAACACTCATTTTAAACTAAAAAAATGTTTTTCTTAATAGGATTAGAATCAGGTTATTAGGACTTCTTGGTTCTTACGCCCTTTCTATTGAGTTGCTTCTTAATAGATATCAGTTAAGAGCAAACCTAGGGAAGTCAATATTTACATTGATATTTGATTAAAAGAGAATAAAGTACCAAATATTTTGATAATATTTAATATTCATTCCGTGCGATTATATATATATATATATATATATATATATATATATATATATATATATATATATATATATATATATATATATATAAGGTATCTTTGCTGTGGAACATTTTTGCGATAATAATATTAAGTAGTGTATTATATTTCGCAGAAAAGGGAAGGATAAGGAATAAAGGAATCAGAATGAAATTACTGTAAAATCAAATAACAAAAGCCATGCAAAATATATATATATATATATATATATATATATATATATATATATATATATTAAATATAAATCCTATAAGGCTGAAATCATTGGCAGAGGTCCTATCGAGAAACTTATACTCTGTGCACGGTTTAATCGAGCACGTATATCGATGGCCGTAGAGGATCCTGCTTTTCCCAAGGTCTTAAGGTCTAGAGCCAAGAGTCTTATGGCGAAGTATCCAAGTCTAAACGAAAGTGAGACGAATAACAAAGTAAAAGTTCACAAAAGTAGTGAGCCGCAAGCTAATTATCAACTTTCCTTTGTGATAGAACTTTGGAGAAACTAGTATTTCATGGAATTAATGTTCAACATTCAGAATAATATGAGACTATTAAGGATAGTCACCGTTGCTATTTGTATGTATCTAAACAACTTGTAAGCAAAATCAATTTGCACGGTTTTACGTTAAAACACATTTCAAGTCTAATTCGTAGGGGCCGCCTCATCTTGGCGTGGCCCGTCTTATCCCAAGAGTCAAGTCGCGCCAAATTGCAAAGGAAATTGATAATAGCGACTCTAAGAAATATTTACTCACTCTACATCCTGGAATTTTAATTACTCTTCGGTAAAACTGTATTACAAACATGTTTTGCTTTACAGAAATATTCAGAATACTGTTAAATGCAAAAAACCCGTTCAAACGAACGAAATAAACATTTTGGACATTTTAGCACCGATTTCTCCGACGTAGATCGCCCGATCAAAAATTGCATAAGAATTGTTTTTGTACAAAATCCACTTACCATGATGAACAGTTTTCATGCAGTCTCAAAAATGATAACGTCTAATATAATGTTTGTGTCTAATACTTCCTCAACATCATACATTACCAATTTTTTTTCATCTTAGTTGGATAAATATCAAACGTCTACCAAATTGTTCAATCACCATCACGAAGTATCCAGAACGAAAATACTATTTTTTTCCACTTTTCTTGAAGGTGATTATTGATGTGCCTTTGAATTGTTTCATTACGTCCAATTGCGTTATATACAGGGTGTTCCACATTGAGATGTCATAACTTTAGGGGTTTATTCTAAACCTTATTTGTAGTTCAGGGACGCAGAAATGAGCGACATTTTTCAATTTTTTTTTATTTTAAGAACCATTTTTCGCAAGTACCTTTTGAGATAATACAATAGTTATTTATATGGTTAGAAAGAGGAGTCTTTCTTCTTTTGAAAGATTTCAATAACGTAAAAATCGGATTATCTCAAGGGGAGATATTGAATTCCAAAACGTCACATTACTTTTTCGCTTACAAATATTTAGCCTCTTCCATACTGGGAAAAATCATTATGTTTTGTTTTCAATGATATTCACTATATTAAGGTTTCTTGGGGTGCTGATTTTAAATCTGCTATTATTTTTGGAGTAAAAAAATGTATAATAATAGTTTACCTGAAAACGTAAGCATATTTTTCAATATATTTGACGAAATATAAATTATTGTTTAACGATTATATTTTTCTTTTAATCTACTCTATAAAACGAATGAATTTGTGAAAGAATCATGTCGATATCATTTTCTAACCTCGATATAAAAAATAAAGCACTTTCAACCTATTTTATTTTATTTCTCGGCTCCTAAGGCACATTGGACGGAACGCTCGGATACGTGTCGACTATTTTTCGATGTAGAATCACCAGAAAAAAATTGGTCCAAATCGGTGACCCCATCGCTGTATACTCCCCTTGCAAAATGTTCTTCTAAATTCTTTCACCCTTGTTTCCGAAGTGTCCCCCTATCCTTATTGAGAGCAAAAATTGTGTGTACGCAGTGTGGAAACGGTTAGGGAGTTCACTGTACAGCCATTCAGTCGCCACTCGTCCATTATCAGCTGGGCAACCAACCATTTGAAACCAGAGTGAGTTAATATTTGGTAGATGGGCTTCTGTAATAAACGTCATGTAGTTTGGGAAGGATGGCACATCGACATCATCGTTTGAAATTAAAGAATGGGTTCAGAATTGCTCCTTCACGCTGAAGCATATTTATTGGTTTTGACGTAGGAATCAGAAAAAAATAGATTGAAATAGATTTTTTTCTTAAACTACAAGATACCATTTTGAAGCTTATTAAATAATGCAACTTTTGAGGCGGAGGCAAACCTCTAAGTCTAAAAACAGTTGATTAAGAAAATATTGAATAATTTAATAAAAAACTAATATTAAACATTCTCATTTATATGGCTTTTAATGTAGCTCTTAATTATCATGGTAATATTTGAAGAACGGGTGTTTCTTATTGGAAATTTAATGTCGATTCTAAAAATTTGGTCAATATTTACGATACATTGATCACAAATTCCGAAATCACAGTTTTTCTTTTAAAAAAATAGTAGTTTTTAAAAAAGACAAAAGTTTGAGTAGGTCCTCTACATGTTGAGATAGAACGCTCATTTCTGCGTCTCTGAACTACAAATGAGATGCAGAATAAACCCCTAAAGTTATGACATCTCAATGTAGGACACCCTGTATAGTGAAGGTTTGTAGGAAACAGTAGTGATTGCAGGCATTTTTTTTCGATTTTTTTGCTCGAATGTATCTGAACAATTTTATTTTTTTTAATTTATTTTATTTATTTATTTATGAGCGACCGTAACTAAGGCGACTCGCTCAGAACAAAAATTACATATATAATATACATACAAAGTATGTACAGATACAAGTTCGTATCTGAATAAAAAACAGTGTCCCGGTAAGCGGATTCTGCAGGTTGCGAACTTGACTTTTTGTTTGAAATAATGTATTTTTGTACAACATTTCATTAAAATCACCGTTGCGGATAAGAAGAGCGAACTCAACATCAAGTTTACACTAATTCCTCTTCAATTACTATATAATTTGTTTATTAATATAATTTAATAAACAAACAATGAGATGTCCCACAGCGAACAAATGTTTTGAATACACTCTAGAGGACTTCGCCCTCATGCAAAAAAATATTCAAACTCATTTTCCTCACACTACCTTTGTTGTGACTCAAACTAATTTTACGGCCAAACGGTTTGTCTGAGAAAAAAAAATGCCAGGGGGAATTAAAAAACAAAACCTTGGCTGCAGACCGCACTTCGATATCTTTAAAATCAAATGAGTTTCGTCATTTGAAAGACCAATAATTTCACTTCTAACAAGTATGGCCAAAATATAGCCTAAAACATGGATAACAAAAGGAAATATAGAGGCTGCTAAAAGTATCCGCTGGCATTCGTGCATGCGCTGTAGCCATGTACAAAAAAGATGACTGTATGTTAAACAGTACATTACATAGGTGTGACGGGTGGACCTAAAGCATATTTATGTTCCTAAATTTGAGCAGAAGGCTCTAAACGAAATTAATTTTTTATATTAACATTTGCGGAAACAAAAATGTATTTGACCTATCAAAAAAATAAAGACATTAATCAAAAATGGATTACGCCATTCCCTAGTAGATAAGATAAATTATCCACGACCTTTTGCAAATAATCGTTCAGTGAGATTTTGATCACTTCTAATTAAGATTATTTTTTCCTAATCTAAACGAGGGAAAAAGGTTTAACATGCATTTAAAGAATGGATGGCACAAGAGGAATTGAAATATTTAGAAAAAAAGATTGAGTCATTATTATGTAATGCGTTATTAGTTCACTAAGAGATTTCAAAAAATGTCCTTTTGAATAATACAGAAAGCAGCACCTAAAGGGGCTACCTAAGAGAAAGGGGGGGTCAGGTAATCCCTACTAGTAATGGACAGATTTTACTTTTTTTCACAGCAAAACTGTCTTATTAGCTGATAATGTTAAATAATGAGTTACTTTGAAAGATAATAATAATAATACTAATACAACCGGGGGCGAACATGAATAATTTGGTCTTACAAGTGAGTTTCAGTTAAAACGATACTCTCAACGGTCTGTTTTTGCTTATTTTCAAAATATACTTTTATCATTAAGTTGTGACGTTTATAGCGCCTATCATTGTAATATAACAATATTTAAGTTCATATTATTATTAATATGTATTCATATTATCATCCTATTAGTATTAATAGTATATTGTGTCCTGAGTAAACTTCCAATCCTAATAATCCGGCTTTTTTTGTTTTTGTTTTTTTAATTTTTAACGTCTATTTATATTTGAGACAGAATTTGAGGACGTCTTATCTAAAGGTTACCGCCCTTTTCTAGCTAGGATAGTGCTTATTCCTCTTCTTTTTTCCAAAGAAAATCCACCACTCCTATGGCGAATCGAATCCATGAACTGATAGGCAAGGAGTCCTCACGCCTGAGCTCTGACGGCCACCTGGCTTCGAAATCCGGTTTTATTCAATTTCAGCCAATTCTACAATTTCAGACCTTACTGAATATGCTTTTCACAAAAGCAAGCACTTTATCAAGCCTAATGAGATCACACAAAGGCAAGTAACATTCTATAATTAAAAAGCAGTACACTATCATGTCGTACACTATGAATATTAGAAACACTGAAGTTCGCAGATATCTCTCGGTTCCGCAAATAACCGACCACTAAGGTTTTATATATGATTAAATACTAATACGTTCAGTTACAGTCAAAAACACATAATACCATATATTTCAAAAGGAAGTCATTAGTTTAAACAATTAGTTTAAATTTACTAGCTCCTTATCGCGAAACTATTAAATCACTAATTAATACTGGGCCAAAACGAAAACGTTAACTAGCAATGCCCTTGAAAATTATACACACCAGAAAATAGAGAACGGTCAAACAGGAATAGCAGTAAACAAAAAATGTTATCAATAGAATAGCCGGATGAGATAGTGAAGAAGACCTTGACATAGTTTGGACAGTTTGGAAAATACAGTCCCCTGATAGCGATCAGGAAGGAAACTCTGCAAGACAAAGCTCTAAGGAACAGAGGCATACTACAAGGTAGCTCTTCGTCAAGAACAAGAAATGAATAAGGATATATCGTCCCTATCATGTCAAACTATCGAATATGCAGAATCTCGTTTGTAGATTCAAGACTTTGCTCTTGGATTTTGGACCATACGGCATGTCGCAAAATGTCACAGCTCTAACCCCTTTAGAATAGCCTTTAATGCCTTAAATAAAGCATAGAATAAGACCATTTTTCAATGTATTACTTCGTCAATGGATAGAATAAGTTCGTTTTCTAGTTTGCTCCGATTTTCATATTCGATAGTTTCACATCATAGGGATGATATGTTCACTGATTTTCACTATTTAGTTATATTTAATGTGGCAGAAGATCTAATTTCATATACTACACAATGTTCTTCGCTATTCGTTCATTTTGCTCTACATGTTTCTCGTATTTTGACGCCTTTTCAGGACCGCATGAACACATTAAAACCATCACCTTCGAGAACATTCTGCAGGCAGGGCCACGTCCAGACTGACAAGAATAATTCTTGCTACTGTAGATCAGCTGTTTAAAAACCGATCGTTTTATGGTAAATGTCGAATTTAGAAAGGAAGTCTTTGTCAGTTTATTAAATAAGCCTTTTTATGTCGTCTTGTTTATTAAATTTAAAAAATGTATTAAATTTATTATTTAATAAACTAACAAATACCATTGGAAAATTGATATTTACCATAAAACAACCGATTTTAAACAGCTGATCTACAGTAGCCATGATTGATCTTGTCAGTCTGGACGTGGCCCAACTTTTAGTGTGGAGGGGTCTTTTATGCAGGAATCGTTATTTGGAGGAAATGGTAATCAATACTTATTAATTTATTTATTTCTTACAAAAAAAAAGTGACTTAAAACTAGATAGGATCACATTTTACAGTTTGAAACAACTATAGTTTATGACAATCATAAAAGTGATAGTGCGTAAAAAATATTTAAAAATCTTAGCTCTTTTCATCAAAACTCCACGATCTAATAAAAATAAACCTTCTCAATAGAATTGTGGAATACATTAGATATTGCAATAATATTAGTCTTAATATTATTCATTAATTCTGGACGTTATACCATCGAATTTAAATTATTTTATGAGTTAACTGTTTCTGGGTTACGGCACAACTAATATAGTATATTAATTGAATCATATAATTTACTTTACTTTTTCTTTCTAGGAAGATAAAAGCTAATGTAGAATTATTTTCGACTATCTCACTATCTGAGACCTTGGCCTTTTGTTCATGTCTCGAACGATAAAAATCTTCAATTACTGACGTAATATTTTTGGATAGAAGAATTAATTAAATATTTGGAATTGCTTTTGAGATTTTGAAACATAATTAAGCCACAGAACAAAGACAACATATTATCCCCTGAAACCCACATAGTGTTGGCAACTAAAACTGGAGCATTTTGACTGGTCAATTAAACACGCTAGATCCTTCACAACTCTATTTTAATCTAACAAACTTTCAAAGAGTCAGAGTAACATTAATAGAAAGACTTAGGCAAAACATTTTAACATAAAGTATAAGAAGAAAAAAAAATGTTTGCAGTAGGAGATAGTCCAATTTTTTTTATTATTTATTTATTTATTTTTTTTTTTTTTTTTTTTTTTTTTTTTTTTTTTTTTTTTTTTTTTTTAACGGCGCATCGAGAAATCTTGGCCATTAGCGTCGAGGTGGTCCAATTATCACCAATATTCGTCGAAATAAATTAAGCTTCTCGAGAATAATTTTCTCAACACCTTAGCGGCCAAGAGAGTTAATATAAGGGGTTGAAAAAGCAAATTGTTCCATGGACGTGGATTCAGATGCAACTAGAAGTGATGACTTTTCTTTTCAAAAACGAAAAGGTGATCGGCCCTACACCGGATAGAAAAATGCTTAAACCCCGCCAGAAAAATCTAAAATTTGTATTAAAACGCCTTTTTATGATCAACACTTCAAACCATAAATATTTCATTTATATTTATCAACTCCATTTCACGTAATGTTTCAGCCTTCAGGCCATTTTCAAATACTAGAAGAAAAATAAAGTAAGTGTTACTTCACAAATAACCCTCTTATTCCATCGTTTATATTAAAATAACAACTCTATGTCGCAATTGAGCAATCTGTGTAGCAATTGAGCATTTCTCGTTTATCGTTTGAATTAATAAAATCTGCAAATAGAAATATTATTGATAGCAATTTAATCATAATGTATACATGTTGATACTTATTACCGAATTATAATGAAAATTACTACACACAGGAATGGCGTTCGTGACCTTAAGGGTTGACACGCCATTATAATAGTTAAAAAACAAAAAAAAAACAACTCTATGTCAATATTTGAACTTAATTTAAAACTTATTTTACCTTCAAACCAGCAGGCTCTTTATTAAACACTGTATTCAAGGCCTTGTCATCTTGGCCTTATAAATTATAATAAATAAATTATTATTATTATACATATATATTATTATTACATTTTATAGAGCTTACACGAGATTAATCCTTGATTACGGATGTACAGCATATTAATCGGCCAGTCCAACTGCCCTCAAACAATTGGACACAATACGCAACACTGGTATACCACTAGCAACAGGTGCATTTCGATCAAGTCCATGCAAAAGCCTATATGTTGAAGCTAATGAACGTCCACTAGAGTATAGGCTCGTCAACTCCTTTGCTTAAAGCACTTCAAAAACCTCAAAGCCCTGAATAAGCCTTGTATAAAATCTATAATTGAAGATAACACAAGGCCTCATCGAGTCAAGCAAGAGCCTTTCAATGAAAGAATTTTGAACTATTCACGTAACTCAACTATTCTTCAAATACCACTGTTTTGTATTGAACTCCTCCCGTACCCGCCTTAGAGAATTAAAAAAAAATGAGTATAATTACAAAATTATCAGAATATAAGAAACACAATCAGCTCATTTTTACAAATATAATTTTAACAAAATAGTATCTGAGAACCCTGAAGCTCTCTACATTTTCACTGACAGACCCAAAACACTACACGGGACAGCATCTGCAGCACTCATTGACAACACAACACACCACTCAAAATTACCAAATGACACTACCACATTCACAGCAGAACTGCATTATTTTTACAGATTCTCTCAGCTCACTTCATTCCCTATCTGACAAATTACCCCGTGGTCTAATGGCTAGTGCCTTGGATTCTTAAGCGGGAGATGGTGGGTTCGATTCTGAACCTCCGGCAGGAATTTTATCATCCCACGACTCGCTGGTAAAATTCCTCGCTGCACCCTGGATGTCGGCGCTAATGACCTAGATGTAGATGCGCCGTAAGAAAAAAAAAAAAAGAAAAAAAAAGACAAGCAACTGAAGGCAATAATCAGATGACTATAGATGACATAAACAATGTAATAAAAAGACATATAATGAACAAGTGACAAACTGGCTGGACATGCACACAAGACAAGTTACGAGAGATTAAGCCGACAATAGGAGCCTGGAGTACCAGTATTCGGAACGCTAGGCGAGAAGAAGTCGTGCTTACTAGACAACGTATTGGACATTCACACTTGACTCATTCCTATTTGATGACAAGACAGGACAAACCGATTTGTACACTTTGCAACGTTCCTTTAACAATCAAACACATACTTACAGACTGCAGGGAAAGGGAAGACATTGACTTGCCCACAGACTTACACGAATTGCTTAAACAGGACAGTACACACATTGATAATATTCTAAAATATTTAACAAATAAAAATAAGTTCCAACGTTTTTAGAAATCCGCCCTATAAATTATTTTAAATATTTATTTTATTTTATTTTTGTATATTTTTATTTGCTTTTATTATTATTTTATTTATTTATTTTGTTTTCTTAAACAATGATACACTCAGTTTTCTGCTACTACAGTATCTTTTTGTATTTTTTTCATTTGATTTCCTCCTAGCTTCAATAGTATAAGAAATAATTAGCTTTGTTCGCACATAGACTTTAAGAGTAAATAGCCTTGTTGTGTACTCTCAATAAATAAATAAATTATTATTAAATTATACCAATTCTACATTAATAACATGATTAAAATAAATTTTAATAATGTAATTAAGCTTGAATTCAGATTTTTTTTTTTTTGGAGAAAAATAGGCTATAAAAGGACAAATACAGTTTTTATATTAAAAGGCAATACGTGGTTAATACGACTTTTCTCTAGAAAAAAAAATTATAATTTCATTATTTTTTTTCTTAAAAAAAATCATAATTTCTTAAATAAAATAATAATTTCTTTTTTAAAAGAAATTATTATTTTATCCAATATGAGATATTTTTCCGAAGTCACTCCTTACTACAGGCCAATATATTTCTCTTAACAAACGACAATTTTAAGAGATGCCTAATTATTTGTTTTACTCCTTCTATTCGAAATCATTTTACTCCAAATATAATTAGATTAGACTATTGAGAAGAGATAGTTGAGATTGAGAAAGTGTAAAATGCAATTTTATTGAACAATCGACCGAAGCCTCACTATCTACACCTTCTCTTTTAAATGAAACTACTATATTGCTCCAAAGAATTATTACATCAGCCTTTATTGAAAGGCAATCAGCGAATGATAAAAGAAGGAATGATTCTGAGAAAATGAAATGTTGAAAGAAATTGATAGAGAATTAGAATTATATCCTATAGGATATCAGGGAATCGGCCCTTGTCACGATAATGTCCTGAAGAGATGTCTTGCAGAGGAAAAGACGCTGAAGCACTAATGGGAAAGGTTTGAGCTTCTAAAGTCCACTTAAGCCTCGATATAACTTCCAGAGCGGGACGGGGCTAATAAAGTAAGTGGTTCCCTGATACCTCATCATGCTCCTTCCCAGGTAATCCCTCCGGGGACTCGACTAGGCCAAGGACGCCTTCGCAAAGCGCTTTACGTAATCCCCCGATAGATCCACGTCAGGGAGTCTCGCTCCAACGAGGGAAAGCCTTTTGTCCTTCGACAAAATTCTTCTACAAGAACAATGAATTGGAAAGAGAGAGGTTTCTCCTATTTCCCCCTGCATGTTACAGCAACGATGTGGGAACAACAAATGCTACTTGTGTCAACACAAAAAGATTTCACACCTTGCGAAAAAAATCCAGTCTGCACAAAAATACTAACTTACCTCTGCTTAAAACTTATATCCACAGGCTGACCTCAAAATATTTTAGAACTTGTAGGTTTAAAACTAATCCACTAATTAAAAAAAAATAGGTAACTGTGACAAATCCAGCACCCGTAGATACGTACACAAAAGGACTAAACACAAATACGCACACTAGACACCATCCTTCCAATAACGACTAACACCTTTTTACTATTACCATTTTGTCCCCACATAATCAATAATCGTCCTGTAGCCCAAGAATATTTTTTTTCAAGGATAAATTCCATTGAAAGGCAGGTGGTCGTGTCAACTAACACACAAGTTCCGGGCCAGCAGTCTTGAAGGAAAGAAAGGCAGCTCTCCAAGAGCATTTTCATGTACCTCTTTGGAAGTCACTATTTGAAAGCTCGCCTTTAGCGATCCTGTGGGAAACGAAGAAAAGGAAGATATGACGATGATTATGAAATTGCTTATAACTCTATCATCGTCCTGATTTAGTCCAGTTTTCTTTATTTCACAGAGTGACAGACAGTGATTGAGAATATAGATAAGAATGGAGAACAGAAATCCTGTGCATCAGAAACTGTTGTCTTTGAAAAAAAAAAAATAAAATGTTTTTGCTTTTGAGACAACGGATTTTTTTGGTGTTTCCTTATGTACGGCTCTGTTTATAACATCCATCCGAAATCACAATCTGGAGGTCCCAACTAGAAATGCAAACGTTTCAAAACGCGTACGTCAAGAAAACCCCAATAATTCAAAATCATCTGTTTATGTATGTATAAATAATTATGTATATGTATATATGTATGTATGTATGTATATATATATATATATATATATATATATATATATATATACTGAGTAACTAGTACTAGCTAATCTGTAATTAATTAGTAAATGGTTTACAATCCACTATTTGTTATATATATTTATCTATTTGCGCTCTAGATTCCACAAAAGTGATCAGGTTTTGACAAAAACATGATTTGTCAAGCCCGGATGGTAGGGTCCAAATCAATAATTTAAGTCCAAAGTCAACCCCTCATCAATTACTACATGATTGTTTTACAGCTTGTATTAACGTTTTATTTTAGTAATTATTATGCAACAAGGAAAGGCGCTAGGATCATGAGGTTTCTGATACCATGTGTACATAAAATACAGAAAATTTCAACTTCTTCTACAACTTATCAAGATCATGACTGGGCCTGTAATAAGCAAAAAGATCTACCAGGAGGCATACTTGGAACTGCCACTAGCTTTAGCAAAAGGCGTTTTGCAAACAGCGAGAGGTTTGATGGAGAAGCAAACCAGCTCAGGGCTGGGGAAGAAGATAAGGGAATCTGACATTCGAAACCACCCACCAGTTCTTGCCATCCTGCACATAACTCTAACTACAACCGACCCAACTTGCCGAGCTTCTTCATACCAAAGGCTAGGACTGAAGGAGCATAATAGGATGTCCTTAATCATAAGTTGGAAAAAACAATATTTGATAAAGTGCATAGAAAATAATTATTAATTATTAATAACTTGTGAGAACAATAATTCATACAATGGTTACAAAATGCTTGCAAAATACTTAATATCGACTTGGCACGTCAATAAAAAATAACAGCTGGGACAAACACAAAAAAAAAAGAATATAGTTAAAGGAAGAAGATATAGTTAATCAGCCAGGACATTTTTTTAAAGGCAATTCATCAGGGTCATTGTTGATAGTAATAACCCGACAAACTATCAAATCTTGAAGTTACTGCAAAGACAAAACTAAAAATCAATTACTCAAGAAAAATAAAATAAATTGTTGCAAATAAAATACCTAATAATAGTAAAAGTAAAGTTAATAAAATCAAAGTAAAAAAAAAGAAAAAAAAAAGAAAAGAAAATTCAAATATATCGAATTTTTATATTGGGTTTCCTCAAGAAATTCAATGCTCTCTGGCTTAATTTATGGACGTCTTCAGGACACGATTGAAAAATCGTTTTAGCGAATTCCGCAGGGATGTAGAAATTGTGGCTGTACCCATATAAATAATTTGTATGATATCCCTCAAATCGTCCTCAACGCAACGTAATAATTGCCAAAACGTGCCATGAAACTACAATAAAAATATAAACACCAACCCCAATTCACTTTGCATAGTAGAGCAACTGTAAAAAGCGCAATAACCTAATTTACTTGTTATATATCCATTTTCCCATTTTAATATAAATCTATTTCTACTTGCTCAGGTAATTTCCTTAATACTCTATTACGATTTAAAAAAAAAAAGTCTAAAACACCGCATTCAAATATGAAAATGCAATGCTATGAAGTATAACTAATATCTGACCCAATAAAACTGATAGTTTCAAGTATGCAATATCCATCGGATCAAAATGATCAACAGTCTGCATATGAGGACTAACCTATACCAGATTGTGGAATATCTAGTTGCTGGTTGATTGGTTCTAGCTAGGGTTAGTAGAACATTTACTAATCAATTACATACTAGTTAATCACTATCAGATGGGATGTGATAGACCTCCTACCTGCTTTCCAAATGTCAAACTCTGTTAGTCATACCATCGGAATGGACCTTTAATACGTAGAAGACTGATTTAAATTTCAACAGCTGGTGATCATTCAAAATCCTTAATTATCGACCCCGCCCCACAACTAACGATCCACCGATCCACCTCTGACCTATAATGTTTTAATTCTCATTTCAATATAATTGGCAACACGGGTCTCCTCATGGTCATGTGACTAACGCCTTGAATTCTCATGCGGGAGATGGGGTTCGAGTCCCGCCTGCAGTAGGGATTTTCTTCCTTTCAGTATCCATTGAGAAAGATCCCTGCTGCAACATGGATGTCGGCCCTAATGACCCAGATGTCAGTGCGCCGTAAAAAGAAAAAAAAAATCAACACATTCTTATTTATTCAAATTTTCCATATTGTTATTTAAATAAAAGGAAGCTCATGCATTTCTATTATTTCTCCATTTTCTACATGAATTATGCAATGCAAAAACCATCTAACTCAAACCTTTCGGGAGGTTTAAAACATTCTAGTTCCTAGCTGGTGTAGAATTTTAAAAAATATGTGTTGCTTATATGAAGGAAATAATCTTTTTATGATTGTCTTACAAATAAACAAAAATCCAGAAAGTTTTCTTGGGCAGTTAGGGCGGTTTTTATTTTTTGGAGCTAGATGTTTTTTGCACTGTTCGACTTAAAACACGTTTTCATATATTAGATGGTTAGATGACATTTTATTCTATTTATATAAAATCTCATTTTTTTTTTCTTTTTTTATAGGTACCAAAAAACACATGAAAAGCGTGTCAATCCTGAAATAATACTGATTAGAAAACAAGAATGTTTGACCTTCAATACCTCCCATACTAGAAACACCGTTTAATAGATCTATGTTTAAGGAATCCATTTTAATCAAAACTCAATTTAAAAAACTCTTATTGTCGTCGTTCGAACGTAGGAGCCGGAGTTACAGACCATCCCTAGACCCGCCCAGCCTTTAATGGGTACTTGAAAAAGGGAAAAGTAGGTGGACGGAGTGAATTACTGACCACAATATCGCCCTAGTGTGCCTTATAACTGGATGTATTTGTGATAAAATTGAATGCTGTTAGAAAATAAATTAATTATGATTCATATTCAATATAAAATATTGTATAGAATGTTGAAAAAATGTAGGCAAAGGAAAAAATTATTGGCCTTTGTAACTAATCCAACTCCGACCTCTCCAGGTCCCTCTCTTTCACATTTTTCTTCACTTTTTTTTCTTCTTTCATTTCATTTTAATTGTCATTGTGGAGTGGAGATTTTTAAGGGCAAGTATAATCCCCTGAGCTTGGCTCATGAAGAGGATCATAAAATATTAGACAAAAGGTGAGAGCTAAGAAGACAAAAGGAGAAGAGAAAGAACCGCGGCTCTTCAGCTTTGGGTGCTGTGGCGGTGGTTTAACATTTTTATCGATTTACGCCCCCTATCTATCTCCACCGGCATTGTACACTCCTTTCATCAGTTTCAGAGAGGTATCTGTTTGGCAATCCCGGGATGAGAAATATCGACGAGGAACAAGGGGACTTGCACTATGTTCTCTAAAATCTTGAGGATTCCCGGAGGAAATATTCTATTCGGATTCTAAATGTCTCTGGAGGCCTTGGAATGTTTTATATATTTTTTGTTGTATTTTTTCCGGGAAAAGAATATTGATAATCTTTTGGGACTTACTTGTTTTTAAACCTTCCTTCCTTCCCATTTCTTTCTTATCCTAAAATCATACTTTGAAAATCGTAAATTCCACGAATACAACTCTTTAATTTCATCTCTTCGAACCATGAAAGCAGGTGTCCTCCAAGGCAGCATCCTAGCTCCTCTCCTCTATTCTATATTTACTTCAGATATCCCAACAAACCCAAATATCGTCACACGCACATTCACCGATGACACTGCCTTCCTTAATTCGTTTCATTGGGAGCAGCAGTAATGTCTACCTGCTATAGCGATATCTGATCCCTGACCATTCGGCACACTACGGAGATAGTGGGGTCCCCTATGTGCTCCGTATGTTTGATTTACTTCAAACACGCATTAAAGGCTGGGTAGAACAGTCAGAGAAAATGATACAATAGAAATGCTTTTGTTTGCTATTTTATGATTCCTGGGTTGTTCAACTACATTTAATATATGAATAGTATTATTTATACGTCTTTAGAGAAAATATATTATACAAGACATAGTGTAAAGAGATTGTACTAGGAACTGGTGTAATTAGACAATACAAATAGAAAATGGGGCTGCGGATATTAGCCCTAATAACATTACTAATCATCATTAAAATAACTCTTTACTTAATTATTCTCAGTTTTCATTTTGCAAGGCAGGTTTATAATATATTTCTCACTTTTCGACCTTGACAGTAATAATTAATGTAAATTTGCTTGGCAATAGCTTTAATTTAGGTGATAGGATCTAACAAAATTTATTATCTAAAAGGAGGCGAGGGAACTTTCAATATCCGTATAAGTCGCTTAGCTGTTTGTTTTTGGCTAATTACTTTTTAATGGGGGTTATTGAAAGGGCTTGTTAATGACGCTTTATTTTGTTTTGTGAACAAGGAAAATATAAACAAATTATATTAATATCTTAGAAGAATTCGTTTTTCAAGATGGTTGTAGAATAAAAAATAGGTTATTTATTTATTACCTAAAGTAGAAAAATGATATTCATTCTTTACAACCCCAAATATGATAATTACTAATCAAGAGCTATAAGACATATTACCAAAATAACAATAACTTAATTGCATTATAATATTACAGAATGATATTTTATTTACAGGCCACCTGTGCAAAAGTGACATAATGCAATAAGACCATTCCACAAAAATTATTTTGGGAATAATGGTATCTATAATAATTTCAAAAGAGGTAAACCTGATTCATCAGTTTGACGCTGTAGATTCATAATGATGTTTCGAATCAGTGCCATAACATAGCAAATGAATAAACGAAAAGCAGAAAAATTGTTAATATGCTCCAAACGACGAAAGTAATGTTATATTGCTACAAACACCATAGAGACAGCGCCTAGATAATGAGTATGATGTTCAGAAATAAGCGAAATCGATCTATTAGAAATGTGGGATTAATCAAGAATCAAGTTATCAATTTGTCCCCTACTGCCGTAATTATTGCTTTCTTGCAGCTAACCTTACAGCAATACGGCGTAAACCGAATAGGTTTTTAAGGTATTTTCTTAGTTATGCACCTTCTGCGGGACTTTTCACGTCAACCGAGAAGCTCTACTTATCATATTGAATGAAAATCTCTCCCGCAATAAAGAATGAATTAGGGCAGCATAGGTCATAAGGTAGCCAAGGTTTAAAACAATTTTTGAAAATGACTTTGTGTAAAAAAGAAAAAAGTCAAAAGAAGCAGACAAAGCGCACTAAAATAAGGATTACTCGAAAATAAATTTTGTCCGTACAACCTGGAGCTGAACAAAGGAAGAGGACGTATAAATTCACTTTGTCAGTTTTAGTTCACCCGCCTTTATTTAGTTATTATATAACGATTCAAAAACATTTGGGAAGGAATTCTCCAAACATCTAGAACCAAACGATTTAATTATGTCCATAGAACAACCGAAAGTGTTCTTTCTACAGAAAAAAAAAACATGGCCATGAAGAAAAAAAAAGTTAAAATTCCCTGGCTTTGTGTACGGACACAAAAGAGTTTAACGCGGACTTAAAAGAGTTTAGCACATAATACTAAAACTCTTTAAAAATTCGACTATAGATTTATCAAAGCGAAGAACAGCCAAAAAATAAAATATTTCAATATTCGACTGAAGATAATATGTTAAGCATGTTTCATTATTATTGTTATTTTTTCTTTCTTTATTGAAGCACAGCAATAAGGGTGATATGCTCTTACATTTTGCAAGAACTGCAATTAACAGTTAAAAATAAAATGTACACAAAAATATAGTTGCTACCAAAATAGCTGGCCTTAGAAATCATACAAAAATTAAGTAATCAAGTAGTTCATTAAGTAATGAAGAGGTTTTCAGATAAGCATTAAGGGCGATTAAAAAAAAAAAAAAAAAAAAAAAAAAAAAAAAAAAAAAAAAAAAAAAAAAACAGTTAAAATGAAATTTATAAAATTAGTTTTCAACTAAATGAGTCGGTGTAATTGATTGATATATTTATATTTCTATATATACACTCAGTCAAAAAAGTTTCCATACACCCACAAATAATGGAATATATGCAAATAAAGGTACTCAAGAAATGTGCAATAGTATTATTTGTATAGCATTTTTTATTTTTAACATATAAGTGCATTTATTGCAATAATAAGTAAATAAATATTAAATTTATCATAATTTAAAAAATGTATGTCAAATAAGTTTCCATACACTCTAAACATGGATTCTATTTTGTCTACTACAACCCTCTTTCAAGTCTTCGGTGTATAAATTTTATCTCTTTCTTCAATTCTCAGTCCAGTATTAGGTTTACTTGTGGCTGTGAGTGACTGCGTTTTTTTTTTTTTTATAATGCGTGTTTCCCGTGATATAAGAGAGCTAATGGTTCGCTACCATAAGCAGGGCTTGTCTCTTCGAAAAATTGCAAAATTTTAAATAATTGACACGTAACAGTACAATATGTGAGCTCTATTACGCTGGAACAGCAACATTGCAACCCCAACTTCTAACATACTCAGTAATTTGTTGCTAATTTGTTACACTATTTTCAAATTTGTTGCTCCGGCCGTTTCCGAGAAAACGTGGCTGTGCTACCGTAATATTACGCCAGCACAGCCACCCCCGTAACTTTTGAACTAATTGTCTGACGAAATTCAGACTGGTACCATAATTTGTTGCTCTAGAATGACACCAATCACGAATTTGTCGCTCCAGCCGTTTCCGAGAAAACGTGGCTGTGCTAACGTAATATTACGCCAGCACAGCCACCCCCGTAACTTTTGAACTAATTGTCTGACGAAATTCAGACTGGTACCATAATTTGTTGCTCTAGAATGACACCGATCACGAATTTGTCGCTCCAGCCGTTTCCGAGAAAACGTGGCTGTGCTAACGTAATATTACGCCAGCACAGCCACCCCCGTAACTTTTGAACTAATTGTCTGACGAAATTCAGACTGGTACCATAATTTGTTGCTCTAGAATGTAATGGTAACATATTTATATATATATATATATATATATATATATATATATATATCTTGACATTGATTTGGCTGGACGGTGGTGGTACTGCATCCAAATAGGAAAACCAACAAACTCCAAGGTCTCCACCACAAATGATTTATTTTATTCATCCACAAAGCATGCTTTCGGAGTCTACAGCTCCATCCTCAGTGCTTCACTGAAGCACTTGGTGCTGGCATAATATTACGCTAGCACAGTCACGTTTTCTCGGAAACGGCTAGAGCGACAAATTCGTGATTGGTGTCAATCTAGAGCAACAAATTATGGCACCAGTCTGAATTTTGTGAGACAATTAGTTCAAAAGCTATGGGGGTGGCTGTGCTGGCGTAATATTACGGTAGCACAGCCACGTTTTCTCGGAAACGGCTGGAGCAACAAATTTGAAAATAGTGTAACAAATTAGCAACAAATTACTGAGTATGTTAGAAGTTGGGGTTGCAATGTTGCTGTTCCAGCGTAATAGAGCTCAATATGTGCTTAGCGTGCATAGGGGTTTAAAATCTCTCGAGGATAGACCACGGACGGGAAGTCCGAGGAAATTCGAGTCACCACAGGAGGTTCATCCTTCTTCAAATTAATAAAGATCCTTACACATCATTGAACACTGGACTAAATAGGGACTACGGGATTCAAGTCGACCCAGAAAACGTTAGAAATGCATTAAGAAAGAAAGGATTCAGGTGTCGGATTGCCAGAGAAAGCCCTTCATAAGTAAGGTTAATCGGGAGAAGCTGCTACAGTTCGGCAAGGAATCCGTAAATAAACCTGACAGTTTCTCGGAGAAGGTGGTATTTCTTGACGAGTCAAAATTTAACATTTTTGGTTCAGAAGGAAGGTCAAAAGTATCGATAAAACCAAAGGAAGCATTCAAGAGCAATAATTTAAAACCAACATGTCATGGTGTGGGGGTGTGTTAGTTCATCTGGTGTAGAAAATTTAGTGTTTTTTTTTTATGGAATTGTGGACCAAAATGCTTATTTGAATTTTCTAAGGGTCAATTTAAAAAAATCGGCTGAAAAACGCAGTCTTGGGCAAAGATACTTATTCCAGCAAAACAATGACCCTAAACTCACAGCTAGAAAAGTAAAGGAATGGTTGCACTCTATTGTTCCAAATCAATTAAAAACACCTCACATTCACCTGGCATTAACCCCATTCTACACCTATGGGATGAACTCGGCCGAAGACTGCAAAATCACAACATCCGAACAAAAGAAGAGCTTAAAACTGCACTAAACACAGAATGGAATGAAATTAATAATCAAGTAACAAAACAACTGGGTTTGAGTAAAAAGGCACAGACTACTTGAAATCCTAAAACCAAAAGGAGGACCCACAAGTTATTGAAAAAATGTATGGATATTTAATAATGCTTTGTTTGTAATGTATGGAAACTTTTTTAGCATACGTTTTTTAAATTATGATAAATTTAATATTTACTAACTTATTATCGTAATACATGCACTGATATATGTTAAAAATAAAAAATGCTACACAAATAATACTATTACGCATTTCTTGAATTCCTTGCTTTGCATATATTCCATTAATTGTGGGTGTATGGAAACTTTTTTCACTGAGTGTATGCACATGGAGAGCCTGATTCATAATGCATCTAATATACCATCCATAATCATAAAGAGAGAAATGTGAAGCATACATCGAATCACAAAAATTGAGGCGACTTATGGTTAAATTACAAACTTGTAATAATATTATAATATAATTCGTCGTAGACAAACAGATAGTCTAGAAATTGGCTTCAAACCTCTATTCTAATTCGAGAACATTTACTTGAATTAAAAACTCCAACAGATTCATAAAATATAGATGTTGTTCTTTTTACAATTATAGCTAAATGATTTTCGTTTAAGTTTCAATAGCGAATATACATTTATTTTAATCATTAATAATTATGAAGGAAGCGCAACCTGTCCATGTTCAAAAAGTAAAGTTTTAGCAATATTAGCCTATTTATAAATAACTTTTTTATTTCATGGAGTTAGAGAAAGGCACGGCTACTAGTAAAATAAGTTGTCCATTTGTTAGTACATCAAAGGAAGGGATTCGATTTGGCGAAGGGATAACATTTGAGCAAATTCTATTTTCATTTTATTAATATTTCACTTCTCAACGTAGATTTAGAAGTTTTTTCGGTATTTTTGTAAATGTATCAGGGCTTCAGTGTTAATTCTTCTAAAAGATGACCCAATATATATATATATATATATATATATATATATATATATATATATTCACTTTTTCTTATTTCTTTCGATGGCAGGGGGGTCCATAAAGTAGTACACCGTTAGTTCGTGCTTTTCTTAGCACCTCATCAGGGGCTTTTCTTGTAAGGAAGTCCTCTCGTTATGTCTTCTCTTACGAGTCAGGCATATAATATATGTGCGTGTGTTTTGTGCAGTTCAATTATCCCTGCAGCGATCATGAATAGAAGATCGATATATAGATACAGAGATCACTCATGAAAGCTTAAGCTTTGTACGTCACATTGGCATTCAAGAAGAAAACCACTCAAAACGGAAAACATACTAATCAAAAAGCCACATTCTTGCATTTCAATTTTCCTGTTTCTCGTTTATTACCTGCGATTGTTGAATAATAATTAGTCCACTTTTAGCTCCAAAACAATTTGAGGATAGAGGCTTCATAGCAAAGGATTCCGAGTCTCAAGGAAAGGTTCGTAGAATATTCATATCTCTCTTGGGAAATTCAAACCAGAACACTCGGAGGAGGAAAGGGCGTTCAATGAACGCTTCGAATTTTACAGAGAACATTACAGCATATTTATGGCATAAAACAGAAATTGAGAGATTTATTTCATTTAAGATATAATGTCTTCGAAAATAAATAAATGTTTCCAAACAGTCAATAAATTTAATCCTTCAGTTGAAGGTTTAGGAGGTCCATGGAGAGCTGTTGATAGTCCCTTTCTAGAACACATTAAAAAGTAATTTTGCCCCATTTTCCTAACGCCTATTTCATCCGTTGGAGATGACATTTTTCAATATAACCTTCTCTTACACCTGAATGCAGATCGTTAGGACCTGTCCATCAGGAGAAGGAAACGTTTTGTGATAAGGGACACAACGTTTTTGATAACTGCAATCAATTTTAAGCTCTAATTGAATTAAGGTTATAATAATGTTATTCACTCTACTTAGAATCTTTTTTTCTTTTGTTTTAATTATACCACAAACGTTTGTGAAATTCACTAAAAAATCACACTTTTTTTTAGAATTTCAGTACAACTCATAGTTACAAACACTTACGACCTTTGACAAAAACCAAGTTCTGTGAGAACGTTATATATGCGGTTTCGAAGTCTTTCTTCGCGACCTATCAACATCTCTATGTTTAATGAAAAATGGAAATGAAACTCAACTGAAAAGTAAAGAGAGGGTAAGAGGGTGCCAAAATGTTTTTCTCCCATAACAGGGACAGTTGCCCAAAGTTTACACGGCTAGCGGTAATATTCATATTCATCTCTACCAACGTTTAATTTATTCTATGATGTGTTTGCCTAATATGGAGGCTTTAGATAGGGCTACAATGGGGGAGAGGAAAGACGAACCTTGGCACAGAGTATTAAGTGCTCACGCCTTACCACTCACGGCCATCAGGCCTCCGTACATGTATTAATTTGGTTAGATTAATTTGTAAAATACTTTTATTGTTATACTCAATTTTAATGTTTTTTTGTTGTTCTTTTTTACTTGATAAGGATGAAGAAATATTTGTAATAAATGAGCGAAACATCTCAGTTATGTTCCTCGAACAAATAATAAAATATTATTTATTTATTCAATTTAAGAGCTCCGTAACTAAGACTATAAGCTCTTAAAAATATGACAAATTTGAGTTTTAGAATATCAGTAATTTGAATAACTGATTTCAAAATCAGAATCAGTAATTTGAATAACATCACAAAATAAAAAAAAAATATTGAAATTAAATATACAAAAACTTATATATAACATAAACAAAATAAATTTAACACAAAGGTTTAGAATCTCGGAGTATCTACAATTACAGCTGTGCTATTTACTAATTCCTTGCTATTATCAACATTAAAACATTGTAAGGAAAATAATTTCTTGAAAATACACAAAAGAGTACACTGTCTAAGTCTTCTTAATGTTTACTTTCAATTACAAAGTCAACAGAAACATGTCACAATGTTCTGGCTAGCTGGTCACGTTGGTATACCACAAAGTACATCCGTAGACATACAAGCAAAATTAGCAACACAGAGACCCTCAACAGACTCAGAAACCGTAACTACATCAGATTTATGTACCTTAGCACAAACCATCATATTGGACGACTGGCAAAAAGAATGGACGAAATCCGAAAGCAAGTTAAGACAGATTAAAAACACAACAGGAGCCTGGTTGAACGAAAACCTCACAAGACGGGAACAAGCAGTATTAACCAGGCTTAGAATTGGACACTACTTACTAACTCACGGACATCTTATGCAAAAAAAAAAAAAAGACAGACCAAAAATGCAGACATTGTAACGAGGACCTTACAGTAAAACACATACTTATAGACTGTAGACAGAGAGACTACTTGGAAATACCACACGACTTAGTTGACATACTATTACTAGGTAGCCCTCACATCAACATAATACTCAAACATTTAAAAACACTCAACATATACTCAAAAAGTTAATAAAATATGTAAAATTTATAGTAAAGTATAGTTGAGCTTTAGGTTTTTTACATGAAATTTCCAATTGCCCTCCATCTACATTAAAAGTAAACAATCGAACTTAGATCATTTTAATTTAAAGCACTTATACATATTCCTTATAATATATAACCTAAATATATTTATTTATTTTCTATTCCTTTATTTACTATTATTTAAAAAAAAAACAAAGAAATTATTTATTTATGATATCTAAAAATTTTGAGATTTGTAATAAAATATTAAAAACAAATCTCAAAATTTTTAGACATCATAAATCAATAATTTTTTTTTTTTTTTAATTTATTCATGAGCACCCGCAACGAAGGCGATTCGTCCGAATACGATTATTACATACTTCCAATTATAAAATTGTAATTATACATATTTATCCAGTTACATAATAATCATAAATCCGATTGAAAAATAATACAATTTTACATATCGATCTAATTATACAATTGATCAAGTCTGTAAAAAAACACACAGCTAGAAATAAAAATAACTTTTTGAAAGCAATAAAATTGTAGAAACAAACAGATATGAATAATATTAAAATAGAAAAAACAAAGAAACTTAAAATAGGATCACAATTCCTAGGCATAATCACAGCTCCTATGTAAGATATATGCATAAGAAAAGTTCCTATGTACAATTTAGGCCCCATTCATATGACTATATGACCCAATATGACTATAAACCAATAAATAGGAAAACCGTTGGTTTGGGTAGCCCAGGGGATGACAGAGGGGAAAAAATAAAGAGAGGTCCGAATATCCAAAGATCCAATTTCCTCTGTTTTTTTTAAATATTATTTGCGTCAATTGAAATGCTGCAACAGTATTTAAATCAAATTCGTTAATAGACCAATCCTAAAATGCAAAGCTGGCGGAGTACACATACACATTACCAATGCCAACTGCCTCGTTTATTAAGCTTCAAGCGAAATATGGCCAATTGTGAATGGGGATCAATTTGAGAGGAAGCTACGATAGGGTGCTTCTATAGGCAGTACTCTCTCAACTCGTGTCGAGAGTTCTCCATTCATTCAATGGGATCTACAATGCACAATTACCGATATCGCAATAATCAATGGATGAAGAGGAGGACCGTCTAATTGCACGCTTTCGGTATGAATTATAGACAGAAGTAGCCAGCAAGTAAGGAATTAATGCTATTGCCTGCAAATAATAAAATACAACTCTTTCCAGCAAGAGGGTGGCGTAAACTGAGCAAATATCCGGTAATTCTGAGCAATTAGTGACTAAACTCGAATTTTTGTGAAACTTCACATACTGTTCCACTGCAACTTAAATACGAATAAAAATGTCAAAAAGCACTTTAGTATTATTTTTTTTATACGTTTCATTGTTACGATACAACTTGAATAAACTACAATTTAATAAATTTCTATTAAAAAATTAATTAATTAAATTAAAAAATTACAATAAAACTTGTAACTTCTAATATGTGAAAATGGTCACTTTATTAAACAAGAAGATTCTTCAACATTGTCTGAAAAGCGAATATTTTAAATTTCGTAGATTTCCGAATGGTACCCAGCAATATTTAACAACTTCGCAATCGCTTTAAATGTGTTATGGATTTGTTCCTTATAATCAGAATTATTTGTTCTAAAATGAGATGCAACGTATTATATGAAAAATAAGGTAATTAAAAATATTTAAATACGATTTTCGGCCAATTAAGGCCATTTTAAAGGTACATTTATTTTAATTTTTCCTACTTACAAAAAAATTACAGTTCAAGAGCTTTGCGACATTTTTTCTTTTTTGTTTTTATTATTCCTATTTATGTTGAAACGAAGCAGTATTAGAAGTTTCCCAAAAATGCAAACAACTTGAGCAAAGCACGACAAATTGAGTTAGCCAGGATGTTGGGAAGTCAATTTACTTCATTTTTTAAAAAATTAAAATATCATATATTCAAATCATGGTCTTTTAATTTTACTTCAAGGTATGTGACCGCCGAATGTGGTTGATCATCAATGTTTTTTCATGGCAAAAATAGTATCTTTTTAAACAATCGTTCTAATTCTCTCTCAAAAATTACATTATAAGTTTTGTATTCAATTCCATAAATGTTATATTTAGACTTTAATTTGTTCGTAATTAATTCTAGTTTGTTATATTTTACTTATTGGATTTTTAGATCTTTTATTTTGTTTGCACCCTACGTGTTTATAAGTACTTGGCTCTAAAATCAAATAAATAAATTATATGGTTTTGAATCCTATTTTCATACTTAAAAGATATATATATATATATATATATATATATATATATATATATATATATATATATATATATATATATATATATATACAGTAGATAGGGTCCAAAATTTCTGAATTTATTAGAAATGATTTCATCGGCATCCCCTCAAAGTAGCAAATGCATACTTCGGTATTTGATAAAAAGAAGATTGAGAAAAAAAATAAATGAATAAATGTATTAAAAAATACAAATAAAGAAAAATTCTCTAAAATCGTTTAAAAGAAAAACCAATTTGAATAGCGAAAAAACAAGTGACTATTTGCCAAAATATTTAATACATAAAAAGGATAATCCTTGTATGTTGTGAGACCCAGTGTTCGCGGAACGCGTCTGAGGAAAACAGGGCAAGCAGTTCGATATTTTTTCAGTCAGCCGGCACCATGAACCCAGGAAAATACAACACTTTCATTTATTTCACATTCAAATTTATGACTCGAAGAGACGAGAAGGACGATGTTGATTTACTGTTACCGTCGAATGAAAAGTAAACATCAGTGTGTACGAATACAGCCCAATATAGAACGAAATATCCATTGTTGACTGTTTGTTGTAGAAAAATAATAGTATGAGAATGATGGAAAGCTTTTAGCATTCTACAGAATATGTAAAAATTATCACTCACTGGACACGCGAAGAATCTTACTTCAGCTGTTTACAACCTTACTACAATACAATTGGTTCTATTAAAACATAATTATATAGTCAAAATATATTGCATTCATCAAGTGTTTACTAATGCCAGTCTAATTCCCATTCATGAAATACATGTGCGTGTAATACTGTATATATATATATATATATATATATATATATATATATATATATATATATATATATTTTAGTTTTTTCACCATTTTGTGACAAAACTTCGGCTCTGTTCCTGAATACACAATTCAAATAGTACAAACAAAAGTGTCTGTCTGTTGATTAATAAATGTTCTGTCTGTTGAATATTGTGTGTATTGTTAAATGTTTTGTCTGTTTTCTTACATTAATCCAACAGAAAGAGAATATCTTTTGTTGGATTAATTCCCCAAAAACGCAATTCACTAAATGGCTGTTGTTATTTTAACTTTTTCAAATGTTGTTGTATAAATGTGTATGTATGAGGTATTTAATAATTGCAACAATGTACTGGCTATTATCAGAAAGTAAGTCAGTCAAATTGTAGGGTAATTTGAAATTTGTCCTGAGTCTACACTCTGTCAGTATGTGCTTTATCGTTAGGTGGGTATTGCAGTATGTACATGTCGGTCTCTCTTGTCTGGTCATTATGTAGGAATGTGTCAGTCGTGAATGGCCAATCCTTAGACGGCATAACACCACTTCTTCTCGTCTATTTGGTCTTTTACTGGATGACCATTCCTGTACAGTGTGCTTGATTTCTCGAAGCTTGTTGTCAGTCGTGTTGTACCAGGATTCTTGCCATTTATCAGTTATGAATCTCTTAGATAAGGCTTGAAGATCCTGGTATGTCATGTAATGTACGTCTGGTCCTGGTCGTCGAGTGGCTAGTTTAGCCTGTTCGTCTACTGTAGTACTTTGTCTAATGTCTTCGTGGCCGGGTAGCCAGTACATTGTGAATTTCTTGTTTGTGTGATATATTATTTCAAAAATGTCGCGTACTATTGGGTGTGCGTGTAATACTGTACGTACATCTGAAGTCAGGATGTTTATGTCTAGAGCTTGTCGTTTTGTACCCTGTTTTGCCTTTAGTTCTATACTTGAGCGTTTTGATATGACTTCATTATGCCAAAGTTTTAGTTAATTATTTTATTGAATATTGAGGAAGTAGGTCTTTCCACTTTCCTTCATTCCCACAATCAATGGTTTTGCTTTTGCGCGAGATCTATTTTAGTGTCCCAGCGAAGACACGTTTTGAAGATCAAATTATGCGTTTGTTTTTGTTTTTTTTTTGTTAGGGTCTTATTGACATAAACGTGCGCTACGTTGTAGACCTTAATTACAGCCGATAAATTAATCCATTTTTAATTTTATTTACAACATGCCATTTTCAATAAAAGAGTTTAGTGTAGCGGGTTTCTATAGATTATCACCCATTATTAGCATGGGTAGCGTAATGAGAATACATCACACCCAGTAGGATTCGAACCCACAATCCGAAGAACGAAGTGTTCACGCCTTAACCCTTCAAGGTCATTCTTTCAGAGAAAGAACGCCTTAAAGAAACCTTAAAGATTATATTTAAGAAGAATAAATATCTAAAATCTTCTATGGAATAATAATAGAAAGTCCTATCCTAATCTTAACTGAGTCAAGGAAAATCTTCATCTTGTTATTAAAGTAAGTCTTAGAAAAGCGTAAATAATGTAAGAAAATATCATTAATTTTCTCAATTGTCTAGCTTAGCAGATTCAACTTTCTACAATACTTTTTTCAAACTTTCCTCCGTTAAAGTTGAGAGAAAATATATTACAACCCCTGGATAAATAATAGAAAATAAATATTTGATAAGTGTTCTTGTCTTAATGGGCATGTCTGTTTTTTGTCCAGCGGGTAAAACGTCAAGGAGAGTCTAAAGAAGTTCGAGAGACTTAGAGCGAAATATAACACATACACCCACCACATCGTAAATTGTTATAGGATTACTGCATTTATAGGTTTCGCCTACTCGACTGGTACTTTCATAGAGCGTGGCACCCTCTAATTATTCACGTGCCTGGATGTATTTATTCTGCTGAAGACGCCATTGTTAAGAATGCTGATTGTGCCTGCAAAGAGCTTAGAGAATTTTAATGTCAACCCTCTCCTCTGCTTTCTCATTCCTCCACAGAGCAATATCCCCTTACTCTTCTTTTATAACCCCCCTTTAATGCTTCGTAAATTATTTCAATTTACAGCACTTATTTCCTCCTTAGAAGCAGGTAAATTCTAACGCATTTTTTGTTATTATTAATAAGCATCGTGGCAAATTGACATTCGCCAAAAGAAAACATAACCACAATAAACCCAACTAAGTCTACCTATTCTTAGCAGAAGACTGTAAGGACTGTTCATCGCCCAATCTTCGGGCTACAAATGGCAAATAGACCCTCTACCCGGGTTCAGGAAACATAAACATACAATGAAATGGGCACTTATGACACGGTAAATGTTAACATATTACCGTATTGTATTCAGTCTGTCCACAGAGGGTTTAAAAATAAAACTTCACGGGACCTTCTGAACTTGGATGGGTGAGCTTTATGAAATAATGTGTTGGCAATAAAAAAGAGTGACAAGCCCGTCGTTAATACCCCAACATTTGTTATGCCTTTAAAAAAATAATAATAAAATAAAACTCCAACTATTGCTTGTATTGATTATCACAATTAGAGTACAAACCTTTTTAGAGAAATATATAATTTATAAGAAATTATTTCGGGAAGGTCACCTGAGTTCACGCTCTATTTCCATCAGAGTGGGAATTTTCGAGGAAAATAGACGGGAATATGTCGTGAAATGCCAGGTATAAAACTCATTTCCAAGGGGAATTTCGACATTTTTATCGACTTTTAAACTTAACGGTCTAGACATGAATTTTGTTTTTAGGAGTTTTAAGCGGCCAGACTAGGATAATGTTCTTTTTTTTTTTCTTTTTTTAAGTAGCTTCTGCATCTAGGCCATTAACACCCGGCTATCTATAGAAACTCAACTTGCTGTATGCGGTACTCGAACTCGCTTGCCTCGCAAGAGAATCACAGACGATAGTCACAAAAATTTAGTTAACTAGTTACAAAAGCAATAATTGTCTAAAACAAACATATCATAAACTCCATGTACAATTATTAAATGTAGCAAATTATCAACGAAATGTGTTGAAAAATGTACACATTTCTAGACCTTTTCTAGGACATTTTTCTGATTTCAGAATGACGCAAGTATAAATAATAAAATCAAAATTTCGCACCGCATACAAGTAGTAAAATACCTCAATTCGGAAATTTCCATTCCATTTCTTGCCTAAAATACATATTCAAATTGTACTCGAAAACGTTTCCTTAGGAAACGGTTTAGTTAGTTTTTTTTACAATTAAATTATAAATTCAATCAAAAACCAAACCGATTAGTAAAATATTAGAGCGATAATATAATTCTAAAAAGTATTTATTACACAAATAGACTTTAGAATCTATAATTATTTATAATTATGAAACAATAATATAAAATGAGTAAGAAATATGTACTGAGTTTTCAAAAAATGAATCCATATAAAAATAATATTCACTAGAATTATTAAATTACAAAGTAATTTCCAAACCTGTATTCGCACATCCCGAAAGAGACACCCTCATAAGCCTTCCCAAGTTATAAGCAATCCTTCTTGAAGCACGTTTTTAAGTAGAAACGCAGTTTTATTTCAATCTCAGCGCTTGAAAGTAATTAAAAAATTAAAACGATCTGGGAATGATAGTTAGGGCTCTATAATATACTGGGTGATATGGTTGCAATATTTCATTTTGTTTTAAGAAGTATACTATTTTGCTTTGGGTAAGACATAAGACCAAGATAAGATAATTCAATATTTAGGAGGAAAAAAATATTTTTTCTAAACAAAATTATTTTCAATCATTCTATTATAATTTATGTAATTACTCCCAAAAACCAAAAAAAAAAAATCATTTTATTTCTGTAACAAAAAGCCACAAATTTATAAATAAAGGTGGCAAATCATTCAATAGAATAATGTACGTTAGTTCACTTACTTTATTTTTAGCACGGTTCCTCCCTACCTCCATAGGGAAAACCCGCTTATGAGGTTGACCTCACGACGCAATCCAGAAGTGCGATCACGAAAATATAGGTGGTTCAGATTTGTATATTCAGGGTGTCCCAGTATATGTGTCCACCCCCTTTTCCTTCTAGAGTTGTTGGAATTTCGAAATGAAACTTGGTAGGTCTTAGTTATGTTGCATGAGGTTTCTTTTAAAGGTTTAGTTGACTTTGTAACATTTTCCAGTTTTTCTCCAGCGCATCTAACTCTTGATTTTCTAATGGCGGCAGGTATTTTTTATGATGAATTCTGATAGAAAATTTAATTTTAAGACTAATTTATTCCGAGACATATTTTGATCCGACGCACCGTTTGCGCGTAAAACGCAAAAAACTGAAAAATATAGCCCTTTTGTAGACAAATTCCTATTTATCACTGAAACCAAGCCTTGTACGTAAAAACACATCAATGGAAACGTTATAGCCTATTAATTTTCCTTTCAGATGATACCAAGATCAAAGCTGTAGATTAAATATTTAACAAGGTATTATGAATGAAAAATATACCTTAAAAGTTTTAAAAAGTAACAATTCAGAAAATCGATATAAATAGAAAAAAAAGTAGCTGACAAACAATAAAAAAAAGTACTTATTTACTTTATGAAAAAAATTATATAAAAATTATTATAAAACAGAACAGAATAAATTTATTTTTCCATATAAAATTATTATATCATAAAACTAAAAAAAAAAAAAAAAAAATTGTTGTTTTCATTCATAATACCCCGTTAAATATTTAATCTACAACTTTGATCCTGGTATCATCTGAAACGAAAATTAATAGGCTACAACGTTTACATTGAGGTGTTTTTACGTACAAGGCTTGGTTTCAGTGATAAATAGGAATTTGTCTACAAAAGGGCGATATTTTTCAGTCTTTTGCGTTTTACGCGCAAACGGTGCATCGGATCAAAAGATGTCTCGGAATAAATTAGTCTTAAAATTAAATTTTCTATCAGAATTTGTCATAAAAAATACCTGCCGCCATTGGAAAATCAAGAGTTAGATGCGCTGGAGAATGTTACAAAGTCAACTAAACCTTCAAAAGTAACCTCATGCAACATAACTAAGACCTACCAAGTTTCATTTCGAAATTCCAACAACTCTAGGAGGAAAAGGGGGTGGACACATATATTCTGGAACACCCTGTATATTAGGGTGGCCCTTAGCTATAGGGATTTCTTTTGAATGTCAAAACGTTGCTGCTCCCACCCCCCAATTCAGTTCCAATCAACAAAAAAACTAGCTGTGCAAAATTTCAGGGCAATCGGACAACTGCTTGGCGACCCGCAAACGGGTTAAAATTGAAACATAGTATACCCAGCGATTAATTCCGTTAAAAAGGGATATACTGTTCTATCCCACTCAATTTCTCAACAAAAAATGACGTAGTTACATCAAGGCGACCCCAGAAATTGTTTAAAATCATTATGAATCGAATATCTCAAAAGTCGATTCTAAAAAGTTTTAGAATATCATGAAAAAATATAAGAATTTTCCTAATGCACATTAGGGTGACCCTTAGCTATAGGGATTTCTTTTGAAAGTCAAAATTTTGCAGCTCCCACTCCCCAATTCTGTTCCAATTAACAAAAAAACTAGCTGTGCATAATTTCAGGGCAATCGGACAACTGCTAGGCGACCCGCAAACGGGTTCAAAGTGAAACGTAGTATACGCAACGATTAACTCCGTTAAAAAAGGGATATACTGTTCTATCTCAATCATTTTCTCAAAACAAATTTACGTAGTTGCATCAAGGGGACCCCAGAAATTGTTTAAAATCATTCTGAATTATATATCTCAAAATGTAATTCAAAAAATTGCAGGGATTACATAAAAAAATTAAAAAATATTAGGATTATAATAATGCACACAACTTGTATCAGACAACCGCATTTTTATTTAACAACAAAAAACAAAAATATCTTTAGAATCAAGGCATAATGTAAACAGTAAAAAAATACAAATATTGAATATTATGTTATTCTAAGGGAGGATTTAGTAGCAGTCGGGTATTTTTCCCGGTCCCCGGCAACGATCTGCAAAAGAATCGATATGAAAAAATCGATTTTTCTGAAGGAAGAAAAATCATTGTGGTGGAGAACGTACGTATTCAGTTGATTGTTTTTTCTTCCTCTTCTTCAGCATTGTCCGCTTCCAGGTAAACTTGGGCTATATTTGCCTTAACCGCTGTTGGTTCGTTGTCGTCAAATAAGGACGAAGCATCTGTTTAGGGAACTAAGTACCAGAGCTGCCTGGAAACATTTTTTGCAGCGGCCTTACTAATTTCTGGATCAATATCCTGAGAATGTATTAGTTGATGCATGAATAGAGTCATGATATAGTGCTTTTATTGAGACTGATGATAAAAACCAGGCGCGAACGTATCCTCGCGCAAGAAAAATACATGTTCTTAAAGAATTTTTCTCGTCATGAGATAACTTAAATTGATTTTGGAACAGATAGATTTTGAATGTATAAATCGCCTTTGCCATCCACCTAGCATGATTTACAGCTCCTGGTACTAGCAACGATACTGCTTTCTTCCCGTGCAAAACGAGTGCGTTTTCAGGAAGCAGGAACAGACTTGATTGTTTAACTTTTTATCCAACATTAACAAGAAAACAAATAATTTAACTTCCATTACTAGTGCTTACTTGCTCAAAAGTAATTAAAAAATAAAATAACTTAAAAAAAAATTGTCTTAAAAAATTATTTTCGGACGAAAATGTCAATATTTCAAGGTCATTGCGGGTCACCTCAGAGTTGTTAGATTTAGCTAAAATTTTGCACAGATCGTTATTTTGTTGATTGGAACAAGATAGGGGGGTGGGAGGTTCACTTTTAGAAAGTTGAAAAATAAGGGCCCCCTAATATATATATATGTATATTTATATTTATGCTTGTCTGTTCGCTCTCTAGCAAGCTCAAAAATGGTTCGATTTTGATGAAATTTGAAACAAAAATCTGTCGTCTAATTTGAAAGGTCAAGTTCGTTAACCAGCAGAATCTGCCCACTGGAAGATGGCGTTTGGGGCGAAATTTGCGCAAAAAAAATCGTAACGCTTACGTTTTTGAGTTCATATGCTTGCAGGTACTTGTTTTATAGGTTTCTTAACATATGAAAACAAATTAAACTGTTTTTAAGGCGATATCTGAAACCGTTTTTGAGAAAAGTGGAATCAATGTTTTTGTAAGTCGTTATTTTTTTGTGGGTACTTAGAATCGCGGGATTCGATTGAAATATTTTCTACATCTTGAAAATTAATCCCAACTAAGATATTTAAATTTTGGTTATATTTTGAGTTAAGGAAGTATGCGAAAAAAATATTTTATTATTAGACATGAAAATTTTTCGGATCTTCATACATTTTTCGTAAATAACTCGATAACGGTTGGGAAATCGTGGTAAGTGGAGGGTGACCATTCGAATGCATACTAAATTCTCTACAAAAAAGGTTCTAAAGCAATATTCGATGGGGCAACGTCAATCAGAGATATAAGCGCTTAAAACTTAAAAAGGGTTTGTTTTGTTGTTTCGAACGGGTTTTTGTCTTTGTTTATCTCACTTTTTAATTGGTTGTTTTTTTTTTTGTTTTAAATTGCATTTACCAGTGAAATTAGTATTTTAGTAAAATAAGCCAAGAAACAGTGAAAGGTATTGGTAATAAGTTTGGAGTGGCTGTGGTAATCATGATGGCAGTGGCTAATCATGATGGCGTATACATAGATTTGTTTTGAATTCTCCTATCTATATAACCTTCCTCATGGCCTACAACTGAAGTTATCGTTATTTCTTATTTTATATAAATATTTTACCCTCGAGAATGGAGAATGGAATTTTATTTGCCATGAAGCACATATTTACAGTTGATTATAACAGCAAAATGAATTTGCTAGTAAAACAAAAGAAACTTAAAATTACAACGGATTTTTGGTTCGAAATAGAGCCTTCTGTGCAGTAGTCGAAGAGTGAGTATGTTTTCAGTAATTGTTGTTGAACATAATTGTATTGAATTATTCAGCCTTCTTCAAGAATGAGGATTAAGAATTATCCGTATTATTCAGTGTAAGCTGGCTACTGTCAGTTTCCTAAGATTTGTGATGCCTAATCTACTCCATTTCTTCGATATGTAGGGAACCGCGCTAAGATGACGCAGTTCCTGCGAGTCGGACTTTGAAAAATAAAAAAAAATAATTTATTACTCCCAGTGAGTTTTGAAACTCCATGAAGTATATTAAATTTTTTATAGACGCGGTTAAAATTGAGTTAAAGAAGAGTTTAACTTTGCCAATTCAAAAAGAACTTAGTTCATATCTTTTCCACAGGAGGATATGACCCTCAGCTTTTAATATTTTCAATATTTTGCTTTATAGTATGTAATCATCTATAAAGAGCAATTTCCTCGCAACTATTCGTTTATGAATATACAATAACAGCAAGCATTTTCTTTTTTTATTTAAAACATTTCAAGCCTATAAGTTTTCCAAGTCAAATTTAAAATTTTCCAATTTTTTATTTAAAATTCTTCCAACTACTCTATTTAAAATAAAAATAGTTACAATTCCATTAGAAAGAGTAAAGTTTTATTTAGAAAAGGTAGCCAATGTCTTGGAAACGTTCAAATAGACTTCCAAATGCTAGGGATACAGATTGTCCCATCTGTCTTTGCAATCCCTTTTCCTCCAGAGAATTTGACATTTCGAGACAACTATTACTCCAATGGCACCATCATGCCAGGCCTGGGAAGCTCCGAGTAAACGCAAGTATTTATTTCAATAGACCCTAAAAATACATTTTTGTTTCTAAATCATTTTGTTTTTCTTCATTTTAACTTACAACTTTGTGTCAATTAAACTTACGCTATTCTCCTGGATCAAATATTCTTCTGGACATTATCAGGGCCTGTTGGTAATCTAAGGAATCATCGTCTGGAATGATTACTGCATGAGAAATTACAAACCTCTGGGAGAAGAGACCATACAGTAAAATACCATTTATTGTATCATTATATGCCTGCGGGGTAAATTTCATACATATGCGATTTGAAGAAGTAACAAAATGAACAGGAATTAAAATAAAATAAAGCCATATTAAGAAGATAAGAATTAAAAAGCAAGCAATAATTCGGGACAAAAAAAAAACCAACGATAAAGATAAAATGTATTTTTCAAACCCAATGACAAATTATCTAATTCTTTATCTTAATCGACCATTTAATTACCATAGTTTCCTTAAAAATGCGCAATAAGGGCAGCTGATATCAAAATCCTTGTTATAACTAATCATTTCTTGGCATACAATGTTATCAATGCAGATATCCAAAATTCCTCATTTTTCAACAAACTCAATATCAATCAAATATGAACAAGAACTGTTTTAATACTCAATCCACTCTATTTCTTGTGATCACAAGTAGTATATATATATATATATATATATATATATATATATATATATATATGTATATATATATATATATATGTATATATATATATATATATATATATATATATATATATATATATATATATATACTCCAGATTACGCCATGGAATCAACAACATAAATACGTTTACTCTCTATATATAAATTTATGTATTGAAAAGCTTCCAAATCAAAGGCGATTTGCTTTACCGTCTATAGAAAAACAGGAAACGCCCGCAATTTTCGTAACAATTTAAACCGTGCAAGCAACAGACATGTATTGAATATTTAGAAAAATGTATGCTTGCTTTAAGGCTTTCGTATAGCTTCTATAAATATTTTTTAATAAAATCGTTCATGATTTTTCATAACTTTTAGTTACAGAATTTGATGTATGTTTTAAAGTTTTTTTTTTTTTTTTTTTTTTTTTTTTTTTTGTAATATTATGTATATATTCCTTGTGAAACCTCCTATTTACGTGTTATCTAAAAAAAAAAATAATAAAAACAGTAGGCCATTAGGTCTACAATACGTATTATCTGACTGTTACGGTTATTTTGTCATTTTTGAGAATGTTTGATGTTTACCGAAACTTTAGGAAGGTGATGAGGGCCAAATAAATACATGACGGCCAACTGTGTTTTATTTTTAAACATAAGATCATAAAATACCATATACTAATTGTATTATGGTCTAATTAATGCATTAGTTCATTATTTTCGCTCTGAAAATGGAGATATCCTCCAGAAAGTAATCTCCGTAATAGAATAATATTCAGTGTGGAATTTTTGAACAATTTTTTCAAATTCCTTAAAATCTCAATGCATTTTTCAACTTTTTATTTATTTACAGAAGTATTACATTCTACAATTATGTGTATTTTGTAATTTGATATAGGTAGCTTGACCACGCCTCAGGTGCCACCAGTTGTCAGCCGAATACCTTCCTTAGGAAGGATTCTAGGATGACCTGGAGTCACCGTACATCATCCAACCCCACCCTGCGACTAGCAGGGAGGATTGGAGACGGGTAAGACGTGGCCTGTGATTTCATGAGGAGAGAAAATATCCATAGATATCACTCTCATACAATGCATTAAGAAACTTCTTATGTAGAAGGCAAGATTAATTGTATTTTTGGAACCAACTTCATCAATATAAGACATAGCTATACTAAACTTGAAAGATGAAGGTATGTAAGTCCAAGGAGCCCCCAAGACGTATTACCCTCTACCATCGGAAGTAAATAAATAAAATCATAAAATATAGTACACCCGTCGTAAATTTGGTCGAATATGATAGGAATGTATTTTTCTCATAATGGCCACATTTTTACAGTTTCGTATAAATGAGTAAAATTTAATGGAGTCATAAATACCAAATTACTCCCTTTAGCCCGGTTTTATGTCCGTCTAGCCACCAAGGCAACTTAGCTATTGAAAGAATTCCTTCTTGTAGGAACAGATAAAACTAAGCGAATTCTTTATCAAAGCCGATTAGAACGGGAAACACGTTTTTGGGATAAAAAATTCTCAAGGAAAATATGTTGTTAGTTTACAGACTACAGTTTTCTGTTTTTTATTGATTCTTTTTTTTTTATGAAGACATTCTTTACAAGAAAACAAAAAATTGTGACTTCTAAGATCGCACTCAAAGTTTCCATAAAATCAATTCAAAAATACCCAACTTCCCTAATTAGCAATCTTATCCTTACTTTTTAAATTAAATGCTAAAAATGCCAAGATTCATTCCGAAAGAACAAATGCATTAACCCGAGAGGGAAAATCCCTCGAACACGATCAAAAATACATATACAAAGGATATATCGTCGGTACAAATGCAAATTATCTAATGTGAAATGTGACTTTAAATAAAACTTGTCTAATTATATATTTTAGAAAAACTAAATCAAAAAGTCCTTTTGCGATTTTCTCGTTTTCGCATCGTTTTCGAGAAAAACGCAAAAAAAAAAACACGTGTTTTTGGACAATTCTCGATTTATCGCTTAAACGAAGCGTTGTACGAAAAAACACCTTAACACAAAAGTTGTAGCTTATTAAATTATCATTAAGATGAAACCAAGTTGAGCGTTTTGTTGGGATTTTTTTTTTTTTTTTTTTTTTGAGAAATTCTCACTTATTCCTTAACGGTCTAATTGAGGCGTCCAAAAATCACGGGTTTCGCGTTTTTCTCGAAAACGAGAAAATCGCCAAAGGACTTTTTGAGTTAGTTTTTCGATTCCGAATCGATATACGAAATCCGCCTTAATAATCCTTTCTTTAATATTTGTAATACAATGGTGTTTGTTACATCAAATAAAATGTGATAAATGTATTCGGTTGCGGTTCCATCATATAAGTAAAGTATATTCTTTTATTGATTTAATCAATCAAATGTCATAAATCAATCTTGCTCATTGAATAACATTTTTTCAGCCAAGAACTATATACGATGTTCGAGAGCATCCATGTGTATTCCTTTTTTATTTAATTAATTATGAAGTTAAGGAAGGCAAAATATATAAATTTTATTAAAATAAGCATGATTATGGTTTACAAAATTCTTTAGGAAACGTTAAAGAAGGCAGGTTTTAGTGACAATACCACGGCGTGGGAAAAACTAAACCCGCAAAACAGTAACAAATTTCACCGTCGTAAACTTTTTCGACAAGAGACTTATTAAAAAAAAATACTTCAATTATTAACAATAAAACGAACTGTTCCATGAACAATTCTTAACGAAATACTTTAACTTTAACCTCCGGTTTCTGCAGTTTAAATGAATCAACCCAACGTTAAGTATCCCTTAATCTGAGTTTTAGCTCACAACTTCGCCTTTCTGTTCTTTTGAATGTAATTACCAGGGTTGAATACCTTAGAGTAGAATGTGTGCGACGCACATTTGTTGTGTTTATGAATGTTCATAAATATAAATATACAAAAATCAATTGATATGTGGTGGGCTATTTTTTGACTAGATAAAGTAGCCATTGTCTTCTTATGTTTGGCTTCCCAGAATAATTTGATAATTACTAATTTGAAAGATAATTAATAATTTTTAATAAGAACATGATTTTAGTTATTTAGTAGTTCTTATCAATTGCATTCTAAATATCACAAAAAATAAATAAATAAGAAACTTCCAGAATATTTAAACGTCTTTATGAGTAGTAGAATACTTGATGGAAGAAAATAAAACAGCTTATATTTATCAAATTTTGCATTAGACATTTAAGGAATTAAAAACAAATCTATAAAAGTCAATTAGGAAATTTGAGAAATAAAATATAGAAGAAGAAAAATAAATGAAGATCCCAAAGGCTTGTTACATAATTAATTATAATCTTGCATAATTTTCAACATGCTTCAACAATGGGACTTTCATTTTTCACAGAGAAATAAACTGGTAACACAGAAAAGACCAACTCATGGGAAATAAGCCAAACACCTAGTTCAATAAAAAATTCACTAGGGTAAATGATTATCATTTGGCCTACATTTTAAGTAAATATTTACATTTCTTCTTTTAATGGCAAATCATTTACATTTTAGCACTTATCCCAGCATTGTTCGAGATTTGTTGTAATTAATTCATTATTGATAAATTTATACCGATAGAAACAAATTTTTTCTATCATTCGTATTTGAATATATACACTTATTATATTAATTTGTTATAAAATTATTATATTAATTTGTTATAAAATAATATCCACTAAATAATGATAATTTTTTTGTTTTTTAATTGAAATTATTGTAATAAGGTATATTGGACCTCGGTATTCCTATGAGTTGAAACATTTCAAGTAATAGTAACTCAGTAATAAATAAATTAATTGTTTTATAACGAAAACAGAGGTAAATTTACACTTACTTTGAGTAGTAAAGCCTGTTATCAGCTGTCAGATGAACAGTCCATCCTGGCTTCAAGTTTTCCTGGATGCTTTGAAGGTTGTGTGGCAGGCTGTCTTGAGATGTGTATTGTTGATTTGGATTCAAAGCAGATTGGAGCAACATGGGAAGGCCATACAAAACCTCGGTATGGCCCAAAAAGGGAGTGGTCGCTTCAGGAAATTCTAATTATACAACCGCCAAAATAGACAAGAAACTGTCACTGAATCACAGAACTTAGAGGGCCTCAATTCGAACGATTTCCCCGATGACTTCACCTGTCATGATACATGTGACAGATGACTGACTGAGGTCTCCCGGGGCTCACTGCGATAATAAACTCACTTGTCGGCTAGCTGGAACGCGAGAAGCCTACCAGGTCGAAGCCAGCTTGTCACTGGGAACAATGCAGCCGAAAATACTAACAGATAATAAGTGATAAATCGCGGCGCTATCAGAACGACACCGAATTATCACTGAACAAGCCACTGCAAAGACCCCGACTGTTTACAGGACAGATAAAACTCTACTAGCGCCCTGAGTGGGACTTTCAGGTACTAGCTTCAGACATGGATCCGCCCCTCTTGGTGGCATCTCTCTTAACTAAGAATAAACCAAGAATTTTAGTCTTTAGTATTAAGTAATTGAATACCGTAACAAATGCTTAGAAAATTATTTTTAAATGATATTTTTTTTATCCATACAGAATTTTCGTAAACTGAAATAGTCCAATTAAAGTAAGTAAATATTTGTTAAAAATTCAATTCTAATACAACTGTAAGGAATACCAACATTTAAGTCCTTGTACATGATAAACAATATTATGAGTGCTTACAATAAAGAATGATTGTATTTCTTAAAAATATTATGGATTTTTTTTACTTACGGGTGCTTAGACTGCTAATGTCATTAGAACCATTATAAAAATAAATTCATTTATAACAGGTCCTGAAGTAAACACTATCTTATTTTTGATTATTTTTTTTACTTAAATTAAGCTAATTCATTTTTTAAGAAGTGGATATTAATTGTTTATTCTCATAACATTAATGACACTGCTTACATAGCTGTTACAAGAGAGGTTCATCAACTATTTCTTCCACCGGAACTATTTTTTTTAAGACATGTTGCATCAGTGTAATTTCACTTTAAGTCCATACAGAATAAATCCTGTAGGAATAACTATGAAAATAAAAGTTCTTATCAGGGGGACATTTGACAAATTTTCTCTCATCAAGCTTTTAGGTTTTTTTGCAGCTTAACTGTAGAGAATTAATTGTTGACATTGTCAGTAAAAGAATGTGAACTTCTTCTATTATAAATCCTTTAGTTTAAGTAAATATCACACTAAGGTAATCAGAAAACATTGAATTAATGATACTAGTATGTAATTTTTGCAATAATTGCAGTTTGGTTCATTAACTTCATTAATATTGAAGAGGAATGAATTATATTGACAGACTTTAAGTAGTCTACTGTCATTTCTTTTACTTCAAGCATGGGCGTGTATAAGGGGGGGGGGGCTGAGGGGGCTCCAGCCCCCCCCCCTGAAATTTTGAGTTGATCGGTAAAAATGTTCCATAAACCGTTAAAAATAAATTAAATAAGATCACTTAGTTCAAAAAAAGTATTTTATTTTGTTTATAATATCATTTTAGTTGGTTAAAACTATTCTAAGTTCTAAATTATTAATATTCCATTACCCGGAAATGGTCTCAGCCCCCCCCAAAATTTTCCGAGCCCCTCCCGAAATTATTTTCTATATAAGCCCATGGCTTCAAGAATCATTCCCACATTTGGGTGCCCATGACCTCCCGCAGTTGAATACAATCTTCAAAAAAAAAAAAAAAAAAACGCCCACCTTAACGTATCCCATAAAATCCAGGAACGGCTACTCGACAGCAGCCGCAATATCACAAGAATAGTACATTTTCATCAGATAAATATTATAAAACATTACTATAGCTAAAACTACAATTTATTTCAGCGTACAAAAGACATATGTATTATACAGGGTGTCCGCAAAATAAACGGCAAAACTTTGGGAATCGATGCAGGACGAAAAAAGAAATAAAAAAAGTCCTTTGGTATTTTTTTTCTCGTTTTTGCTTCGTTTCCAAACGCAAAAAACTATGAAAGGGCATTATGAAAGGGGGTTCTTTCATAATGCCTGTATAAAAATCATTAAAATATATGTTTTATATTTTATCCCTCCACTCACCCTACCAGCCCTACCCCCACCTCCCTTAATCCCCCTCCCCCACCCTAAAAATATAGGAGTGAGTATGCCTCTGATTTTGTGTGGAATAATGTAATAATAGGTCTCAATTTTTTGACCCCTCAACTTAACGCAGAGTGTTTCCACACATTCCTCGATAATAAACTGTCAGTGTTCTTGGAGAAAGTCCTTTTGACACAAAGATTGAGAAGCTAGATCTTTGTTAGTCTAGCCCACTATGTGAGGACAGTCCAAAATTGCTTGGACACTATCCATCCATGGTGTTGGGTAGGACGTGGTGGGCCAATATCTTGGCCGGCTCGATGGGAGCCCATTGGCTCAAGGGAATACCTCATCCGTCGCATCAGGTGAGCCTGGGAACAGATTACAGAGGAGCAATGCACAAATGCCATCCAGTCTGTCAATGTGTTTTGTCATGCCTTTATTGCTGCAAGGGGCCACACCTTTGAACAGTTTTCAAATTGATTGTTAGGAATTATTATAAGAAGAACTTATTATTTTATACTTATGTATGCGTCAAGTGTCAAATGTTAAACTGTTTTAAGAATTGAAAATTTAATTTTAGTTTTTTGTTTTATGACTTTCCTTCGAAGAAAAGTATCTATTTTAAATTATGTTGAACTTGCAGCTTTATATTCTGTCATTCAATTTTGTTTGACAAAAAAGATTTTTCGTTATCTGGGGAGGGGGGGAGCAGAGGTGGGAGAGTAGAGGGGATAGAAGATAAAACATATCCTTTTAATGATTTTTATGTAGGCATTATACAAGAATGCCTTTTCTCAATTGTGTTGTCGTTTTCTGTGTTTTTCTCGGAAATGAAGCAAAAACGAGAAAAATGCCAAAGGACTTTTTTTCTTTCTTTTTTCATCCTGCATCGATTCCCGAAGTTTTGCCGTTTATTTTGGGGACACCCTGTATACACACTACCTGTTAAAACAATCCTGACACTTTTTTGTGTTTTTTTACAGCACATCTGCATCCAGGCGATTAGCGTTGGGCTATCTATAGGGTTACCACCCTTCCTAAACATCCATCGCGCAGCGGGGAATTCTTTCAATAGGCCCATAGATGAAATAATTCAACTCGCTGCAGGTGGGACTCAAACAAGCATCTCCACATGAGAATCCTTGTCACTAGCCACTAGACCACTGGGAGACCCTGACACTTTTGTTTTGAGAAATATTAGCACATTTATGGCCACTTGTATAACATTTTTTGTAGCAGCAAATGTATAAATACTTATGAAACCCTTCTTCTGAAATTTAAGAAAACTAAAAGCTATCATTATCAGTATCAATTTTTTAATCACTGTGAAGATGTTTTGTTCAGTCCCTAAGAATGACAGATAAGAAAAAAAAAAACAGACTACAAATACAAGAGAAAATTAAGAGAAATTCACTTGGCTAAGATATTCCCCTAGAGCTCAAAGCACATCATTCAGCCATTCCTTTTCATGTTTATATTTGTAAATGAAATATTTATTTACAAAGAGATTTTCTCTTTCTATGAAAGTCAAATGAAGACTTACCTTTTATACTATTAAGTGTTCAACTTCTTACTGCTCCATTGATTTGTATAGGAGAAAGCCAACTTTCAATCTGCTAAGAGATCTTCATCAGTTCCTAGAATATAGCAAACATATATAAAATTATTGGTTGGATTAATTTAGTTTACATTAATAATGATATAGTAATATAACCGAATAATACATTGAACCATAAATGATTTATTTAAATATGAAAAAATATAATTTTTAAATTTCATCCTTAAACGATAAGTTAATCATGGAGAAAGATTAAAAGTCTCATAGGTTATATGAGGAGCTTAGTATCAAAGTTGGACAACTCCATTTTTTTCAGTTTTGGGATTTTCGTCGATTCTTAAGTGGATTTTTATGCTGCATTCGATTTTACAACTGTTTTTCATTAAAAACGGACAGAAAATAGGTAAAATAGCGTTTATTTTAACCGTTCAGAATCAAAATATGGACAATTCCAACATAGTTTGGTTTCAAAAAATGACAACTCCATCAGTAGCCAATGAGAAGCTTGCATTCATGCAATCCGCTCCCAACATGCATTGCAAATACATCATGGCTGAATGTTTATAGTTACTTGTAATAAGTGCATTTGGCGATAATTCTTATTAATAACTAGCTGTTATCCGGCACACCGTGGTTCCGAATGCCGGATTTTGGGACCAAACCTCTAGGTACTTGAATCTTTCTGATTTAGGTACGATTTTTGAAGAATTTCTTTTGTGCCGAGTAAAATGAGACCACTACCAATTCTATAGAATAATTATTTTATTAGTAAAGGGGCTTTATATAACAACAACCGTGGAAAACAGCCGGTATTTAATTTGAAATATTCATACTTTACTCAAGTGGTAGAGCTATCTATCCTTCCAATTATATTTTCAAGACCTCAGGTGAATAAATTAACAGCTAATGTGGTACTGGTAACTGTTCTCGGCATATTCCTCTTTATTTAAATTTTCGCGTATAACAAATAAATATTGACAGTTTCACACAAGATATTAAATAGATCTCATCGTTAATGTTCAGTTATTTACTATTAAAAACTTTTCAACAACTCTCTGCAGAAAATAATAATGGTTAACTTGTTTTTCATAAAATAATCGCATCGCTAATTGATAACTTTATTTTATTAGCTGCGCACAGGTATGGCGGAGTACGGCGATGAAAATTATAGCACAGCCACTTCAATACATGTAGTTATAGATAAAACTGGGCGAAGAGGATAGCTACGAAAGGATAGTACCACTTTTTTTCTAAACTTAATAAAATAAGGATAATTTAGTTTCATTTCAGTTTTGTCAAACTGTATTTAATAACATTTTTCATGTAATTTTTAACTATATAATTTAATACATTAGACATAATTACATTATATTAAAACACCCTCGAGCATACCAAATTCATATTTGTTTGGTTTCAAAAGAGGATAGGTTCAATTTTCAAATGGCTCCCTTTGGTTTCAAAAACAGACAACTCCATGACTTGGTTTCAAACATGGACAACTCCACTATTTAAAGTGTAATTACGGCCTTAATACTTATATAATTTTGTAGTGCCTTTGAAATAATGTTTCTGAGGCCTATAAGAATAACATATAAAAAAATCACCATGATACTGACATCAATATAGTAGATATGGTTTTTTGCCTCTCCTGTAAAAAAAGCCAAAGTGGAGTTGTCCAACTTTGATACTAAGCTCCTCATATAACCTTGCTGAAGATGAAATCATGAGATCGACAAATGTCGGGCAGTATCTGTGATTCAACAGGAGTTTAAGGTAAGATCTGAACATTTTTAGGACTTGCACAATAGGATAATGGCCGATGTGTAAACGTACAGCAGAGAGTATGAGTTATAATAAATCTAATCGACTACTCCCAGTTATAAACTTTCTACTTACCTAGCATTACTTTAGTTCAAGATACTCTGGTAAAATGCCATCTTGACTTTGTTTAACACCTTAGCTGTGATACATGTCCTCGGGAAAGTAAAACTCATTAAAATTCTGACATGAAAACTCTTAAAATGTCTTGTTACAGGAGATAGTCATTATTATTTAGTTACCAATGTAGAGATTAACAGAGTGGTCATAATAGTTAATAAAACTACATTTTGGTATAAAAATGAGTTTCAATTGCCAACAGTTGGCCTAAATTTCAACTCATCAGTGCTATGAGGAGAGCAAGAACCAAACTCTTTGGAATTTAGTAGATCAAATGGTGAGCAATATCATCAGTGATGTAGCAACTTCCAAACGAATCAGTTCGTCTTCCCATAGCCCTGCTAAAGGCTTGAAATGCAAACTGAATTATATATTTTTATTAAATAACAAGACCTACTCCTTCATTAAACATGTCAAACTCTCAAAAGTATCTGTCATGACAAAATTATTATTATACCTTTTTCCAATGTTAGGTTTTTGGAAGGAAGGAGAATTGAATTATTCACTCCTCAAGTATTGAATAAAAACACTAAAAGTTACAATAAAAATATTTTACCACCAGAGGCAGTGTTATCTATATCTGTTGGAATTGAGAGGAACATTGATCAAAATAACCCTACCACCACTGGCAACAGATGCCACAAAAAACATGGTCATATTGAACTAATTCAGGTAAGAAATTTAAAAAAAAAAAAAAAAAAAAATATTGAAGAGTAACTCTTTCTTTAGTTCAGGAGAGTGCTTCAATCTTCCACATTATTGCAAGCAAAAGAAACTCTGTGTACGAATGGTCATACAGAAAATGTTATCTTTCTATTTCGACGGTCACAAGGAATAAGTTGGTAAGTCGGAAAATTTGTAAAATGAGTTAAGTGCACAATGATTATCTCTTAAGACTCCGGTATAGTGTAAGTAATCTATAACTCATGAGCTTGATCGTTTCAAAATTATCCAAAAATGTTGTTTGTTTTTTTTTTTTTTTGTTTTTTTTTTCTTGTTTTGATTTGCAGCAATGCCTTGGATGAATGGAAATGGAGTTTTAACCTAACTGTACATGATTTGACAGACAACAGCTACTGCTACATTTGGGATGGAAGCATATCAGGGAGGGGTGCTAACCAAATTACATCATGTATTTTTGGAAAATTCCATCTCTGCTCTCTCCAGAGATGGAAGAAGTTATGTTCTCTTCTCAGGCTTATGGGGGTTAGAAGAAAAATAATATCATTGCATTTAAGTTGTTTTATGCGGAGCAAAAGTCACAAATTAAAGAAGCTAATTACTAATCTTTAGTTAGTGGACTCAATCACTTGGAGTTTGTCTGTGTCATTGAAAGAACAAAAAAGATAACACACAAAAATTAATCGCATTAACGACTGGATTCAACTTGTCCGGGTGTGTGTACGAAAACACCTTTTAATGCCATACCAATGACTAAAGAGAAGTTTCTCAACTTCACTTGTTTATATTAAAATAAGAAGTTTTTTTGTAGCAAAAAACCATGACATCGAAAATGATATTTTTTGTTTTTGGAAACCAGTGCAATGGTTTCAGCATAGCAGAGGTTCAACAAATTTATTTTTTAAAGCATATCCTTGATAAAAATGAATCATTCAAAACTATAAATGTTATAAGGAGGGGCAATATACAATTTCTAATGAACTTCTATTGGTTGTAATATTACTGGAAATTGCCAGTTTTCACTAACCAAGTGTAATCCTATAAAATCATTAAAAACTAAATTCCTTAAGATTAGTATGTTTTGAGCTTAAACGTGTCTCAACTTATGACTTCTATTAATAGCTGAATAAAATGTCAACAGATTAATTTTTCCAAACCATTCGATAAAAAATACTTACAGAACTTTTTTATGAACAGTCAGTTAATAGAAAAAATCTGAGAATCTGCAGTTTGAAAAGAAATCAGTGTTGCCATCAGTCATAAAGTTCCAGTGTACCCTTACAATGTTTCATAACTAACCGAAAACAAATTTATATGCCATCTCTTCTCTCTACTCTAACTCAGCAAAATTTGAATCCTAAAAATGTCCAAAGTATTAAGAGCACACAATATTAAATTATACAATATTTATTGGTTCTAGAGGAGAGGGGGAGTCTATTAAAAATTGTGTCACTAATTTTGAATAAATAACTTCTCTCAAAACAACTTTAGCCCTCAAAATGTCCAAATTTAATAGTTCCATGATATACCTATATCTGATAAGATGAAGAAGGGAGGGAAAAACTTTTTCCAATTCATTTTATTTTCATTCTATTTTTCTTTACCCCCCTTCGGATTTTCACATTCCGATCTTGGTAACACTGTCAGTAACAGTAGTAGAACCTCCAGTAATATTTTAAAAGTTTCGTTTTGTTTATGAGTGACAATAATGTTTGTCTTCTAAATTATGCAAAAAGGATTTCATTAAAACCAGGAATAACTGCATTTCGAATGCAAAATTATTATAGCAGCATGTCCAACTTATTTATTTAAATGTTAACGTCCATTTATTATTGAGAAGGAATTTAAGGACCCTTCCAACTTATAAAATTCTCATCCATATCTTAAAATCGTATCCATGCTGTAATGTGGAAAGCTTTTGATGGAAGCTCTCAACGTCTTATTTATTTTTATCTGTTTCCGTTTTTTTACTATTAATTTTCAAAGCATTGAAAAAATGCCTTTTTTTGGCGTATAGAGAAAATAATTTCGGGGGGGGGGGACTGGTACCATTTCCGGGGTATGGAATACTAACAATTTACAACTTTTAATAGTTTTAGGCAACTAAAACGCTATTACAATATAAATAAAATATTTTGGTACTTACGTATTAGCGTCAAAGCAGGTTAAAGAGTCGGGCCTCAGAGAGCTGGATCAAGGAGTCGAATCACTTTTTACCAATATGGCGACGGGATTATCAACGATTTAAGTTAACTAGTTTTTATGTAACCTTTATCGAGCGAAAAGGCATAGCACTTATATTAATAGCATAATTAAAAGGCGTTTCCGCTCGCTCAAGGTTATATCTAAACTCTAGTCAATCCAACTCGTTGACAATATAGATCAAGAATGGTTTTTCGCTGGATAATGGACTGCTATTCAATTTAGCATCGCTTCAAAACTGTCTCTTTCATCCTTGCTATTCTGTTGTCGCCGTATAAACTTTGCTAAATATGAATCTAAATAATAAACAACAATTTCGTGGGTAAATAAAACACAAATGAATTTCTTTATAAAGACAAAGGGAACAAGATGGTTACTATAAACACAATAGCCAATGAACCTATGCTGCTCTGATAGTGATTCACCAATAGAAATGCGTTATCCACGATCCAGATCTCTGAACGAGACCAGCCTCTTTAACCTGCTTTGACGCTAATACGTAAGTACCAATATTTTTTATGAACTATGTGATCTTCTTTAATTTATTTTTAAAGGTTTTATGACACATTTTCAGCATTAAATCAAAATTTCGGAGGGGGCTACAGCCTCCCTTATATACGCCCATGCAATGGGATCATTAAAAACAAAATTCATTTATAAATGGTCATATCCATTTTGGTGCTGTTCTGATAGTATATTTAAACTGTGTAATTTTTAGAGTAAACATGTCAGCCACCACTGGTCGTCATATTCACAGGCAATAAAACCACCACATGTTTTTTCGTTGAAGGCTACTGGATCTGTGTCTAAATCTGTTACCAGTTCAACTTCACTTTCATTGAAGTTCGAGTAAAGTTGGGTCTTAATTTTTTTTTCTTAGTTAAAGGAATGAAAATGTGCAATTTCTGGGTCCCGGTAATTGTGCAACATCTATCAAATCTCCCCTTTAATTTTAGTTCTGCCTGACAAAATTTCAAATTTTGATAAGGGATGCTTATTGCTCAATTTACAATACGAATATCCTTCACTCACCAAATTTTTACCAACTATGCAGTGACAATTATAAAGCCAAAATTATGATATAAAATGATCCCATTCATATCCCAAAATGAAACTAACAGCATATGTAGTCAATGAACTGAAGATCGAAATATATTTTTTTCAAAATTTTAAAAGTACAATTTTTCAGAAATCGTTACTTACAATTTTTCAAAAATGTTTTTGAAAAGTAAAATTTGTAATAAATTAGTATTGTTATGTATCAAATCAAAGTCCAATTAATTTGTTAGAATAGAACTCAATCTACCTAGGAATTAACATTTTCCGGTTGGCCAAAAAAAGGGGTTTTTTAATATTTTGAATATTAATAGTAAAAAAATGGAAACGTACAAAATTTAGAACAATTGTTTTTGGTTATTTTTTGTGAGAGTACCCAGCCTACCAAATTTTATTAAAAGCCAAGAAGGTCAGATTTGTGACCCTGGTTGATTTGACATTGAATGACCCTGCTGTCTTGTTGGGCTAAATAAATAAATTGGCCCAGATGACAAACAATTAATTTGTTACCACAATAAAACTTATAATTTGGATAATTTGAGCCCAAACACATGAGCAAGCTCGAACTGGCAACACCATCATGACACTTGGAGTACTCTACTATCTATTGGTGTCTCAGCAGTAAAATCCATGATCATTTATTCAGTTTAACATATGGGCTGCCACGTTATTTTTCAGGGTTCCAGTGTTGAAAAAGTAGGCATTCCCTCTCCCTCTGAGTAAGAAATAAAAATTAAAGAATAAAGTATTAAATATTAGCTTGATTCTTTCAATACATTTTTATTTTAATAAATCCATTTCTCTGATGTTAGAAAAATTGAGCTATAAAAGGAATTTTGTAAACTCAGATGTGTGGTATGCCTGCCTGTTAATTCTAAAATATTCTATATTTTATAGTTAAAATGTATTTATTAACACCAGTCTTCTTCAGGGCTGTAAAAACATATATGGTAATCATAAATACAAATGACAATAAGAATTGATAAATTAACATTAATTTGAATACAAGTAAATTTATTTAATATATATATATACATGTTCACTAATATTTTTTAATTATTGACGTTTAATATAAATTTACTTGTATTCAAATTAATGTTAATTTATCAATCCTTATTGTCATTTGTATTTATGATTACCATATACGTTTTTACAGCCCTGAAGAAGACTTGTAAACCAAGCCAAAACGTTGGCGTTAATAAATAATTTTAACTATAAAATGTAGTTTTTAATGAACCAAAAAAGACCGAAACCCCAATGATCAACACCTTCTACATCTCAACGGGCGACTATATCTTCTCAACTAAAATATTCTCCATGAATCTCTGCATTCCACAGGGTTCCCACCAAAAGGGACATGTCAGGGAGACAGGGAAAGGTCACAGAATTTAATTTTGAAAACAATTCTGGGAAATGTCAGGGAAATTCAAATTTTTCATTTTTATTTATCTTATTTTTTAACACATGAACAGAAAAAAGGGGAAATTTGCTTGCATTGTAAGAATATATTTTTTTTTTTCAAATTCTTCTCCTCTTTCTCTCACCGTCTAATTTGGAATATTATGGTCTCTGTAACGCAACATGTGGGGGTGGGAGGGTTACATGAAGAATCTTTAAAAACATAAAAGTAAGAAGTCCTTAGAAGCTAGAAGAATGGGGGAAGGTGTTGTACCTCTGACCATATTGTACCTTTGACCACCGAGGCTGTGGCGGCTTGTAGTAACATTTTATAAATTTTGGTGTAATTAGTGTTTAGCTCCTTCACTAGAGGGCTTATGTAGCCTACTTTGGATTATTCAAGTCAAAGAAGATTTTTGCAAAAAATACATATCCATTTCTATCATAAAAATGTAAGTTATTTATTCATGATGTTTTGCCTCATAATATTTTTTGTATTATGTCTTTTTAGATTGAAATCATTTGACAAAGTAGCTATTACAATAAGAACTATTGTGTAGCTTCTGAAATTGATTTATCTTAACCCTAAAATTTTTAGCATGCTTTTTAATTTGCACTACCAGGGTGTTGTACCTCTGACCATGACTAGTTGTTGTTCCTTTGACCAGGTCAAAGGTACAACACACCTGAGTAATTTTTTCATAATTCAACTTTTACGTTCTTCTGCTACAACTTTTTAAAAATTAATTAATATTGGTTGCTTTAACTGTCCAAAGAATTTAAAAAATAATAAATGAAATAAGTTCAAACTGACTTTATCAATCCTCAGTGTAGCATTTCGAACCTATCGCCCCTTATCCTTCCACCTGAAGTTGGAAGGCCTCATTGAAAAGCGCAGGCAAGGAAAATTTCAAATAGGGGCAAGCCTAAAGGGAAACCTCGTATCCTGACAGATATTCTGGAAAAGCTAATTATCGAAGGTGAAAAAAAAAAAAAAAAAATGAAAGCACCACCCTAAACTTAAGACACCACATACAAATAATAATAATAAGATACCCTTCCTAAAAAAGTGGCAAATAAAAAGAAAATTATTCTAATGATAGTTCAGATTCTGATACTGACACGGAAAGTTCTTCAGGAGAAAGTGATGTTGATCTGATAAATGTCGTGAGTATTGTTGACCAGCAACAATTTGAAAAATATGATTTGGAAAAAGGAAATTTTATTCTCTTTATAAAAGTATAAATACTATTACATTGTTAGTCGCAGAAATAAATGTTTAAGATCCGAGATTTGAAAAAACAAACTTTAAGTGACAAGTTTACGGGAGAAGATGAAAATTTGTAAGATATTGATGTTGAAGACATTGTGGCTAAATTTCCACACCCTACTATTGCTATTGTATCTGCTTGAAAGTTAAAACATTTATCGATTGGACTGAATTTTTCACCATATTAAGCGTAACATAATATCAATAATAGCTTTTTTGTTATGCTTACATCCTTGTCCTGTATTTATTAAACTTACAATTAATTTCAATATTACTGAATACAATTTTTTTTCTGCACTGCTGTGTTGTTTTTACGTGGTCAGAGGTACATCACCCCATGGTCAAAGGTACAACACCCCATGGTCAAAGGTACAACTACATGTTGTCCATTGGTTGTTCTCAATAGTAATTACGTGAACTATACTTAGGTATATAATTTTTTATTTTATTATTATTATTTGGGTGCCTCGACTGCTTTGGTCATTGGCACCTATATAATTTTGTTATTTCAAATTATAATGCGAGTAAAAAAATTGCGCTGGGCCCCTGATCAATTGTCCTCTGTGTCCCCCCCCCCAATAGCGCTTGCCCTGCCTCTGCTTTTGGTGATTCATTTTAACTAACGATGAGTTAGAATAAGTGTGTTTCAGAACTTGCTTTCTTAATGAGATTCTTGATTGTCTGAATGTATCTTTCAACAATTCCATTTGAACATGGATAATGTAAGCTTAATGTCTTCAGTGAAATATCCAATTTCTAGAGAAACTCTCTGAAACATCCTGAATCAAAAGGTGGACCATCGTCTGAAAAAATGTCTGAAGGTAAAACATGGAGTGAACATATGATTCTAGAGAAGATATTACCTGATGTGCATTCTTTTGAGGTAATTTTTTAAGCTAAACAAATTTTGAGATGTAATTCGTAATGACAATATAGTTTTTAGAGCTTACAGAAAGTTCCTTAAAGAACCTGTTTCCTTCAGGAAAGTTTTTGTCTTCTTCTGATGCCAGAAGGCCTGAGACAATCTTGCAACGGTCCAAGTCTCTAGTTTCAATTTTGGTATGTTCAGGGCCCCTTGATAAGGTTTCTGAAATTGTCATTTCCTTGCCAGGAATATATTTGAGAGCCTTTTTATACCCCAGACCTTCTTATCATAAGTCAATAAGAGGCAATTTTATTTGAGTCTTCCATGTGATTCTTTCCTTGGGTTAAGTTTGAATGCGAAAAAGGTGAACTCCACTCATCCTTGGAAGAGAGCAAGCTTCATCAGTACTATGCTCCAGCTGCCTAATTTTCCCCTTTGCAGGTACCTATTAATAAATTAATTAAAGGCTGGGTGGGCCTGGGGAAGGTCTGAGACCCTGAATCCAACCCATAAACAAGGATACTATAAGATAAAATCTTTAGTGCGATCAAGTTTTGAACTGAAGTACAAACAACTATAATTATCTATTAATGCTAGGTATTTGTTTCAAAAAAATTAAATTAAAAAAAACTGTTGATTGTTAAATTCATTTGAAGGGCTTTTCAAATGCTAAAATACACAAAGTTATTCAATTTAATCTGTTTACAGGATTAAACCTATTCAGATAGAGTTGGAACAGTACAATAAGCATAGAATACAATTAATAAGAATTATAATAATAAACTTTAGAATAATCATAGATATATATCATATATAAGGGATTATTATTTATTTTCCTTAATAATCTTATAAATACATAATAAGTACCTTAACCTAAAAATACTGATAATACCGAATAACTATTTAAGTAGATATAAAAGGGGATTTCTAGCACACTACACATTTCATCAATAAAATCCTAACAGATTTCCCCAAAAAAGTTAAAATGAGTTAAAGTACTTTAACATTTTGGCACAGAGTGTTAAGTTCTCTCTCATGCCTTAACACTCACAGCCAGCGGGCCGCCTAAATATAATGTAACTCGCTCCAAAACCCAATGTACTTATAAGTCTATAACGAGGACCTGACGTTTATGTCAGAGAAAATATATGATAAACAATTAATTAAGTTAAATTAACTCTTTATAGTCCTAAATTCCATTTTTTCCCTTTCCTGAGCTCTTCATCCTGCGACTCATCTTATTGCTTATCTTCTTTATTAATATTTTGTGCAGTGCTCAGCAATTGTTTGAGCACACTATTACTATTCCCACACTGCTTACATTTTTTGGAAGTTCCTGACTTTGGGCGCAAAACAGATTTAGTTGAGGTTTCATCCTCGGGGGGTTGAAGTTTCTTCTCTCTTTTTCATCCTTCTTAAATTTTTCAATGGATATTTCCCTTCATTTGTGTCGTCATTAAACAGGGTTTCTTTTGCTTTATTGAGAGAGAATTGTTTACAGTTAATCACCAGTTGTGGTCTCTTTCTTGACTCCTTTCTATATACATTCAATTACTTACGATTATTTCTAATTTCAACAGGGAAATCATTGAATATACTAATATTTGTATTCTCAATTTAGGTGCTAACCTTACTATTTCAATTTATTTTTCCTTTAGTGTGAGAAATTTAACCAGTACAGGTCTATTCCCTTTGATTCTTGCAAGACACCTAACAATGTCAATATCATGCTCATATATTTGGCCTTCCATTTCTTCAAAACTTTAAGGCATCTATTTTTCTAATAACGCAAAGTTCTCATGCTCTTGACTGGATATTGTTTCAATAAACACTTTAGCTCTCCCATTTCCAAAAATTACATATAAATAAATTATTTCAATTAGAAATATATGTGTAGGCAAGTGAGGGCTTTTAATTAAAAACATTAGCAGTACATATGCTAAAATTGGAATGATACAAAGATCAGCATACCAAAAAAAATACTAAAAGTTCTATTTTACATAAAATCATGAATTATTTGGGATTTTATATTATTTCTTTTTATCAGCCTCCTATTGCAATGCAGGTACTACACTTTAAGAAATATTTCTTTATTTTTATAAGTTTTATGTTCGTCTCAATTTATTTGAGATCTGTTTCAGAATAAGTATATATTTTAGCAAAACAATTATGTGATGTGAAATTTTGTCTTCTTTTCTTGGTAGTACTGTTTTACATTATTATGCCAATTGAATAATTTTGTATTTATCGCTTCCAAATCAACAAAAATGTGAAAATCTTTAAAAAAACAAAATGAGTGGTAACCTATAGATAACCCGTCCCAAAATTTGTAGTTAATAATAATAATGGACATTAAAATTTAAATAAATAAAAAAACAACAAAACTTTCATTTACTCTTTCTGAATTTGTAATTTGATCTTAACACAAATGAACTTCTCTCTGCCAGACTATATATGTATGTATGTGTATGTGTATATATATTTATATATATATATATATATATATATATATATATATATATATATATGTATATATATTTATATATATATATATATATATATATATATATATATATATATATATACATATATACTAGCTGAATACCTGTGCTTCGTCACGGCAGATAAGTAGTTATTTTATTGCGTTAAATAATGTTTCATTAAAATGACGTTACTATACAATTCTATGCAGTTTATTATAGCACGGTTCCCGTCATACTATATTTTATTCAATGGGCGTTAAAATTTAAAAGTTTATGTTTCCAAGATGTCATTTGGTAACACCCAATATATTTACGAGTATTACCAAGGTTATAGGCGAGAAGGCATTGCAAGGGTTCCGGATAATATTACCTCACCTGGAAAACCTAAGGATATGCCATACATCACGGTTTGACTGGGACTGTCCCGGCATTTTGCAATTGTTTTGGTGTCCCGCCCGATTTTATCAATGTCCCGGAAAAGGCTGTAAGATGTAAAAAGTAATGAATTCATGTTTATAAGAATCTTTTTTACATCGTTTACTTTTCTACAATCAACATTTTTATTACTGCTCACAGTGTCAAAGAAATCAGAAGTAATCTAACTGTAAAACGCTGGAACTACCTGCACAGCGCGCTGCCAGCTGCCAGACACTACTATTTGGCTGAGAGATTTTTTTAAGAAAATCAAGTAGTAAAAAAAGTTCCGTTCTTATTTTTAAGGTTTGGGTAGACTAAAAGTTTAGGATTCCCCCTTCCAGTTAGTTGCTAGGCTTAAAACTCACCAACCATTTTACTTATAATTTGTACTCTTTTTATTCCCCCCCCCCCAAACTGTCCAAAAATATGGCAAGCCTATCTGACGGGGACGCAATTAAAACTCTATGAGGGACAGTTAATTTCTAGTAATTCAAGGTCAGCCATCATAGTTGAAATTAACCTCAATTAGAAATAAAACTATGAAGTAGATAATGTACGGTAACAGCTGTTCTTTATCGTCCTAGCAACACATGCTACCTAGGCTTGCCTTCTCTAACCAACTCAAACTTTAAACCCCCCTAAAAATGCTTACAAATTTGAATATCAAAAAATCCTTTCTTAGCGAGTGCCTACGTTATATAGGGAATGTCCATGCAAAATTTCAAAATTTTCTGTCGAGCGGTTTGGGCTGGGCGTTGATAGATGAGTGAGTGAGTGGTATTTGACAAATATATAGTAGATATATATATATATATATATATATATATATATATATATATATATATATATATATATATATAGGTTTGCGTGATTTAATCTACTAGGCTATAAAGAATTCATAAAATCATATGGGTCATTCCACGTCAGTTCAACCCAACCATGGCACCCATGCCAGATGTTAATGACAATTGGCATGCTTGTTCCTTTGATAGATATAAAACAGTTTTGCTCTATCTAAAATGGTTTATGTTTTATGCCCTGCTAAAGTTTTTGGAAATTTTGCAGTTTTCATTGATTGGAGAAATTAAGTGCAATTTGTTCTTGCATAGAAAATAAATTATACCTTCTTTATTTATCAACCAATATTGATGAAATTTTGTATTACAATACTTCAATAGATAAGGAAGCCAGAAGCAAAATATTATAACCGTAAAGTAATTACAAATAGTCTGAAAAAATCCTAAAATGTTAAAATAAAATGAAATGAAATATGGCGTTCCACACTAAGTGGAATATCATCAAAAGGGAAAAATATTATCCCAAAAATATTTTTTTGCTATTATTCTATAGGATTATCACATGAAAAAATAAAATTGATGGGCTTTTCACTCTTTCATTGTTTTTTCGTCAACGACAGAAAATTGTCCTAATAAAATTTTAGTTGACATTATATTATTTTTTTTTTTTTTAAATACAGCGATTTTATTTTAAATACCATAAAAAAATAACCACTGTTACCTAAAACTACAAACATAAAACTGGAAAAAATTAGTAAAAAAATAAACATTTGAATAACAAAGTGCATGTTTACAATATGTGTTGGAATGCAAAATGTTACAAATCGCATCATAAAAAATATTTCAAGGTCTACGACATTGAACTTGAATTTTCTCTATATTTTTTAAATCATGATTGAACATATATCATGCATTCTTGAGATAATTGATAAGTTCCTCCAGTCACAGTTTTTGGAGGATCCATGATGAGATGAGATGAGTGGTGGGTATTGCACATGCATCTTCCCTCTCAGAAAGATGATACTAATGGCCCATGTGGATGTAAAAACTTTGCAATGATTTCATCTTCTTCTGCATTCACCTCACTCAACATACCAAAATAACATAAATTTTTATAAATGCTATCTATGATGCATCCCGGTTTTAATCTTCTATTTTCACAAATTAAGTTAGTTGCTTCTTAAGGAGGGTAGTTGAGAGGCTGGAGATGCTTCGGCGGAGGTAGCCTCGACGATACTAGTCTCAAGACCGTCTGTGTGCGGCTATAGCCACATCCTGCTAGAGGTGGCCCCGCTTCCGACTGAACACGGCAGATCTAGACCGGGAGGTCGTATTAAACATCCCTGATGGCGGGTTGCAGTACCCACCAGTACCTATCATGGGCGCAAGGAGAATTACTCCGGACCGGTTGTGTGGTGGTATTCAGGGAGCGTAGCTGAAGCAGCTGTTCTGGTCCCTGTACTGCGAGCTCTTGGGTATGAGGATAATCTACAGCCAGGGGCAGGGGATGCTCGAAGCCGTGGTGAAGGCAAGCCTCCTAGGGGAGGAGAACTCTGAATTTAAATCTCCTGGTAGTGGGAAGCAGTGCTATAAGAACCCGGATGAGGCTGAAGATGAATGACATCGGCAAGGCTTATCATGGATATTACCGGTAGGATAAACTGTGCGGCAGGGCTGATGGTAAACTGCGAGGGATGGACGTGATTCCTGAGTCGTAGTGAAGACAGCACGTCTAGAGGAAGGTGACCTTGATGTTAAACCCCTGGTCCTCCAAGTTGGGGGTTGGTCGAAGGTGGCGCAAGCCTTCACCATAAAAAATCATTTGCTGGGAAACCATTCAGCTTCTCATCTTATAAGTATATCAGCATGGCTGTGAGGACTCATTATATCCCCATAGGGGTTCGGTTGGATCCGGGGGAGTCCCAGTCAGCACAGCATGGTGATGTTCACAATAGAACAACAGAAAAGCAAACACTAGCTATCGTCGGAATGAATTTCATCTAGGCTTTTGGAATGTCCTAAGCCTTCATAGACCTGGAGCACTCAAGGTGCTTCTAGACCAATTAGACTTATATAGAACAGACATTGCCGCTATTCAGGAAATCCGGTGGACAGGCAGTGGCACTATTGAAAAAAGACATCACACTGTCTATTACATCTGCCAAGACTGCCATCATCAGTTTGGGACTGGTTTTATCGTCCCAAGAGGTTCCGGTCCATAATTATTGACTTTAAACCAGTATCTCCAAGAATATGTCTGCTCCGAATAAAGGGAAAATTTAAGCATTATTCTGTCATTAGTGTCGATGCTCCCTCTGAGTCCGCGTCTGAGACCGACAAAGACGAGGTTTATGACCTTCTTGATCGCACTATTGATAATTGCCCAAAGTACGATGTTAAAATAATTGCGGGTGACCTAAATGCTAAGGTTGGCAAAGAGAGCATTTAGTCATCTGTTATTGGTCAGCATAGCCTCCATGATGAATCCAACGACAATGGCACACGATTAATAAACTGTGCTATCTCTCGTGGCATGATTATTGGTAGCACTCTATTTCCCCACAAAAGGATCTGCAAAGGCACCTGGATCTCACCAGAGGAAACACTGTGAACCAAATTGGCCACATTCTCATTAGTAGCTCGAGTCGCTCCAATTTAATAAATGTGAGAACATACAGAGGAGCCAATGTTGGTTCCGATCACTACCTTGTCATAGCCCGGATACGTGACAGAATCTCGATGGTGAAAACTTTAAGGGAAGACCAGGCCAAAAGGCTCAATGTGGATAAACTCAGGCGATGCCCAGAAATAAGTAGTGCGTTCGTCCAGGAAGTGGAAAGCTCAATATTAACTTCAGTCTCAGAACGGATTGGAAGCCATGACCAGCAATGGCTGTCTATTCATGGTGCACTCCTTTCAGCTGCTGAGAAGGTCTTGCAAAATAAGAGCTGGTTTGATGCAGAGTGCAAACTAGCCACACATGTTAAAAACCAGGCTTATCAAGCCATGATTCGCAGAAAAACTCGAGGGTCCACAGAAGAGTACCATGACAAAAGGAGAGCTGAGAAGCACATGCACAGAAAGAAGAAGAGAGGGTACAAAAACGAAGAGCTGAAGGAAGCAGAACTGCTCAGAGAGGCCCGGGAGTGTAGAAACTTCTATAGAAAAATCAATGACAGTCGCAAGCCATTTAAACCGAGGCTCTCTGCTTGTTGTGATAAGGAAGGCAATCTCCTCACTGACAGGATTCAGGTTCTACAGAGATGGAAGGAACATTTCTCCGAAACTCTGGCGACTAATGCTGGCGATGGAGAGTGCCAGGATCTTCTAACCCCACTCACTGAAATAGAAGAATTAGAGCCACCAAGTGATGAGGAAGTGATCACAGCTATTGAAAAGCTCAAGAATAACAAAGCCCCAGGAATTGATAATTTGCCTGCTGAGTTATTCGAGCATGGAGGCTGGGAGCTTGTGAGAGTCCTTCAGAACCTCATTATTGATATTTGGGAGGAGGAGGAGCTGCCGGAGGATTGGAGGAAATCTGTCTTATGTCCGTTTCACAAGAAGGGAGATCCACTAGATTGTGGCAACTATAGAGGCATATCCCTCCTACCTGCAGCATACAAGGTAATCTCTAACATCCTCTACCAGAGACTGTCCCCCTTTGCTAGCCGTATCCTTGGGCAGTATCAGTGTAGCTTCCGTGCAGGTAAATCAACAATTGATCAGTTGTTCTGCTTGCGGCAAATCCTCAAGAAAGGGCACGAATACAAATTCACGACGCATCACCTCTTTGTTGATTTCGAGAGTGCGTATGACAGCATTAACCGGAATGCGCTGTACAGTGCTATAATTAATATGGGAATTCCTCAAAAACTGGTGAGGTTATCTCGGGCTACTGTGTGGCAGGGTAAGAGCATGGTGCGTGTCCAGGGGGGTCTCTTTGGTGAATTCCAGCCTGAGGGTGGGGTTCGACTGGGGGATGGCTTGGCCTGCCTATTGTTCAATCTGGGATTGGAGAACGCAGTGAGGGAATCCAGAATACAGACACAATCAACTGTCCTTACCAGAAGCACTCAGCTATTGGGATATGGAGATGATCTGGATATAGTGGGTAGGTCCCTGAATGCAGTAGAAGAGGCATTTCTTGGTTTAGAGGAAGCTGCTTGTAGAATAGGTCTCAAAGTTAACAAAGGGAAAACGAAGTATATGGTGGGCGGACAACAAGCTAGGCCAGGAGAAACTGTCACCATGGGCTCCTTCTCCTTCGAAAAAGTGAGCCAGTTTAAGTATTTGGGCTGTTTTGTCACTTTTGATAATGACATGTCCAAGGAGATTAATAGAAGGATACTGGCAGCAAACAGAAGTTTTTATGGACTTCGTAGGCAACTGAGAGGGAGCATTCTAACAAGATTAACAAAGATATTGCTCTATAAAACCCTAATCAGGCCAGTCCTCTGTTATGGCTCAGAAACATGGACTATAACAAAGCGAGATGAATTATCCCTCCTCTATTTTGAAAGACGGGTCTTGAGGAGCATAGATGGGGGTGTCCTCGACCAGGGAAACTGGAGACGTAGGACAAACCATGAGTTGGCCAACCTATTTAGGGAGGCTAACATAGTAAAGCATATAAAATGTGGACGTCTCCGCTGGGCAGGATACCTAGCCAGGATGCCAGACCAAGACACGCCTCAAAAACTATTTTCCGAGAGAGTTCATGGAACCAGACGAGTTGGCAGACCCAAGCTGAGATGGCTAGATGGAGTAGCCGCCGATGCCCGCAGCCTACTCGGAGTCCGGAACTGGAAAGTGGCAGCACAAGACCGTGACAACTGGCGGAAGCTGATTTTGGAGGCCATGTCTCACTAGTGGGATGTAGCGCCGAGTAAGTAAGTAAGAAGTAAGTAAGTAAGCTTCTTAAATAAATTGAAAGTAGAAGCTGGTTTTCATTACTACTATTTTTTTCTAGTCTCAATCATTTCAAATTTATCTTTTCTCCAAAATCTGTGGAAATATCTTGTTCCTGGAAGAGTATGAAAATCTTTGAAATGACTTTCCAAATCCAGGGAAGTTTAATCAATTTCTTCTTTAGAAATAAATTGGAACTTAATATTTGCAATGTTGTCCTTTTAAAAATCGAACAGATAATTTGCTATTATTCTTTGTCCCTCCAGATGTCGTTGAGGACTTGTAGTGAATCCTTACAGGGTGAATAGTGCATGAATCTGAGGACCAATGGTAGTTTTCACTAAAATTCTTTGAGATAACCGCTCTATTTGGGGATCCTGCTCTCTTCAAATTATTGAAGAAGGTTATAATTTATCCATGTATGAATGCGGTATTTATTTGTTCAGTTTTTCTATTAATTTTTCAATAAACTCACCATCTGTGCAGGAAAACCGGACCATTTCAATTAGACCTGCCGAAACCCATTGACTGTACTCGACGAGATCTCATGTTCCTCAAATTGTCCTTCAAGTTGAACTTGTACTTTCATTTTAATTATGTACTACGACATTTTTAAAAGCTATTTTTATTTTTTTAATATTTTAAAGCCACAAATTATAATGGTTTCAAAAACATGAGTGAGTTGAGTAATTTATATTTTCAAAGTAAAAAATAAGGAATGAAAACCATAAATTTTATTTTTTTATGTGATAGTGTATAACTTACAGAATAATAATAAAAAAGAACTTTTATGATTATCCTTTTCCCTTTTGGTGGTATTTCATTTTGCGTGGAACATCATATTTCATTAAAAAATATTTAATTTCAACACTCTAGAATTTTTTTCAGATAACCTGAAGGTCATCATGGATCCTCCAAAAACTGTGACTGGAGGAACTTATCAATTATCTCAAGAATGCATGATATATGTTCAATCATGATTTAAAAAATATAGAGAAAATTTAAGTTCAATGTCGTAGACCTTGAAATATTTTTTATGATGCGATTTGTAACATTTTGCATTCCAACACATATTGTAAACATGCACTTTGTTATTCAAATGTTTATTTTTTTACTAATTTTTTCCTGTTTTATGTTTGTAGTTTTAGGTAACAGTGGTTATTTTTTTATGGTATTTAAAATAAAATCGCTGTATTTAAAAAAAAAAAAATAATATAATGTCAACTAAAATTTTATTAGGACAATTTTCTGTCGTTGACGAAAAAACAACGAAAGAGTGAAAAGCCCATCAATTTTATTTTTTCATGTGATAATCCTATAGAATAATAGCAAAAAAATATTTTTGGGATAATATTTTTCCCTTTTGATGATATTCCACTTAGTGTGGAACGCCATATTTCATTTCATTTTATTTTAACATTTTAGGATTTTTTCAGACTATTTGTAATTACTTTACGGTTATAATATTTTGCTTCTGGCTTCCTTATCTATTGAAGTATTGTAATAAAAAATGTCATCAATATTGGTTGATAAATAAAGAAGGTATAATTTATTTTCTATGCAAGAACAAATTGCACTTCCTTTCTCCAATCAATGAAAACTGCAAAATTTCCAAAAACTTTAGCAGGGCGTAAAACATAAGCCATTTTAGATAGAGCAAAACTGTTTTATATCCATCAAAGGAACAAGCATGCCAATTGTCATTAACATCTGAGATCATGGGTGCCATGGTTGGGTTGAACTGACGTGGAATGACCCATATGATTTTATGAATTCTTTATAGCCTAGTAGATTAAATCACGCAAACCTATATATATATATATATATATATATATATATATATATATACATTGCACAAGGCTTGGTATTTCCACAAATTCCAAAGTAAATTTGTCTAAATTTAGTGCATTGTACAGGGAGTGAATTTGTTTTAACTAAATTCCTGCCAACGGCCATAGCCACGTTGAATGCACCGGTTCCCGTAGATCACCGAAGTTAAGCAACGTCGGGCGTGGTCAGTACCTGAATGGGTGACCGACCACGTGCTGTTGGCATTATAGAAAAGGGTGGCAACCTGTAGAACAGCCCAAATGTTGATACGCCGTTAAACACACACACAAAAAAAAAACTGAATTCCTTTATGATATATAAATAACAAGCTACTTTTCTTTGGACAATTCTAACTCCATTAGTCTGGGGGATGTCTACTGACCTTACTTATTGTCACCTTTTTAGTGGATTGCTAAACATGAGTTAGTGTTCTTAAAAGGTCAGTATACTAATTTTTTTTTTTTTTTTTTTACGGCGCATCTACATCTAGGTCATTAGCGCCGACATCCAGGGTGCAGCGAGGAATTTTACCAGCGAGCCGTGGATGATGAAATTCCTGCCAGAGGTTGGGAATCGAACACACCATCTCCCGCTTGTGAATCCAAGGCGCTAGCCATTAGACCACGGGAGACCCACAGTATACTAATAAAAGATTTTTTTCAGACCACTATTCTGTGTTTCTTTTATACCTATTAGAATATAATGTTTGTTATAAATTATGTGTATAAGCAGAGAAAATTGGGGTTTTCCTACAAAAAACACTGTTTTTTGCAAATAACCTTTAGAAAAGCATATCTCTAGAACAATAAAACAGATAAAAACGTGCGGTTGGCAGCATTGAACTACATTTTTGGTCTAATTTTACCCCCTTGAGTATTGTCATCTACTTGTGATACACCTACATCTACTTGCTACTGTATATAAATAAAAATTTTAACCAATGTTATTTTCGTGATCTATGGGCTCTGAAACATGAAATTTTGTAGTCGGCATTTCCGGATTGTGTCATGAGGCCAACCCCATAATTGGGTTTCCTCCCTATGGAGGGAGGGGGGAACCGCACAAAACAAATTATTCGAGATATTATTATTTCTTTTATATTCAGCATCTTTTATATTGATTTCAAAATACATTGTTGAAAACATCAATCAATGTTGCTGTCAACTTCTTCTGAATAGGTCCTGCAAAAAGAAGGCTCCTCACTAGGATTTTCTTCTTTTTCCACCTCTTTATGCCATTTCTAGCAAAATGGGGCCTCAGTCCAACAGTGCCAGTCCTCCTAAATCTAATGAAATTGAGCTCAGCCCAGGGTTTTTTTTTTTGGTTTTTTTTTGGATCAATTTCAACATATATTTCATAAATATATGTTTAACCTATCCATAATATATTTAGGTCAGTTTTTTAAATGTTTTGAGATTTGAGAGTATTTGTCAGTAAGTATAAATACATATTAAAAATTTAAATTCTGTAAATATCTGATTACGTAATAAAATACATTTTATTATGCTTAAGGAGTTTTTAATTTTTCAAACACATAATTTGTATTATTATTGACAAGTTATATTTAATAGTGTATATAATAACTGATTATGGCGCTAATGGCCCAGATTTATGTCGATGCGCCGTAAAAAAAAAAAAAAAAAATACGATAAATAACTGATTATATAAGTTCTAATGACCTAGCAGTCAATGCACTAAACAAACAAAAAATAACTGATAATAACTGTTTTTTTTAATTACCTGGAAGAAGGCTAATTGTAGTTGCATAGTATATGCAATAATACTAGTTATAAATAGCTATGAATCACTGTAGATTTAAGTATTTTCCTGTTATCAGTTTACAGCCAAAACTGACCAATTTTGGTAGGATATTTGAATCAATAGCAAGATTTAAATGTCTTTTGAAAGTACTGAGGTTTTAGATGGTGGGCCTAGACGGGCTGGGTTTTTTCAAACAAACCTGGGTCTTTTAAGCAAGGGCTTTGTTTCCACTTATTTTTTCCCATCCAGTACGTGTTTCTATTGAGAGAGCAGAGGAAGCACTCTGTGTGGCCTGCCGATCCTGCGGGCCAATGTTACCTTTCTAAGTTTCTTCTCCAAGTCCATACAACAAACTTCACTGAACCACCTGAGGGAGCATCTTTTAAGGGAGGTCTTGAATTCGGAGACTTGTAATTGGTCCCTTATTCATTATTCATTCATTCATTTTTTATGTGGTCTCCTCTTGATTTTCTGACTGATGTGGTTAACAATTTCATTTCAGCTTTAGTGATTCAGCTAACATGTTTCTTTGGCATGATGAAAGAGCCATCTTTCCCTTCCATATATCACTGTTGGGAGCTCAGTTTTATAAATCTTCACCAATTCTTCAATTAATATTATTCATATGATTACCACTTTTCTGGTAATATATTTTGTTTGTTTTATTAATTCTCTTTCTTATTTCTTTGCCTGTCTTACCATATCATTAATATTGTAAGCATGTAACTCCGTCCACCCTCTCACAGAACATTCTGAAATTTTTGTTTTCATGCTCATTATTGGACTAAACGAGAACCTTATTTTTTGAGGTATAAATAATCATACCCTTCTGGTAGGAATTCCTCTTGCCATTCGACTAGGGATTGCTGCATTTTTTTCTTTTTTGAGAATTCAAAGAGGACCACAACCATTCCATATTTCCTATCGAGGAACTGTGTCAAGGGAAAAAAACATACACCAATCCAAATCCCATTTCTTTCCTAATATATTTCTAAGAATGAATATGTAGTGATTGTATCTATAGTACCTAAACTAGTTTGTTCGAACTCAAGCTCTCCTCAAGATACCACCTCATCCTTCCACTTAGAATGGCAGTGAACGTTCAATAAGCACCTGAAAGAAAGCTAATGGGTCTGTAATTGCCACATTCCATTAGGCTGCCATTTTGGGAATAGGGATTATAATGCTGCAATTCCAGTCCTCATGTACCCTTTAAGAATTCCACAACTCCTGAAATGCCTTTTGCAGTGCTTGGCCACCAAATATGAGAAATTCTTGAGCAATTTCAGCTCTCCTAAAGTTTTTCCTAATTTAATTCTTCCAATTGCATTCACTGGGGTCTCCCGTGGTCTAGTGTCTAGTGCGCTAGATTCATAAGCGGGAGATGGTGGGTTCGATCCCCACCGGCGCCAGAAATTTTCTCATCTCAGGGCTCGCTGACAAAATTCCTGGTTGCACCCTGGATGTCGGCGCTAATAGCCACGATTAAAGCTGTAAAAAAAAAAAAAAAAAAAAAAATGCATTCACTATTTCTTCTTCTTCAATTCTAGCCATTGGCCAAGTTTGATGTATTAGCTGTTCTTCCCTCATGAATAGCCCCATAAAATGGTGTTTACACACATATATCCAGGATTCTTGTAGCCTCACAGATCATTTTTCCATTATTTCTCTTGGTATTCCAGCTTTTGACTATTATCTTTGATAAGCTTCACCTTTCATATATATATATATATATATATATATATATATATATATATATATATATATATATATATATATATATATTGCTGAACACATCCTACATACACATTCTCTTAAATTAGGCTCCTCATACGAATTCTGCTATTTTTTTTTATCTACTTCTTATTATCATAGAACTGCTTTATATGTAATTTATTTAAATTCACATATAATTCAAAAATAGTTTTGCAGTTCACTCTCTAAACTGTGAAAATGAGTTGTATAATGGATTTCCTAGTTATTAGATTCATTTAACTTTCAGGTGTGATGATGCAAATTTATACTTTTTGTTTCAAAACAATTTCACCTAGCATAATCCATTAAACTTAGTTATATTATCTATATCTTTTTATAAATAGCTCTTTTTATAATCCTTCATTTTATTTTATTTTTATAGAGTACTTTTTTTACAAAAACAAATGTGTAAAAAAAATCTGGATGCGTACACAATGAGACTACAATACTACACAAGTTTACGATAAGAGTATTTTGAAATTAAAAAAAAATAAGTAAAAGAATATTGATTCATTTTTATAGTTAACAAAAAAATTTGTATTCTTTGTAATTCCCCCAGAAGGGTTCTAAAACATTTAAATCTCTCACTGTCAACCGATACCGGACACATTTAGTACATAATCGAGAGTTTTCTGTAGCAAGAAAGTCTAAAGACAGACGTTAAACCAGCACAGACAAATATAAACATAGATATATTTGTAAATCCTTGCAGAATACCCTAGTATAAAGGGGAAACACCCCAGTGTTGGTGCTGTCTGTTATCTCAGAAATACACCAAGCTCAGCTTCTTCGCTTTAACTAAGAGATTGCTAGTATATTACCTTAAGCTAGACAGTTCTTTGTCAGATTAAATGACTTGAATATGCAATCGATATACTAGTATAAATATGAGATTCCAGAAGAGAGGATTTGCGATAATATAACAAGTATTTATACAGGGTGCCCCCAAAAAAACGGGCAAACTTCGAGAATCGATGTAGGATGAAAAAAGAAAGAAAAATAGGCCTCTGGCAAATATCTTGTTTTATTTACACGAAAAACAAGAAAAAAAAAAATCATCATATAAAAATTATTAAAAGTATGTTTTATCCCCCACCCCTTCTACCCCCCCCCATCTCCCTCCCCCAAAAATAACAAAAAATCTTCAAGGTTGAAATAATAAACTGACACCATGTAAAGCTGCAAGCTCAACATAATTTATAAAATACAAATTCTTAAAATATTTGATATTTAACACTGGACTGCATACATAATTATGGAATAAGAATTTATTCTAATAATTCCTAATAATCAATTTAAATACTTATTTATTTATATGAGTCCTGCAACTTTGGCGATGGTCTCTTTTCCCTGTTTTATAACATTAAAAATCAGTCCCAATCCAAAAAAATAAATAATCAAAAACATTAAAGTGAGACAAAATAATAAGATTTACTTTTGTTTAATTTTTACTTTTGTTCTGGACAAACGTCAATTTTAAAGCTTGTTGTTGATTTTGTGTTAAATTAAGACTTAATTATATTTAAATTTTATAGGTTTTATTAAGTTTTAGAGTAAATGTTGTTTGTCTTTAAATGGTGAAGTATAGTATTGATGTAAGGGCTACCTGGTGATAATAAGTCAAGTATGTTGTGTGAGATTTGCAAGTTGTCTACAGTCTGTTCATTTTCATATTTATTCCATTCTTGTTGTCATTCGTCCAGTATGATGTGCTATGGTAGGTAAATCTGATGAAGTTATGGTTTCTACGTCTGTTGATGGCCTATATGTCGCTAATTTTGAATGTGTTGTCTACTGATGTACTTTGTGGGATACCAACGAAGCCAGAACATCGTGACATTTTTGTGTTGTCTTTGTAGTTGAAATAATGTAGTTAGAATTTTGATGATGAGATGATTAGTGCTGTATATGTTTCCCATGGAAAGTAAAGACCTCAGTGCGTCCGTGCAAATTGTAATGTCGTTAGTAGTTAAGTTCCTTATGTTAGTCTGTGCGAGGCGAATGGCATGCAGCTCTGCGGAATATACTGAAGTATGGTCGGATAGTCTGATTGAATGACCAACATCTTTTACCATTTCTGTTCTTGACCTGTCTGTGAATATGTATAGTGCTTCAGGACTTTCAATATTTTTTTATATGCGTTTGTCCTAATCGGATCTGTTTTTGTTTTTTTTTTTAAGTCAATGTTAGGAAAAGGTTCTTTACTTTCCATGGAGGTATGTTAATGTGATTGTTAGGGTAAATTAAAGTTTGTGCCATGGCTTGATTTGGATCCTCGTGTGTTCTAATTATTAAAGGTTTCTTTTTAGGATTTGTTTGCTTATTATTATTAAATCGAACAAATTTAAATACTTTTCAATGATATGGTCCCCGCACAGCATTTGTACATTGCTCTGCTGTAATCCCCAGGCCCATCTGATGCGACGGATTAGGTGCTCCCTTGAGCTGATGGGCTCCCTGTTGACCAAATGTTTAATGTGTCCCTATGCGAAGAAATACAAGAGCGTGAGGTCTGAAGATCAAGGCGGCCAAGATACTGGCCCACCATGTCCTGTCCATCGCCATGGATAGTTAGTGCCCAACCAATTTCCAACGACCCTCACATAGTGGGCTGGACAACCCTCAAGTTGAAACCAGCTTCCCAATCTCTGTGCCAAAAGGACTTCCTCTAAGAACAATGACAGTTCATAATCAAGGAATGCTTGGATAGAGTCCGCATTAAGTCAAGGGGTAAAAAAATGGGGACCTATTATTTCATTATTCAACAAAAAATCAGAGGCATACTCACTTCTATATTTTGGGGGTGGGGGTTTAAAGGATATGGGGGTGGGGGTTTAAAGGATATGGGGGTGGGGTGGAAGGTTGAGTGGAAGGGGTGGGGGGCAAAACATATTCTTTTAACGATTTGTATATTGGCCTCATGGAAGACTGCCTTTTCATATATTATTTTATTTTTTTTTTTTTTTTTTTAGTTTTTCTCAGAAAATAAGCAAAAACGAAATATATACCAAAGGACCTTTGTCCATCCTGCATCGATTCCAGAAGTTTGGCCGTTCTTTTTGGGGACACCCTGTATATAAACACAAAGTTACCTCGAAATGTCCTCTGTTATCCATAAATAAAAGGAAAAGCTTTGGCTAAGTATTGATAAAGAATAAACACTATCTCCCTTTCCCCTCGAAGCCCTCCCCGGTTCTAAACGAGGCATAATCAGTTTTTAGTGTTTCATACGAAGTGTTGTCCATTCAAACGGCAATTTGCTAATGTTGGAACCGTAGGGAGCAGGAATGGTCAAAAATTCAGACGGTACATACAAGTACCCCAAGTGAACAAACTTAATATCAACAGCCACTCTATTAGAGCTAAAGTAAATAAAAAAACATTTTTATGTCCCAAATGTGGGGGCATTTGAAGCAAAAATATTAATAATTCAGAAGAAGTATTTTAAAGATTAATTAAACTACATTTTTTAATAAAAATGAGTTTGTATTTTTGCTTACATTTCAAGTTTTCAAGTCTAATAATATATTAATAAATAAGTATATAATTATTCATTAATATATAATTAGTTATTCTATTATTATGAAGGAACGTCGACTAAAATTATAACAATGAAGTAGGAAAGATCATTTATAAAATAAATAAAAATTAAGAACTGATTCTCTTCCTTTCCACTATATTTATTTAGTTTACATTAGTATTTTCAGAGCACCAATCGGCTCAATAATCTAACAACGTAGTTCATTATATTTTCCGCCAAGATATTATCGATATTAAGTCCTAAATTCTTGTTGAAATTATTTGTGTACAAGGCGCTAATGGCCAAGATTTATGTCGATGCGCCGTAAAAAAAAAAAAAAAAAAAAAAAAAAAAAAAAAAAAAAAAAAAAAAAAAAAAAAAAAGTGTACAAAACACAATACAAACATGTATGTACCTTGAAGAGATTAATTAAAATGGATTTCTGCTAATAAGAATTCCTTAACAATCCTTTCTGAACTTGGCTGCAGCCTAGAAACTGTAAATTGTGAAATCTTTTATTTTTTTAACATTAATCATTTAACGATAAAGTTTCCAAATACACTTGCAGCTTGCATAAATGTCCAAATTCTATTGCCTTTATAACCGTTATAATTTAAGATGTCTCATAATGTTCGTGGGGGGGGGGGGTCACAATAAACAAATATTCTTATGTAACATGGTATTTTATCTCAATGCAAACATTTTTACAATCTTCAACTTGTGTACTATTTTCATGGCTGAAAGGGATTTGCAGAGATACGAATTTCATCACTGAATCATCTTAGGTTTGTGAAGGTATTTATCATAAGGAATAAATGAATGATTATTTTAACATTAATAAAAAATAAGTTCAACTATATATGATGGGTTGAGGAGCCAAGGGGTACAAGTGACGTTATAATCATTTTGAGATATTACTGTTCAAAGTTAAATCGTTTTTGTAAATTCCCTGATAAGTGTAAGTCTGTATAATGTTTAAATTATGTTTCTACTACGCATTAATTGAATTTTCAGTAATATAGTTTAAAAAAAATGTCTATTATCAATTTATAATTATAACATGCATCACTTGTACCCTTGGCCTCCAAAGCCAAACAATATTGATATATATTGTCAGGATACTTTTTAAGTGTGACTCAATAAAACAGTATGAAATGGCAGACAATAAGTATATCGGGTCTCCCCGTGGTCTAGTGGTTAACGCCTTAGGATACCATGCGGGAGATGAGGGTTCGAGTCCCTCTGGCGGCAGGAATTTTTCTCATGCACATTGGGAAGGTTCCTTGCCTTATCCTAATGAATGTCGGCGCTAAAGGCCAAGATGTCGGTGCGCCAAGAGAAAAAAAAAAAGAAAAAAGTGTGTTGTACAGTTAAAGCGGCTTTGGTCAAGTTATTCAGTCACTGTCCAAAATAAAGCCTCTTTCTTCTTCCAAAGCTTTCATGGTCATCATTAACTGGCTCAGCATCTGCAACTCTTCTGCGTGGCTGTTGTCCTCCTTGATTAACACGTAATGTATTGTAGGAACTATGGTTGTATGCAGGAATAAATAGGAGCAACTCTCGCAAGTCCTTGTGTTTTTAAAAATATACAGCCAGAACTTAACAGTGTGCCGGCTTTGGTTTTTCCTCCTACATCGTCACTGAATATGGTTAATTTTTTAACTGTTGCTGGAATAGCATTGATAAACTTCAGCAAACCAGACCTGGTATCTCTTCACAACTGGCTCTGCTACCAGACAGTAGCACAACCTCTTTTGGCCTGACTCTCATACCACATGTACATTGCCTAGGTGCCTGACAGTCCCTAGGTTGTGTACACAGAGTTGTAAATCAATGGGCGTATATAAGGGGGGCTGCAGCCCCCCCCCCTCCCCGAAATTTTGAGTTGGTGGTAAAAATGTGTCATAAAACCTATAAAAATAAATTAAATAAGATCACTTAATTTATAAAAAATAATATTTTATTTTAAATGTAATAGCATTTTAGTTGCCTAAAACTATTCAAAGTTCTAAATTGTTAGTATTCCATACCCCGGAGAAGGTCCCAGCCCCCTCCCACCGAAAGGTATCGTAAATAATAAACATTTGAGCAAATCAAAAACAGGTCAATATTGTAGGAAATTATAAAGATTAAGTATTAAAACTGTGTTCAAATACTTCTTTAAATACCCGGTCACTTACCTAACAAAACAATTAAAATAGTGTTGTCCTTAACAGATTTAGCTGGAAGTAACAGTAAATGATGCAACAACATTCAAAACTTGGAAGCAATAAAGTTTGGTGTACAAGGAATACAAGTGTCACTTGTATCCCTTGGCTTCCAAACAAATCTGCTCATTTTTGAAGTAGATGATTTTGTTTCCTCTATTTCTCAGCAAATACCAGACATTTACTTATATCCCTTTGCCAGCAACATTTTGTATGTGTTAACTATCCAGAACTGCACTTAACTCGACTTTTTTAAAAATGTCACTTGTACCCCTTGGCTTCTCAACCCGTCATATAAACGTGGTCACCTATGTTTAACAGTTTGAAAAATCATAAGTAATTAACTTTGTGAACTTCATATATTTGCTTGGCATTAGGAACTGGAGAGCTGCAGCAGATGATAGAGCCTACTGGTAGAGGCCATGGGTGTATATAGAAAATAATTTCGTGAGGGGCTGGGAAAATTTCGGGGGGGGGACTGAGACCATTTCCGGGGTATGGAATATGAAAAATTCAGAACTTGGAATAGTTTTAGGCCACTAAAACGGTATTACGCCTAAAATAAACAATTTTTTATAAACTAAATGATCTTATTTAATTTATTTTTAAGGTTTTTATGACACATTTTTACCATCAAATGAAAATTTCGTGGGGGGGGGGGGGCTGCAGCCCCACCCACCCTTATATACGCCCATGGTAGAGGCTTATAGAGGAGGGCCAGTCTTGGTGATGGGATGTCATGCCACGTATGATAATGATGATGATGATTTTTAAAAGAAGTTAATTAGCTTCAAATAATGTATCTGTAACTTGAGGGAGGAGGGAGGGAAGCAAAATTCATAAGCATTTTTATACTTTTTGTTCTTAAAAAAAAAAAAAAAAAAAAATCAGTCCCGTAACAGGCCTCGAGGGCCCTGAGGGGCAGATACTATAGAGGTATCTGATTCATGACCTTACGGCACACAGGGAGATAGTGTGGTCAGTACTATGATTTTCCCCTTGGCTGCTTCGATCGACTGCTAGAGTCATTAGCCCCCAAGGTACCCATTATTTTTTTTTTTTTTTTTTTTCTTTACGGCGCATCTACATCTAGGTCATTAGCGCCGACCCAGGGTGCAGCGAGGAATTTCCCCAGCAAGCCCCGAGATGAGAAAACTCCTGCCGGAGGTGGGAATCGAACCCACCATCTCCCGCTTATGAATCCAAGGCGCTAGCCACTAGACCACAGGACACTCCCGGTACCCATTATTAAATTAATTAAAGGCTGGGTTGGCCTAGGGACGGTAAGGGAGGCCGAATTTAACCCATGAACGAAGACGCTAGAAGAAAAAATTCTTAGTGCGTGCTCGGGAATCGAACTCAGGTCCTCCAACTTATTAGTCCTGTGCTCTTCCACTGAGCTACCCTCGCCCTCTTTTGTTCTTAAAGGAAAAGTAAAAATATTATCATGTCAAATAAAAATGAATTTGAAATGAAGTATGGTTAAATTGAATGAATTATATCATCAGTGCATTTAGTCCAAGAATAGGCAGTGCCACCCTTTTCTAGCCAGGGGAGGGCAGATGCCCTTTCTTTATTGCCAAGAAAAATCACAACTAAAATATAATGATAATATAAACTATTATATTAAGAAATTATCAAATTCAAAAATTTAAAAAATAGTCGCAAAAAGTAAGGTTTTTCATATTTTGTAAAATTTCAAAGCCAATGAAGCCGTTTCTTCTGAACGGAAGATGTCAACCGATTTTGATAATTTTTGTTTCCTTTTAGCACTTTCCTCCGAAGAAAAGTAGCTATTGAGGTTGGACTCATGACGGAATTTTTGAAAAATTTCTTCAAATCTTTATCGATCCTACCTAGTAGACACCGAAAATGACCCCCGTTAAAATTTATATATATATATATATATATATATATATATATATATATATATATATATATATATATAAATGTGTGTGTGTGTGTGTGTGTGTGTGAGTGTGTCTGTTAACACGATAGCGGCCAGAGTTTTTGTTTTTTCGTCACGAAACTTGGTATATAGCATTCAATTAGCAAACGATTGAACAAGTTCGTTAACCACCAAAGTCGGTCCACTGGAAGGGGGGGTTTACCCCGAACCCAAAACACTAATTTGACTATGTCAGCCGTAATATTTGTTATATTTCAACGAAACTTGGTATTCATAGTGGTAATATAGAGAGAAAAGTGAGATATAAAAATGAACTAAATCGGTTCATTAGAAGGGGGGGGGGGGTTACTCCGGACCCACAATACCAATTCGCCACTACCAGCCGTGATTTTTGGTATATTTCGACGAAACTCGGTATTCGTAGTGGTAATCCACAGGTAAATATGTGTTGTAAAAATAAACTAAATCGGTTCATTAGGAGGAGGAGGGGGGGGGGGTTTACTCCGGGCCCACAATACCAATTCGCCACTACCAGCCGTGATTTTTGGTATATTTCGACGAAACTCGGTATTCGTAGTGGTAATCTACAGGTAAATATATGTTGTAAAAATAAACTAAATCGGTTCATTAGAAGGGGGGGGGGTTTACTCCGGACCCAAATTCCTAATATACTCATACCGGTCGTAATTTCTGCTGTATTGCAACGAAACGCGGTATACGTCGTGGGTAACTCATGAGAAAGAAGATTTGTAAAAATGAGCTGAATCGGTCAATCGGAAAGCGGGGGTTTAATTTGTAATATATTTCAATATAAAAGCCCGCCAGATGTAGGTTCACAAAGCCGCCGCAAGGAGCGCTTTCTACCACTAGAGTGACTGTATCCTGTTCCTGCGTTAGATCAAAACACGATAATATCAGGTTTTTTGTATTTATTAAGTAGTGTAGTAGGTACCATGTGTAAACATAACTCTGGAAGCAAATTAATAATTGATCAGTTACTCATTACAAATTTAAAAGAGAACTATTCATGTTTATATTTTATTTATGTAGGATATTTTAAGCAAATTGTTCTGGAAAGCAGTCTACACTACCCAAATTCTGAGGAAAGTGCTTAGTTATGCAGCTCCTGCGTGACGGACTTTTATTTCTCTATATAATTCGCAACTTCACCGCACTATTACAACTTCGAAATAAAAAAATGAATTATTTCGGCCCACCCTAATGTACATATCCAACAAAACAAGATAAACTTCCCAAAGCATTAAAAATAATTAATCTTCATTACACAATCAAAATCGGATCTTGGATTATCTTCTCCTGCTACGAAAGAGGTTTCAACCACACGAACGAAAAAGGTTTAAAATGTTATGGGTGAAAACGTTTTTTGATCTGCTAATTGATAACATTGTGCTAGATGAATATTCAAAACAATATCAAGGAATTTACTGCAGCTGACATATTGTGAACGATATACATTGCCCCCTCCCCATATTTGAAGCAATGAGTTAATAAAGAATACTTTTAAATGTTACCCAACTTGTGTTGTCCGTGGTTACAGAAAGTACATCGCGTTCTTTTGAGCTATTAAATTAGAAACTGTTAAATTAAATTAAAAAACTCTCATATTCTTTAAAGTGGACAACGATACATTACAGCATGGAAAAGATCTACAGAGATGTGAAGAACGCAGTAATAAGCTTCTGTTAATAAAGATATTAATAAAAGGAATCTTTTTGAAGATTTGTTTTCGTTCTTTGAAAAACCCCTTGGACAAGAAAGAAATTTTGAACTAATACCTCACATGTAAATACTATTCACATTCTTAAATACATATGTTATTCATTTTAGCGCGGTTACTCCCTATCTCCATAGGGAGAACCCGCTTATGAGGTTGACCTCATGACGCAATCAAGAAGTGCCGACTAGAAACTTTCTCGTTTCAGACCCCATAGATCACGAAAATATAGGTGGTTCAAATTTGTGTGTGTATATATATATATATATATATATATATATATATATATATATATATATGTATATATTTATATATATGCTTGTCTGTTCGCGCTCTAGCAAGCTCAAAAATGGTCCGATTTTGATGAAATTTGGTACAAAAGTCTGTCGTCTAATTTGAAAGGTCAAGTTCGTTAACCAGCTGAATCCGCCCATTGGAAGATAGTGTTTTGGGGCGAAATTCGCGCAAAAAAATCGTAACGCTTACTTTTTTGAGTTTATATGCTTGCAGGTACTTGCTTTGTAGGTTTCTTAACATAGGAAAACGAATGAAACAATTTTCAAGGCGATACCTGTAACCGTTATTGAGAAAAGTGGAATCAATATTTTTGTAAGTCATTATTTTTTTGTGGGTACTTAGAATCGCGGGATTTAATTGAAATATTTTCTACATCTTGGAAATTAATCCAAACTAAGATGTTTAAATTTTGGTTATATTTAGAGTTAAGGAAGTATGCGAAAAAAATTATTTTATTAATAGACATGAAAAGTTTTCGGATATTCATACATTTTTCGTAAATATCTCGATAACGGTTGGAAAATCGTGGTAAGTGGAAGGTGACCATTCGAATGCTTGCTAAATTCTCTACAAAAAAGGTTCTGAAGCAATATTCGATAGGACAACGTCAATCAGAGATATAAGCGCTGATGATTTGCGATGCTAATCTATTTCATTTCTTCGAGATGTACGTAACCGCGCTAAGATGACGCAGTTCCTGCGAGTCGGACTTTTTTTAAAATGTTATGGATAGGATTCTCTCTATCCAGTTGGTGGTTAACTATAGAAAACCTCAACTCTGAAAGAAATCTGTCCATAAAAAGGAACCTTAATATTAAAATAAAATGATTATGTATAAGGTGCATTCAGGCGTATCTTTTCTGCTGGTTGGTTGCAGCATTTCAGTTATGACCTAACTATTACAAGAGTTCAGGTTCAAATTTTGATTATATCTACCATTATGACCAAACTTAATAATGGTCCCTTTGTCTTTATATGGGATGCTCTTTTTAGCGCGGTTCCTCTCTCCCCCATAGGGAGGAACCCCGCTTATAGGGTTGATACAATGAAACAATCCGGAAGTGCCGACTAGAAAATTTCGCGTTTCAGAACCCCTAGAGACCGAAAATAACGGTGATTCAAATTTGTATATATATATATATATATATATATATATATATATATATATATATATATATTTGTTTGTTCGCTCATTTCTGGCTTCCCTAATGGTCCGATTGTGATGAAATTTGGTACAAAAATCCTTCGTCCAATTTGAAAGGTCAAGTTCGTTAACCAGCAAAATCCGCCCACTGGAAGATGGCGTTTGGGGCGAAATTCGCGCAAAAAAATCGTAACGCTTACATTTTTGAGTTCATAAGCTTGTAAGTACTCTTTTTATAGGCTTCTTGGGCTAGGAAAACGAATGGAACCATTTTCAAGGCGATAGCTTTAACCGTTATCGAGAAAACTGAAAAAATAATTTTTGAATGCCGTTTTTGGTTTGGGTACTTAGAATCATGGGATTCAGTTGAAACATTTACTGCATGTTCTACTTTCATTAAAACTAATATGTTGAAATTTTTGTTGCGTTTGGAGTTAAGGAAGGGTTAGAATAAAATATTTTATTAACAGACATAAAAAAGTTTTGGTAACTTTGTATACTTTCCTTAATATCTCGAAAAAGGTTGAGAATTTGGGAAACGGAAGAATACCATTAGAAGGCTTACTAAATGTTCTACAAAAAAGATTCTGAAACAATTTTTGATTAGGCTATGTCAAGCGGAGAAATAAGTGCTTAAACTTTGAAGTAATTGATTTCGTTTATTCGAACGGTTCTTTTTGTTTGATTTTATTCCTTGTTATTTTTTAATTGCTTAAAGTTAATGTATTTGACAATAAAACAGATTAATTAAAATAAGAAAAACAATTCATTGTTAAAAATATATCAGGCTGTACCGTATGAAATGTCAGTTTTGGATTTGTCGATTTCCTTCAAATGTCTTGAAACTGTCGAGGCTCCTACTCCGAGTTCTTTGGCATATTCCCTAGTGTTTTTAATTGCTTATAGTAGTCAAATGTATTTGTCAATAAAACAGGATACGTATAATTAGAATCAATATTTTGTTTGTTAGAATTCGAAGATGCCGTATGAATATCTAGATTACAGTACTGATGTTGATTTCGTTCTTTAGAATTATTCTTGGTATTCCCTATTTTCATCTGTTACCCATAGTTTTTTATTGTTAGTAGGTTTTTCTTATTGATTATAGAATATAAATCTATTTGGCTAAAAAACAGGATACGTAAAATTAGTGACAATATTTCGGAGATTTCTGAGCGAAATACTTTTAAGATTTTCTACCACCACGAACGGCTTTTTTCCTCTATTTTTATCCACTAGATAGGCTTTATTTTGCATATTATTCTATATAAGTTTTATTCAGCAGGGGATTCTGATGAAATGTCGTGTTTTTGCTGTGGATTTTAAATACGATGTATCTAAGATTGGATAACATTAGCGAGTCTACATAGTTAAGAACCGACGACGGAGGATTACTTCTTGCTATGATTTAGTCTACATATGTATATTAAGTCCTAAATCCAAAAAATAAACTTCACAACGGTTAGATACTATGAGCGAATATGGCGGTTCAATACCCGTAGAAACAAGGGGGCCGCAGGAAATTTACCTGCTAAGAGTTAATCCTCAAGAGCTGTAAATATACCCCAGGTATCTGCCGATACAAATACAAAGCCTAGGCGGAGAGCACCCCAAAAACTCAGATCCAAACATAAGGTTATATACTAAATATTCATAAAGACTACTTACTTGTAAACCGATTCATCAATTAGCAATCAATAGTTTTCAACAAAGGTTATATACTAAATATTGATAAAAAGTATTTAATTAGAAAAAAAACAATATTCCACAAGACTTGTTTTTGGTCCATTTGTGTCTACTCCATAGACTTAATTAGGTATATTATTCTATTGTAGTTGGGCAACTAAACTTTGTTTTATTTTGTTAAATAAAGTTTTTTTTCTTGACTTGTTATTCGTCAAGACTTTTATTTGTCCTTGTGTATTTACTAGATAGGTTTTATTCGGCATATTATTCTATATAGGCAGGGTATTCTACTCAATCTTGTGTACTTCTTCTTGATCCTTCTGTACATGGGCGTATATAAAAACAATTTCGGGAGGGGGGGCTGAGACCATTTCCAGGGTAAGGAATACTAAATATTTAGGGCTTGGAATAGTTTTAGGCAACTAAAACGCTATTACACGTAAAATAAAATATGTTTTATGAACTAAGTGATCTTATTTAATTTATTTTTAAGGGTTTTACGAGAAGTTTTTACCATCAATTCAAAATTTCGGGAGGGGCTGCAGCCCCCCCCCCTCATATACGCCCATGCTTCCTTATCCTCTAGAAAGGCTTTATTAGGCATATTTTGTATTGATTTATAGAGCTTTGCTTTAGAATGAGAGCCAGATTCTGTAATTTCCGCTTCTGTGTAAAAGTTAGCTACTGTCGGTGTCTCTGACGCCTTAATATCACTTTTATTCGAGATGTTCGAGAGGATTTTGACAATTTTCACGAGATATATAAAAAAAAATAAGTTTATTTCTTTTCTAAGCTTATCAAATGGCACTAGGGACATGAACGGAACCGCGCTAAGATGCTGCAGTTCCTGCGAGTCGGACTTTTATGTTTTGTAAACAGCTTGGTTTTGATGGTTTCCTTTCTTTTTCAAAGGCTTTTGCCTTCTTTAGAAGAATTCATAAACTCCCCTTGAAGCGTAAGTGCAAACATTCTTGTTTTTATTTTAAGAAAGGCTAATGTAATGCTCTTTGATGAAACTCTACATCAATTGGTTAAGACAACCATACATTAGAACATGTCTCCGAGAACATGTCTTCTATAAAATGCAGAATTTTTTAATAAAGCCTCCTAGGTTTTATTCCTTACAAAAAATAAATAAAGTACGAATGTATTCCGCACAGTAAATTAGTAGCTTCTATCGTCCAAGAATTTAATTTTAATTTGAAGCCTGCGTTAATGGAATTCGTGTCCGCAGCCATTAATGTGTTTGTTTCTTGATTGAATCGTGAGTACTTGCATATAGCGTGGATTGAGGGAGAAGGTGGAAGAGGAAGGATGGGTATTGAGTGACAGACAGACAGGACTGGGATGGAGACAGCGGGTTGGCTGCTGGGGGTGTTGCAAGAGGGAGCCCTGGCCTTGGGTTGCTTAGGGTGAATGCCTCACCTGAAGGTTGCAGTTCGCCTCGGGCCAATCCCACATTCCGATCTCTCCCTCTGCAACCACTAGCTAGCTCCTCTCTCTCTCTAAAGAAAAGCCACCAACCCCTGTGGGAATCCAATCCTTGTCAAGATATTTTATCGACTTAACACTGAAAGCCATCAGATCTCCTGATCACAAACTAATGTTATAGAAATAAGTTACTTATTTGTACAAAATCGAATTAATATCTTGCTAACGGATCAATGCACATGCGTAAACTTTTATGAGGGAACTATTCCCTTTCATCTCTTCTGGTCAGCCATTATGTCTCGTTTAGGAACAGGTAAGGCATTGAAAGGTCAGGCAAGGCAGATAGTGATTAGTGGTTATACAATACTCAGGTAAAGCTAAGGCAGAACATAATTTAGACTACAATGTTGCAAATTCCCCAAGCGCGGCGGGAGTATAAGCGATTTTTGCATACAGGGTGATTCAGGTCCAAGTAGCCAAACTCTAGGAGGTGATTGTAGACATAATTTCCAACAAAAAAGTTCATTTCAAGTATGGTCGGATTCCGAAAGGAAACGGAGCTATGTCCAATTTTCTGTTTTTTGACACAGTCATGTTTTTTAATGAATAAGAAAGGATTGCTCAAAAACTATTCAAAGTCATTAAATTCTGATTATATCATCACGAAAAAGACAAAATTTCCTTTAAATAAACAGTAATTTAATTCACTAAAACCATTATTAAAAATACATTCTGGACGTCAAATAACGCACTTCTGTTTTTATCGATGAATCAGAGTTTTTTCGCGAATTTTTGCCACAGCCCCCTAACGGACTACGGATTCAATACTTACACAAAAACTTCTACATTTAGTAAGCATTGAATCTATGCAAATGAAGTGTAGATTTTTTTGAGTGATAAATTGAACGATTGGCACCCTTTTGTCATAAAAATGTGGAATGTAGTTTTGTTACTTTCAAATACCTTGTTTGAAAAAATTAAAAATTATTCATTTTTTATTGGCTAAGCCAATCCGGAAGCAATAAAAGTAACTGAAAGAAACGATTGGAAAAGTTTTTCATTTGAGAGACATGTCACATGTTATGTTTTCCAATTTTTCATTAATTTATCTTTTACATGATGTATTTGGGACCCAGTTTTGACTTAAAATTTTAAGGTAAGAATTCAAAAACATAACAGGGTAGTTGAATAATTGTAATTCAAAACACATAGTTTGAAATGTTTTTAAATGAAATTTTATATAAAACTAAAAATTGTGCAAAACATTGCGGGAGGAAACATGTTAATCCTAATAGTTCGGCCGCAACATTTTGTGAACATACAAGGCCACATTCACACGGATTGGAATATTTAACAGTCCCAATTCGCATACTTGGTCTCATGTTAATCCTTATGCTCTGTGGAGATCACACAATCAGTATCAGCTCCAAGTTAACGTGTGGTGCGGAATTTCGGACGAATATCTTCTTCAGCCAATCCTAATTCCTGATAGGTTCGGTTCAACATATTTTTAAACCTCCTTCTACACGATCGACCTATTGCATTGGAAGACGTTCCGCTTGCACATGGATTCATGGTTCCTGATGGATTGGTATCCTGCAAGCAGGTGCAGTGCTGTTAGACAGCGGATGGATCCACTGTCATCTCGAAAAACGTCCGAATGCAATTTCGGAAAATTTCAAATTTCCAAAAAAAATTAGCAAATATTTTAGTGCCAAATACATCGTGCAAATGATAAATCAATGGAAATTTGAAAAACACCAAATATAACATATCTTCCGAACGAAAAACGTTTCCAATTATTTCTTTCAGTTACTTCTTATTGCTTCCAGTCTGGACAATGGATTCCTTCTGTTTGGTCAATAAAAAATGAATAATTTTTAATTTCTTCACACAAGGTATCTGAAAGAAACAAAACTACATTCCACATTTTTTTGACAAAAGGGAGCCAATCGTTCAATTTATCACCTAATAAACCTCCTCTTCATTTTCATAGACTTAATGCTTACTAAATGTAGAAGTTTTCTTGTGAGTATTGAATCTGTAGTCCGTTAGGGGTCTGAGGAAAAAATTTGTGAAAAAACTCTGATTCATTGATAAAAATAGAAGTGCAGTATTGGACGTCCATAATGTAACTTTTAATAATGATTTTAGTGAATTAAATTACGGTTTATTTAAAGGAAATTTTGTCTATTTCATGATGATATAATCAGAATTTAATTATCTTCAATAGTTTTTAAGGAATCCTTTCTTATTCATTAAAAAACATGATTGCGTCAAAAAAAAAAAAACCCAGAAAATTGGACATAGCTCCTTTTCCTTTCGGAGTCGGACCATACTTCAAATGAACGTTTTTCTAGGAAATTATGTCTACAATCACCTCCTAGAGTTTGGCTACTTAGACCTGAATCACCCTGTATATTGTAGCGAAGGATCGGGAAATTGTAGGTCCCACAAGCAAACTCTTTCTTGACTTTGCCGAAAATATGTATAGATCATCCTCATCGGGAGAGATAGAGTCCATGACAGAACCCATATCTATGAGGAATAGTGTTCTGCTTAATACGCTCTCCTTTGGAACGCCCATTTCTTATTTACAGTGTTGGGCATTATTCGAATGATCATTCGAATAAATTTTTAGTGAATGATGAATAATTCACTGAATTATCTTATTCACACAACACATCATGAATTATTCACAGAATTATTCGTTATTCATTATTCGTTATTCATCATTCATTATTCATCATTCGTTATTATTTATTTCTAGTTGGTCTACTGAATAATCCTACTCAAACACACATATATATACATTTTTCTGGCTGCCAACATTATAATAAATCTATCATTATTCACTAAAACATGTTTATGCTGATTGATCATTCGAATAATTTGTGAATAAAACATAAACTTCATTCACAGAATAACGAATAATGAATAAAAGTAATTATTCTTCATTCATGAATGAAATAATTCATTTATTCATTAATCATTATTCATCATTCTGAATAATTTTTGCCCAAGACTGCTTATTTAAAGACTTCTGAAATTTATGCTCCATTAAGTCTAAATGTTCTGTTCGAGTGGAACCCGTTTATACATTTAAGCGCATTTCTTAAACAGCTCATTCGTATACTTTAGAGATAAGTATTCTTTGCCATACTGTGACAAAAGGGATTGTCATTGTTGATTTCTTTTTCAAGAAAGAGTCCGCTTTACAAGATTCCAGTCTGGTTAGATGTTCTTTGTATGAGCGGAATTCTCTAAAACGGCACTGATATGGTAATAGTAGATTTTCTCTTTCCGGTGCCCAAAGCAATCTTTTAGATAATATTTTTTCAAATACCTTGCCTGGCACAGATGGTTAGAGAAACTAGTGTCAAGTTTGCGAGATTTATCTTTAATGGGTTTGAGTATCGGGATAACGAAGCTATCAGTCCAACATTCAGGGACATTTCCTGAAGCTTATATAGAGTTAATAACATGCAATAATTGGATGAGTGAGTTGTTAGGTGGTTGCTTAAGTGTTAAGTATTATTATTATTATATTGGGGGTGGGATCTCTCAGATAACGGGGGAATATATTTACTGGGGGATAGTTCCGTCCAGTAAAAAAAATATTTTTATTTTTAGAAATATTTTCTTTTTTTATTGAGTACGGGCATTAAGAAATTTTCTTACGATTCTAGCCGTGTCGAGTAGAACTGCTTGCTGGGATAATATTAAGTGTTCCTCTGACAATTTTAGATATTTGGTGGCACTGACTGTTGTATTCGGTACCAAACCATTGGTCGAAATGATAACTGCAGTAACTTTAGTGGAATCTAATTTATAGAGATGTTTTAATTCAATGGCCAAGTCTTGATATTTTCGCAGCTTTTCGGCATATGCTTTCCAAATATTCTCATCATTCGGCACTGAGATATCAATTATATCAGCAGTCTTATTATGCTTGTCGATGGTAAGAATATCTGGTTTATTATGGTGAAGTGTTCGGTCCGTAATCATAGCTTCGTCCCAGTAGATTTTAATTCTATCATTTTCTAAGAGTCTTTGTGGGACGTAGCGATAACACGGTACCGTAGTTTCCATAATGCCGAGCCTTTCTGCTATTGCTTGATGGTATATCTTGGCAACATTTTGTTGTGTCTCTGAAGGTAATCAGATCCCGCAAGAATTTCGCAGCCTGCCGTCACGTGTTGAATGGACTCATACGCCTTTTTACATAATCTGCACTTGCCCGAAATACTAATATCTTTTAAAACGTGTCGTCGGTAGGATCATGTTGCAATTACTTGGTCCTGGATGGCTATTACGAAACCCTCAGTTTCCGAAAATAGCCGACCAGAAGTCAACCATGCTACCGACAACGTCGTCTGCACCTCCGGATCAAATAAACGATTGCATTATTATTATTATTACTATTATACAAGCTAAAGGAATTATACGATCTCATATGAGGGTCCCGAAGACAGGTTAATGAACTACATTTTCATTCCATGAATAAGTTATTATTCATTATAGTTTAAGATAGAAATTTATATTAATCATTTTTATTTTTTATTTTATTTTTTTTAATATTATTTTGATTGTTAAATAATACAATTTTCACTTTCTCCGTGGTTTCTTGGAAGACTTACCTCAGTGTGCTTTTTGTCCACGAAACGAAGCACTTAATAAATAAATATTATAAAAGCTAAGATGTACTTTTATAAACATTAATATGTACTCTCGTAGGTAATAATAATGGACGTTAAAATTTAAATTAAATAATATGTACTCTAAACTTTAATTTGAAAAGGCTTCATTATTTTATTTTGTTTTCTTATGTTCATATTTTTTTTTATTTAATTATGTTTGGATTAAACACAATCTCTAACTTTCTTTTTTCCATCTTTAAATATATATTTTTTTCATGTTTATATTTTATTTTGTAGTATTATTTATTTTTTATGCATTTAAATTGTGCAAATAGCCAAATTTCACGTCTAAAAAAAATAAATAAATATATTTGGCTAACCCCAGTGAGAACATCAGAAAATAAGTAACATATACCAGTAAGATATATACATTCAAATACTAAACAAACGCACTGATGAACACATGACTAAATATAAAAGTAACTCTTAACATAAACAATACGTACAGATACTCTAGACAATATCTAAATTTATCCTGACTAATTTTTCGTTTTTAGTTATTATGTTCCTTAACCTAATGTTTTGACTGTTTTATCGCCTAGTAACGATAATAACAATAAATAAATAAATATTGAATATTTTTAAAAAAAACGAATAGCTACATTCTAGTGGAATTTCTAAAACATTTTAGAGAAACTATATTCCTTAATCACTGAGTGAGAGCGGAAGATGTAAGCAATAAATAATACAATGTATTTTACTCGTAAGATTGTTCATTAATCATAATACATGGTCGTTAGTATATTATAGTTTCAGTTATTAAAGAAAATTGAAACTAATGGGTCCACCACCAAGTTGCTTAAGAAGTCATTAACTCAACTCGAGGTGTAGATATCTTCCGCCCGACTTTACCACACTGGTGTAGGATTTTATCGAGTCAATATCACTTAATTACACGGTTCCTTCTTTGGCCTAAACACCTAATTAGGCACATATCAAATCCTTCTTTATTTTAAATTATATCTGAAAAACATTTTCGATTTCCTTCTCAAAAAAAGCTAAATAAAGTTATTATTAAAATAACTAAAATTGTTGGGGTCTCCCGTAGTCTAGTGGCTAGCACGCTGGATTCATAAGCGGGAGATGGTGGGTTCGATTCCCACCTCCGGCAGGAATTTTCTCATCTCAAGGCTCGCTGGGAAAATTCCTCGCTGCACCCTGGATGTCGGCGCTAATGACCTAGAAGTAGATGCGCCGTAAAAAAAAAAAAAAAAAAAAAAAAAAAAACTAAAATTGTTCCAGTAGGAGGATTTTTGTTTACTCTGAAACCAAGTTGTTTATTAATCCTCCCTTAGGCTCCGTGAATTTTGGCTCTTTGAAAAAAATTTCCTGCATAGATCCTCCACGACGAGTTACAGTGAAAATGTAAAAATGCACCTGAGTGCCATAATTAGTGTTCGTTTTCAACGAAACTAACAATAAAGCATTCGAAGTTCATGGAAATGATTTATCCCGAAAAGCAGAAATATCGGAGTTTCTTACGTGAACGGAATATAATTATATTATTGAGTCAGCGCTTAATCAAAAATGGCAAAGAGCTTAACACTTTATATTTCTTGAAATGTTTCCCTTGCTGAGGGATGTTTACTCAGCCCCAGCAGGAAGGGCTTTCATGTTTAAAAGAGGGGGTAGCCCAGAGAATTTTCTCAGAATTGTTTACTCCTTTAAAAAGTTCTCGGAAGGACTCGCTACGCAGTTGTACTCCTTGTCTCGTTATTTATATGTTGCTGGGGTCTTAAGTTGTGTCGTGACACTCTTAGTAATTAATGAATTTGGTTGTTTGGTTTGCATTATAGTGATGTAAAGATTATTTTTATTTATTTATTTTAGTTGTTCGCAGCTATAGCGAATCAACTGCTTGAACAGAATAAATACAATTATACAAGATATTCATGTTTTTTCCATGTGTAGAAGTTGACTTTAATTTCTCACACAGTTGTATTTATATCTCATTTATGTGGAATAAAGTAAAATAAATCAGATCAAATCAAATGAAGGAAAATATTAGAAAAATTAAATAAATAGGGTTTATATTAAGTTATAAAGGTTTACTTTTTTAAGATAGTTCAATAGCTGTCCTATGTAGTGACTGTCATCTGTAAGTAGTTCATGTATGTTGTGTGGGAGAATATCATTTTGTCTCAGTCTACAGTCTGTCAGGATGTGTTTAATAGTGAGAGTTGTATTACAGTATTGACAAGTTGGCATGTCCTGTCTAGTCATAAGGTAAGAGTGAGTCAGTCGTGCATGGCCTATCCTCAGCCGGCACAGGACGACTTCTCGTCAGTTACTTCTGCTGCTTGAAGGCCATGCGTGAATTGTTTCTTTAATCTCTCGTAACTTATTATTTTATGTCCTGTACCATGCCTCCTGCCACCTTTTTGTAATTATTGTCTTGGCCTCTGTCAATAAGTCCTGGTACGTCGAGTCGTGAATGTCTAGTTGGTATGTTCGTGCTGCAAGTTTTGCATGTATGTCTACTTCAGTACTAGGAGCAATGTCTTCTTGGCCAGGTAGCCAGTACATCGTTATAGTTTTGCTTGTATGTCTACTTCAGTACTAGGAGCAATGTCGCAATGTCTTCGTGGTCAGGTAGCCAGTACATCGTTATAGTTTTGTTCAGTAGTGAAAGTTTGTTAAATATATGTATTGTTAAAGGATTGTCACTGTAAATATCCTGTAATGTTAGTAATGTGCTCAGTAAGTCAGTTGTTATGTTTTTGTGGTCAGTGTTAGGTATATTGTCTAATGCAAGTATAACAGCGTGGAGCTCAGCTGAGTAGGAACTTGTCATTTGTGGTAGCCTCGACGATATGATTTTTTCTCCCACTACAGCAGCTGCTCCGGTTCCCTCCGCTGATTTCGAAACGTCAGTGTAGATGAAGAAGGTATCTGTGTTTTCCATCAGTCGTGAGTAAAATGTGTTTTTGTAAAGATGTCTGGATTTTGGGTCGGTTTTGTTGAATTTCGTCAGTTCCAAGTCAATTTTTAAACGGCTTTTTGTCCACGGTATGTAAGTCGAGTCAGGTTTTTGTAGAGGTATAATATGTTGTAGGTCAGAGTTATAGGTTAGGAATCTAACATGAAGGGGACGTTGTCTGCTTGCATAACGTTGATATAGATCTAAATAGGTTTGCTTTATTGAATTTGGAGTACATGGCCTATTTAGAAACTTGCTTTTCAAAACAAGCTTTACAGAGTTCAACATACGTCTGAGCTCCAATGGTGGTTCTCCACTTTCTGCAGAGAGACGTACGGTTGGGCTTAACCTAAATGCACCAATTGCAAGACGTAGACCTGTTGTATGTATTGGGTCAAGTATTTTCAGTGTGCTGGTTCTGCCAGGAATACACTACACTCCCATAGTCCAGTAGAGACCTGGTATATGCTCTGTAGAATGTTAGCATGAGACGTCTGTCTGCTCCCATATTTCATTCCTAGCATTCAGTATTGCCAAGAATCCTTAATAGATGAAGAGATTTCTTACATCTATTAACGAGTTCCTTCAGATGGGGCACCCAGGTGAGTCTGCTGTCAAATATTAGTCCTAGGAATTTGAGTGTGTTTGTTGCGTATTACTTCATTGCCTAAGTATAAGTCAATTTTTGGTATATGTCTCTTTCTTGTAAATATCGTATAGTGTGTTTTAATTGTTGAGAAATGTAGTCCGTTAGTAACGCTCCATTTTTCTAGACTTGCTATGTTTTGTTGAATTACATCTTTGGCATTGTCTATATTTCTTGTTATAATATCTATAAGCAAATCATCAACATAGAGGCAGTAACGCACTGGTAGAAAGATATGTTCTCGTACAGTGTCTATAGCTATTTTAAAGAATGTTGTGCTAAGTACGCTCCCCTGTGGTACATCATTTTCTTGCAGGAATTCATTAGACAACGTATTACCGATTTTCACTCTGAATGTTCTATTCGATAGAAAATTAATAACAAAATTCAAGAAGTTTCCATGAATATTCCAATCAGATGAGTGAGCGACGATTGTCCTACGCCAAACTGTATCATATGCTTTTTTAATATCAAAGGATACGGCTAGTATTGATTCTTTTCGTCACAATGTGGTCCATGGTTGAGTGATTTTGCCTGAATCCACACTGATAGTTGGAGAGAAGTTGATTTTTTTCAAGAAACCATAGTAGCCTTTTATTCAGAATTCTTTCGAATAGCTTACAGATACAGTTGGTAAGGGCTATCGGCCGATAATTGCTGCTCAGCGTTTGATCCTTATTAGGTTTTGGTATGGGCACAATCATTGCTTCCTTCCAGCTTTCTGGATATATTCCAGTAATATATGCTTTGTTGAATAGGTCCAACAGAGTAGACAAACCTGCTGCTGGTAGGTTTTTCAACATTCTATAACAAATTCCATCGCTGCCGGAGGCTGTGTACTTGATACGTGATAGAATGAGTGTTAATTCGTTCATCGTGAGAGGTTCGTTAAGTGGGTGCGTCTGCTGGGGTATTATGTTGAGAGGAATTCTTTCTAGACAGTTTTTATAATTTAATGATTCGATTGATAATTTAGAATTTCCGGAAATTTCACTAAAATGTTGGCCAAAAATATTGCTAATTTCTACCGGAGATGTAATGATGGTATTATTGTATTTTAGTGCGGCAATTGGCGATCGGTATGTTTTTTTTTGTAATATTTTATTAATATTAGCCCAAATAATGTAAAGATTAAAACTATGTTTAATGTTATTTCTCCCTCTTAAAAAAAACAAAAAAAAAAAAAAAAAAACACGAAATTATTTCCGCTTTACCAAGTTGGGCATTAGTGAATGTTAATTTGTTTTTCCTTAAGCTCTCGAATGGTTAAGACCCACGAATGTTGAAATATTACCGAAGCTACCTACGCGCCCTTTCATGGCAATCAGTGTACACGTAACATGATGCGCTCATTAGCCTTGGAGTTTGGTTGAATGTACTTTTTTTCCTCTCCAACTAAGCTAAGGTCGTTGCTACTTGAAATAAAACAAGAAGGACACATAATACAGATGCATTCTTTATTGCAAGATCGAAATCTGTAAGTGCTAATTTCATCGAACAAGATGCTCGGGGGAAAAAACTTTTTGAAAGAAGTAGCCGAGGACCTATCATTTTGAAAATAATTTATTAACTTAGTTATTTAGACCCCATATTTGCTTATTTATTTCAGAATAAGCACCTGGGAAGCTTTGGTTATAATTTCATACATCATAATATTATGCTGGATGCCTTTTCTTTTATCCGAATAGAAGCCACCACCCACTCACGGCCACCGGGCTTCCACGCTGTCTTTTTTCCTCTGGTCGATATGAAAGATGATCATTAATTCTCAAGTCCTTAACTTGTATCCCGGTTCGTTTGGAATTATAATTTGTTCAACGATTTTAGTGACAAAGAATAGTAAGAGGGGACTTGCAATTCGTTTACTAATGTGATCGAGCAATATGAATGATAAAATGCTGTGAGAAACGCCGAAAGTGATCTAAACAGAAGCGCTGAATGGCCGAACTTGTTCTTCATTTTTTCCAGAATCCATGACAAGCTGGGTGCGGTAATATTGAAGAATGAATTAAGGTACCGTATACTATGTCTTGCCTTGGTTACCTATTTATTAATGTATTAAAGACAAACGTTTATAAAACCAAAACATGGTTTCTTATTCAACAATCTTTGTAAGTTGAAAGTTTTTTATAAATTGCTATAGCTCAGCAATCATTTTAAGATTTTATAAAAATCAATTATTTGTTATAAACCATTAAAGGTGTAAATTATTTTTCTTAATTAAGTGTTAACATCTCCCTTAATTCCAGGTAAGAAATATCTCGTTCAGGGCAAGAGTAGCCAATTTAAGGACTACCGCAGCATTTTTCCAAGGGTTCCACATAGTTGTCAAGTGTTTGCCCAACCTGGCTGAGACCTTTATTGTAGATTCTTAGAATGTTAAATTACCAAATATACAACTGCCTCTTTATTATGAAAAGTGGAAACAAGTCTCTGGCCAAAGTAGGAGGCATTATTCTCCAAAACTCTCCTACTTTCTTCCAAGAATCGTGACTCTCCAATGGAGTGCTTAGCATACGGTGTTTCAGGAACCCATTGTAAATGGACAGGACAAAATTATTACAAACAATTTCACTGACTTTTAGCAATAACCGGAACCAAGATTTGTCCCTCATCTTCAGGCAAGTGCTGCCTTGGGTCTTCTTCCAATGCCCAATTAAATGACCACTTTAGTTAACTCTATTCTTACTCTTTGGCTATGCTCGAGATTATATTTTCTTTGGCTTCGCTGCTCTATATCTTAAGCGTTGCTGAGGAATCCGCTAAGTGTTCGCTGCTCCTGTAGGTTGGAAGTTTTTTTCTTTTTATTTTGACCAACTTATGCAAAGTGATGTCATTACGTTTTAAAGTATCAAGGAGAGCGTTAACTAGGTAACAAGGATGCGAATTTGTCAGGTTCCGTTTCGAGAATTGAGAGCAACAGGACGCTACACGACTGACGCAGACAATGTTTTTTTCTGGGATCAGCCGCCTAAAGGCTGTGCGGAATAGGCTCTGAAAAAAACGGAGAGGAATGAAAACCTCCGTCATGGGTCTTCCGTCTGTTCCACCAAGGACGAGGTCGTGCCTTCCAGTAGACCTTGATTATCATCCTGTTGTACTACGGGGTTACTGGAGGCAGAGATAGTCACAGTGTTAGTAAATGACAAAATGCTTCTGAATGTTGTGTATAGATATTTATTTATTCTTATTCCGAGATCAAATCTTATAAATATGCTTTAGCGATGACTAAACTGAAAAGAAAGTTACAAAAAAGTGTCCGCTGGCGTCGCGCATGCGTGGTGCCCCTGTACGAAAAAGAAGACTGTGTGTTATACGGTACATTACATAGGTTTGTCGGGTGGACCTAAAGCATATTTATGTTCCTGAATTTGAGCAGAAGGCTCTAAACGAAATTGATTTCTTTAATATAAATTAAGTATAGACACATTAAATTACCGCTTTCAAATAGGATTGCTTAACACGCATTAAAGATGCAGTAAAAAATTATTTCCTGTCTGTCTTTATGTCTTACCACTAATATCCATGGATCCACCCCTGGATGAATGTAGGAAAACATGAGTAGCTAACTATTACTCCTAAAAAGTCAATCCTAAATATTGTACTGGAGTTACTGGGGTGTTCTAGAGCAACCAGTTGGGCCTCCTCGGAGCAGTTACCTCTGCTTTTGCTCCTTTTTGTTTTATATCAGTCGAGCCTCTATGTAAATTATTATCCGGACCGGTTTTCAAGTGCGGCTTAATATTTTTATTAAAGCCAACCAACTTACACTCCATCTCTAAAACATTATTTTATGCTTCACTTCAATTCATCGGTAATGCTTAACTGCTGCTTAGTATCGACCGTTGCCTTAGGGACGTTAAAAAAAATTAAATAAAAGTCGAAATTAAGGAATGATACAACCTTGTCCGATCGAAATCAAAGCCATTTTATTGAATTTATAAATAACAAATAAATCAATATTTTTAAATTCTTTATATCAAACGTTTTATAGGTGATGTTAAGGTATACAAAAAAAGTTTCAATTCTTAAAAAAAAAAAAAAAAAATAGCGGCGCTGTATTTGACGAACGGAAACCCTATTTTTCACGTGCGATAGTCTGCAGGCGGCAATTTTTAATCTAGAACGAAAAACTAAAATTATTTCGAAAGAAGAAGGTTAAATCTAGTAAAGTACGTAGAATTTTTAAGAGATATTAACTATTTCACAAATTGGTGAAAAATTATTTATATTCTATTAAAAAATCCGTCGAAAATCAATTCAACGAATCCAAAAAATCTTACCTACTTTTCTAGAAAATATCATTAGCAAGCTATAGTTAAAATTTGAAGTTGATCGGGCAAAAATTGAAGACGCCAGAGTATCGCCCGATTTGAAAAACATAGTTTTCATAAAACGATTTACGGTTTACTGTTCATTTTTCCCCTATTCATTTTTTTTCATACCCTCTTATAATAAACATAAAAAATGGGGGCAATTTTGAAATGTATTAAAGGAGACCAATCAATGCTCGCTCAAAAATATATCATAAAATCAGCATCGCGTTCACTCGGCATCGAGACTTCACTCGGAAAATCGTATTTTTCGCCCATTTAAACATGTTTTCCCCACATAAACACTCTTGGATATCATTTTCGGTAAGCCAAGGAAGAATTTTAGCCCACAAAAAAAAAAATAAAAAATGTAAAACAAAAGGTTCCAAGGAAGTAGTACCCTTTAAACATTGACATTATTACATGGTGTACTATGTGTATCCCTATATAGATAAATCCGTTCAACAGAATTTCAAAATTTAATATTATAAAACCTTGAAATTGTTATATGTGTTTAAATAATTTTGATAGACGTTTGATCCAGTTTCCTATACCCCTAGAGGGGCCTGATTCTGTGTAAATCTGAATAATCCTCATCATTACACGTTATATTGATTTAGAAGATATTTATATTTTAATTTTTTTTAAATTAAAACTTACATAATCTACACTTTGATTACAAAGTGAAAATACACAGTTGTTGATAAAGAAACACCTTGGGCCACTCCAATCGTGGTGGAAAAGGGACCAATACAATACAAAATGCTTCTAATTTTGTTGCTTCCCTGAGAACATAGGAGGACAGTAATACAAATTTCTAGGGTATAAATTTCTTAGGGTTCCCCCCACCCTATCGTCTCCTATCAACATATTGCAAACACTGGTAATTGGTACATTGAGAATGGAATCAGAAGTAAATTGTGGGTAATAAGAAACAAAATTTTGCAAAATGCGATTACATGAAAAATTTCCTTTTTCTCACTTTGGCTTAATTGTGACTAAAAAATTGGTCTTTATGCGTTTTTGGACTCAGTTATTGATGCTCCTCAACTTTTAAGGAGGAGGGTATCAAAGGAATTGATGAATCCAAGCTGTAACTCTTTAAAAGTGGGCTCACCACAGTTTTTCGCAAAATGGGGAAAAATTGTTGTTTTTTGGCAATTTTACCCGCCCGAATTTGGACATCGAACAGTTCATTTGACGCAGAATTTAATGTTCGGTACTCCCTATTAGAAGCTTTTTTACCCAAAATCAATGGTTTATAAATTAATGAAGAAACACTTCTAAAATTTCGCGTGCCAAAAGTTCTCCCCCGACATTGAGAAAACTTGGTTTCAGCATACCCACACCTAACGATATAAAAAAAATCTTGTGGGGGAATTATTGTTAGCTCTAACCCCTCTATCTGTTGGTCTATCAATGAGAACTCGAGTCTTATTGTTAGCTAAGCTATGAAAGCTCAGCCTTAGCTTAGTAATTGAAAAAATAACAAAAACTAAATTAAAATAAAATAAAATGAAACAAAAAAACAAAACAAAAAAAAAACAACTACAACAAGAATTAAATAGATTAATTCAAGCCTAGGTTTTCTTAGTGTTTTTAATTTCTCTTAATTTTGAGTCTGATCTCTGCTAGTCTAATTGCCATTCTTAAAGGAAGCCTGTCTTTTTGCTTATTGATCAGTGATAACTCGATTCTTAGCTGAGCTATGAGAGCTCAGCCTTAGCTTAGTGAGCAATACGAATTCGAGTCTTAACGAAGATATCTGAGCTTGTTCTTCACTAAATTATCTAAGGTAGGAGATAATTGCTGCTGAATTGCTGCGCTACGATTTAACATATAAGTATCTTTATCTTTTATTGTCCTAATTTGCATCCTGTCGAAATATGTCCGATAAATGTGCTGATTTTGAGAAAGACGTTTATTGTTTAGCCTGCTAGAGGATAGCGCCAACTAAAAGCTGAGCTGTTTCCAGACAAAGACTGGATACCCAAGATGAAGGGACTAGAGAGAGGACAGGTATGCTAAGTTTTATTTTCCTCATCTCTTGGTCATTGACCCCACACCCTCGCTCCACTGGGAACTAGATCCCTTCGTTAAACATAGTCCCGGGAGCACGTTAGCATATTTATTATCTCTCCTACCGACCTTCACTATTACAAAGAAACAAATAAGCACTAGATCAAGCAAAATATCTTTCTATTTCTTCTGACTTTTTTTAAGGCGCAGCTTTCGTTTATTTTTTATTTTTATTGACTAGCCTGAATAATTAGCCATTTGTTCGAAGGGCAATCTCCTGTGCTGTCATTTTCGAGCCAAAACATTTTTATTTGTTGTATTTTTTACAATGTATTTCTAAACTTTTTTTTTTTTAACTAACGCGTTTTTAACAGAAAAGGCCCCTAGGAATAGAGACTTACTAAATATGCTACTAATCAAATCAGATCCCGTAGTAAATAGTTTTCGAGGTCCTCCAAAAAAACTATCGGGAACCATCGCAGAAGAGGTTTTAGGTTTTGTTAAATGCTCCATCGAAAATAATTATATTTTGTAACTTATGAGAAAACGTAAACATGCGTTTTCTTTCAAAAATGTTTTTTTTTTCTTTTTTTTTTTTTTAATTTTAATTTTAACTAGTCTATAACGATATATATATATATATATATATATATATATATATATATATATATATATATATATATAGAGAGAGAGAGAGAGAGAGAGAGAGAGGCTTATACAATTACTTAATGTTATTGAATTATTGCTTAATGAAAAATACCTTATAAATTATTTAAAAACTTTAGTGATGCCGTTAACTTATTTTTCTCCGCAATAAATAACAAATTATTAAATATTATGATTTATATGAATGTGAAACATTTTACGCTAATATCTAAAATCATCTTGTGAGCTTGTCCGCCTAAATCCGCGAAACGGCCCACTGTACAGCGTCTTCCTAGTTGCGTGGAGAATGAATGACGAGTGGATAGTCACTGAAACTTGCATAAATATTACACCTGCAACGATTGGGATATTACCTGCTTTATGAAGGAATATAAATAAAGCGTTCCAACAATCTACTAACTACTTGAGCAATAAATATCTACAGCTTGGAAGAATGTATTTGAAACAGGACCCTTGTTGAAGAGAAAGGATAGAGAGTGATTTGGCGTGGGAGTGGAAATGCTGAGTGTAGATCCGGACTTGACAAGGACATTGCATCCTCCAGCAAGTCCTTCGGGACTTAGCTAGGGTACTTAAGGGTCCCCCCTAACCTGCAATGCGGTTACTACCCCTCTTCTTATCTCAAGCACCTGGGAGATTCACTTCTACCCTTCCATTCTACTATTGATGGCTACAATATCTTCTGCTATTTTTTAATTATCGTATAGTCTATATGAAAGTTCAGTTTTATTTTTATTTTCGACTTTACGTTATGAGCACTTTATTTTAGAAAAAGAACCTATTTTAGACCTCAATAAAACATAATTTCCTTCGGCGGGACAGTTTTTGTTAAATAAATTTCATCTTTATTTATATTTTAAAAATACCTTATAAGTACCATAAATCCTGTAAAAATGTGAGGATTAATTTTTTAGCACGGATCCTCCCCGCCCCCTCCAGGCAGGTAACCCGCTTATAAGGTTGACCTCATCACGCAAACCGAAACCCTGGGATCACGAAAAGAACGGTGGATCAAATTAGAGTTTACACATAGAACTAAAACGGTTAGGAACAAATGGACAGTACCCATTCGAAAAGTTAATGAATGTCCTGCAAAAACGTTTAAACAAATTTTTAATGGGTATTTTTTTATCCTTGTACCAAGGAACTTTGTTCGGTTAACTTCACCAAGGACTTATTTCATATACCAACATAGATAACTATATAGATATTATATAAGTAGTAAATTTAAATCAAATAAAAACTCAAATTGAATTGAAATGTTTAGGGTCATCCTGGCCATCAGTGTAGAAACCGAATACCCGAACTTCTTCCGAGTTCAACAAGTGTCCAATTCAGGGAAGGTGGCATCGTACGCTTAGCTGATTTTCGTGAACAATTCAATGGCAAACAGACATCTTCAAGTTTATTTATAATGAAGATTATTTAAAATAAATAAAATAAAATTATTTAAAAGCTACAATACTTGAAAAGATCATTCTACGTAGAAGGCATGAGCTACAAAATCCTATTATCTACCCATTTTTGCTAAATGGGCGGCCATTTCCTTGAAAAGGTTCATTAAAGGGATTACTAATGACTGAAATGGTCCAAGTGGACAAGCCGTAACGAGATATCAACCAACGGAGTTTTTATTCAGCTGCGATACGGCTTTAATGACACAACTTAATTTGGAAGGGTAGATAGTAGAAAGGGGATTGTTGAGGAGAACCGTTTTAATGAACTCCTTCCAATCTCGTGTACTTCAACTTCATCTACCTCATATACAAACAGCTATATTTCTTGATTCGATTTCATATTTCAGTTCGATGTAATGAAGAGATAAAATTTTAAAGGCAATTTATTGTTCTGCTGGAAATAAATGAGTACTACCGGGCTTTGGCGTCATAAAAAAGCCAAAGCCAGGCCACGCAGGATAGAAACACTGCAATTCCTTAAAATTCACTTATATTTATTATCCCTAGAAATATATGCTTATTTTGTTTCTCATTAATAATTATTAATGAGATACAAAGTAATTGAAATTTGAAGAAAAGTTTCAAACATTCTTTCATGAGTGCATCCTCAATAGCTAGATTCCTTCGAAAAGTTCTAAAAACTATTCAATATTGAAAAAAAAGAAAGATTTATCAATACAAAACCTTTTTTTTTTTTTTTTTCAATTTTGAATAGTTTTTAGAACTTTTCGAAGGAATCTAGATATTGAGGATGCACTCATGAAAGAATGTTAGAAACTTTTCTTCAAATTTCATCGATCCTATCTACTAGGTACAGAAAATTGTTATATGCATGAGTGTGTTAACACGATAACAGCTAAACTTTTTATTTTTTCGTCAGGAAACTTGATATATATACGTCTATCTGGAGGGGGTTTACATAATGTTAATACATGTTTTCGGTGACTATGTTATAAATAGCATGCTCCTGGATGATGCATTGAGGGTGTGAAACAAGCAGCGCAAGAACAAATAATGTTGTGAAAAATTTGTTTTTGAATTATTGTTCTTCCGCATTTTTATGATCGAAACAGTGCATAATATCACATGAAAAAAATATGTGTGTCATATATTTATACATACATAAATGTAAAAATATATTTATCGTATACCATTCGATACCGTATTCAGAGAATATTTATTCGCTGCTTATTGAAGCTGTTGCGGACAGCTGTTGGATGACAATCTGAAAGAGCTAACCTTGCGGATTGCACACCTGCCTGTCGTTTCTTCGTTAATCTGCAACCATCGACAAGACACTCCATTCCTCTATATACAAGCACATTCTGAAGATATGGAACTTGCAGCAACAAAATAATTTTTTATCTAAAATCTTCATCGGCTGTTCCTCGTACATAATAGAAGAGACACAGAAATTTTATTTGCATACACGCACAAACCTGCGTACAAACATTGACACTCGAATGTACTTATATGTGAATGCCTTTTCACAATTGTGTTTTAGATTTGTTGCGTTTTTCTCGGAAACGAAGCAAAAACGAGAGAAATGCCAAAGTGCTTTTTTTCTTTCTTTTATCATTCTGCATCGATTCCCGAAGTTTGGCCGTTTATTTTGGGGGCACCCTGTATATATAAACGCACATACTAAAAAAATTGTCAGGAAAAATATATTCCTGTATATGTTCTTTTTTCCCAAAATCTTTTAAGGAAAAATAATTTAAAAAAAACCTGTACATATATTATTTAGTTGCCTCCTTATTTTCTATTTAATCCTTATTTTGTTATGCATAAAAAGTTATACCTTTATATTTAGTTTAGCTCAAATACTCGTCGGGTAATCAACAATTCCATGCATATCTGAGATCAGAAGCTATCTTAATATCAACAAAATCAATGATCTAATTTTTTTATTCAAGTAGGAACGCGCATTTAAAGCCATCAAAGACATTTCATTGCGTGTTCTTAAATCAATATGAATTTCTTGTGGAATATTCATGTGCATTATATGAAGTTGCCGAGAATCTTAAATTTGCCTCCTCGTCTATTTAAGACCTCTGAAATCCCGTAAGTTGTAAACTGCCTTGTCGTATCTTCATTTTTATGTCCGTACTAAGCCTATATTTTAAAAAAGGATTTTAATGTTGGAGAGATTAAAGTACCCATTTTCGGTTTCATGTGTAAAAATACAGCCAAAGAGTTGACTAGAGGGCCTCATTCTAAGATAAAAGAGGGAACGTTTAAGGAATTCTTCAATTTCCCACGAAACCCTGGAAACTTTATTAAGATACATCTCGTCCTTAATATAGAACGTATAATTTTAATGAGATATTTCATTCGTCGTAAACGAACAGGCTTTTATTATTAGAACATGTTTTTAAAACCTTCAGCCCTCTTGTATGTCCTAACTGGGAATTCTCAGTTCTCTTATGGAGGTCAATATTGTTTCAAGGTTGAAAAAGTTTTGTTTTATCAGGAATAACATAAACCTTTCTAATTTATACCAATGTTTTAGTTCTTGAGCTCATTGAGGAAGGGGGATTGAGCTCTGAGATTGGGATGGGAAGACAGCTTCTCAGAGAGCCCTGAGATGAGAAAATCCTGCCGCCGCACAGTGTAACGAAGTAGTGAGGATTATGCACAAAAATCAGTAACCACTAGTATTTTTCAAATAAACCTTTTTATTAATTGAAATCAACTCAAAACAAGGTAACAACAGTATAATAATGCATACTATACTGCCATAATAATATTAATTGTAATATTAATAGAAATAATATAGCAGGTAATAATATTATAAATAATCTATATATATAAAAATCACGTGTCTGTTTTTCTGTTTTTCTGCTTTTCTGTTTTTCTGTTTTTCTGTTTGTTTGTTCCTTATACAAATCCACATCGTTTGACTGATATTGACCAAACTTCGCACTTAGATACGTCTTGATCCGGGAAATCTCGTAGGCTAGCTCAAAATCTTCTAGGATTCATAGTTTGGAAGTAACGAGTTCGAAACTGTCATATACAGAAGAGTTTATAGTCAGAAATCGGCATTTTCTTTCCAGTGTTGCCCCTCCTTCTAAGAAGAAGTGCAATAAAAAAACCTTTGTTTGTTTATCTAAATAGTAGGTTTATATTCTCAGAGTTTGGACAAATATCATATAAGATATCATATAATAAAATATCATATTTTTTAAGATTAATTTCCTTAATATCAGATCAGTTTTCTTCATATCAAATCAATTTTCATTTGATTGCCTAGGGCAACACTGCTCTAACCAGAATATAGACTAATATCGTATAAATAAGTATATCATAAAAATGTTCTGTGTCTATCTAATCATAATTTGGACTAATATAATATAATTAAGTGGTCATGTTTCTATTCAGAACTATAATAATTTCAATACTTTTGTTGAGAGGTAGTTTTTTCTCTTTAGTAAAGGAAGGTTGCAATGTCGGTTATAGTATTCGGTTGAATAATCTCTCACTCGCTTTTCTGTTAAATGAATATGTTTGTACTGGTATTTGATGGAGAGGGTTTTAGTATGTGGAAAAACACTTAACTTTTTTTTTTTAACTGATGAGGTGTGTAAATGTCATTGAAAAGGCAAAGGAGACCAAAGTTGGTGAAGATCAGCAAGATCAAATAAACAGTTCGAATTTCTTTGTGATTTGACAACAGCCTAAGACATAATTCCGAAATTTGATAGATTATACCTAAAGGAATCAACAGCATAGTAAATTGTACATAGAAACTTCAGATTATATTAAAAAAATAAAATTCAAACAACTGAAATGAAATAATCAGTTTATCTGGACATGTTATAAATTTATAAAACTTGTATTGTAAAATGGACCGTGTCCCTTTGGAAAACAATAAGAACAAGGCTAAAAGTATTTTGGAATTGTTTACACTGATGTGGACCTTTTTTTAACTATGAGTCTCAAAGGTGAAAAATATTTTGTTTCATTTATAGATGATTATAGTAAGATTGCCCTCATGTTAATTTCTTCATAATTGTTCAGTATTGTTTATTGTTATTTAAGTGTTTAGTGATGAATTCCCTTTGTCGCGGTCTCACTGATGTATAAATAAATAAATAGTAAGATTGCTAGGACTTAAACTATTAAACCTAAAACAGAAGTTTTTCATTCCTTTGTTCAATAAGTAAATGAGGTTGAAAACTTAGGAAATTGGTATTATGAGGTGTGACATTGGTAAGGAATATTAAATAGTAAGAATTATGACTACCAAAAAAAAAAAAGGGTATCAGGAAACCAGAACAAATAATAACTTCTAAATGGGATAAAAAGGTGAATATGTGCATTTTAATCGAGTATAGTGAAGTGGGATATAAAGTACTTTTGAATAATAAAATCATTGTCGCTAGGCATGTTGATGTTATCCAAGAAAACATAAGCTGTATTGGATTGGCTGAGGGCGAATCTGATAAAGTTCAAGCGATTGTGATTTTTGGGATAGAGAAATAGATAGTTTGAAACAAAATAATGCTTGAGATTTTGTTGAAATAAGGAAGTAGAAGATATCAAATGGGTCTAAATGTTGAACAGATGGATGTAGAGACTATATTCTTAAATGATCATTTAGAAGGAAAATCCACCACTGGTTTTCTTATTAGGTTATTTGGTAATGTATTATACTGGAAATCGAGAAAGAAAAAAGATGGTACAGAAGAGTCTCCATATGCAGAATATGTAGCTTTAAGTGAAGTTTAAACTTCCAAAAAGATAGAACATTTTGTTTTAAACATAAAGATTTTTTTAAGCATTAAAAACTCCTTTGTGAACAATGTCATTTTGTAAAGGACTTAAATTTATGAACTTGAAATTAATTCTCTCACATACATATGCAAATATTATTAAAATCTTACATTAAATGTTGTTATATTTAACTTATTGTTTTATTCGCATATAGATAGATGTACATAATAAATTATATAAATGTTTATAATCATACAAATGAATGTAAATAAATGAATTAATTTTCACCACATTTTGAAACATTATTTTATTATTATAAGAGCTGTATGGTTTAGCAACCCTATTAATTTGGGCAGCCTCACTTTAATTTTTTTTTTAATAAAGTTATTCTTCTTATAATATTTCTTTTGCATGCTATTTTTTTGCAGATAAATTAATGTATTAAAATATTATTTTTATAAGAAGAGGAAGTCACGTGAATTGTGGTGTTCTAATAAATGAATAAGTAATTAAATTTTCCATGCAATTTTTTATTAATTTAATATCCATAATAATTTAATCATTATATTCTGCCATATGCTTCCTTTTGTCTGGGATAGTTATATCCTCTGACTGTCACCATTTAGTCGGATAGCTGGTAACGCACATTTCATGAAGTGTTTTATGCACCTTGGAATTTTGGTGTATTGCATGTCGTGGATAGGTAAGGCATATATGTGTATCCTGGACATACCTTGGAACACCAGGTACTGCACATAGGGGAAAGGTGTTAAAAAAATATGTCACTAAAATGGTATTTTATTCAGAAGCCAACAATCTTTAATGTATAATTAAGGCAAGTTGCTTTATTTCTAGAACAGCCACAACTGTCCTGTCCAGATGATTGGTGCTCTCTCACTCTTACGGTTACACGCACTGCATTGCAGTCTATCATCGGCTGAATTTATTTTCATGTCTGCTGATTACTAAACCTCACAAAAAGTGTCTGCCCTTTTGTAATTATTTTCAATTATGGTGTTTAAATAGCAGTGTGAAGAAGAGACTTCATTTAATATTACAAAAAACCCACTTCAGTTTTGTTTTTATATGTATCCCACTTAAAAGTGTCTACCTTATATATTATTCATTATAGAATTGCCTTAATTTTACATTAAAGAATTATGGCTTCTGAATAAAACACTATTTTTGGCCCATAGTTTGTTACTGATTACCATGCGCAGTACCTGGTGTTTCAAGGTATGTCCAGCAACCACATACTTAACTTTTTATCTACACTAGAGACCCACTATAGCACAATTTCAAGGCACATAAAACACTTGAAAAGTGTGTTACCAGCTCTTGGACTAAATGTTTAAATACGGTTGCAATTCTGGTAAAAATATTGTTGCTCGCCAAGTCAATGTCGTTATTGAAATTCCCAAATACCTTTAATTCATTGTTGTCCATAACTGCAAGAAAAATATCTTAAATTTGTTTTTATTCTTAGAGGCCTCTATTTCCTATGATAGAAGGACTATCCTTATAGAAGAGCCCATGAACCATAAAATTTGAAACAGAAGCTTTAATAGAAAGGACTATTAACAAACTATGTTTTTAAAACTTTCCTTTTGGCATAAATAACACACCCTGCACGACTTACTACTTTTTCATTCATAAAAAAAAACTCAGTTACGGATTATTACATGAACAGGTAAACAATATAACATATTAATATTATATTTGCGCAAGGTTGAGGTTTTAGCGTTAGATGCGAAGCCCTTAAAATAAATAAATATTATATTTAAAAAAAAATCAATGAAAATAAAGAATATAGTTTCAGTTGTAGGTTATTACAACTTATAACTAATCATAACCTTAATTAAATGCCTCATTTGTATTGCTATTTTTTATGAATATTTATTTATGGACCACATATTTTTTTTCTTTAAAAAAATTAAACAGGGAGTTTGGTTTGGATTTTCTTTAAAACGGTATTGCAATTAAATTATTTGGAATCATTTAATTGTAATACCATTTTAAAAGTAAGGGTACTTTTTAAAATAAGGGTACTTTTTAAAAAATAAGGATTAATTTATTTTCCACCCCACTTTCTCTTAAAAAAATGGAAAATAAATTTTTCAGCCGAGTTCTCAATTTATTATCTTATATTCTCATACTTTGGACAAATATAATATAATCATTAATTTTTTTAAATATATAATATAAAGTAGGCGTACCATGGAAGCTGGGTTACAACTATTTAATATGAAGCATGTGTAGCATGGTAAGCCCGGCTACAGATATTTAATATAAAGTAGGTGTAGCATTGCACACCGGGTAACAGCTAGTAATATTATAAAATATATTATAACTGTTACATATAATGTTGTAATAGTATAGTAGTAAATTATATTTATAGTAATATTGCCCTAGAATAATAATATTTTACCATTTTTTATTAAATTATTAAATAATTTCTTAATTCCGAGTCTGAATCGTTTTTGGATTCTTGAGAATGTAAGCTTATATCGAAATCAACATCTATTTGATTATTAATGTCATCCTCTATTATACAGTCATTACTCTCTGGACTGACTTTGTTTTGCCTTTTAGCGCGGTTCCTCCCTCCCCCCATAGGGAGGAACCCCGCTTATAAGGTTGATACAATGAAACAATCCGGAAGTGCCGACTAGAAAATTTCGCGTTTCAGAACCCCTAGAGACCGAAAATAACGGTGGTTCAAATTTGTATATATATATATATATATATATATGTATATATTTATTTATATATATATATATATATATATATATATATATATATATATTTGTCTGTTCGCTCTCTAAGTAGAAGACGAATGGTCCGATTTTGATGAAATTTCGTACAAAAATCCGTCGTCCAATTTGAAAGATCAAGTTCGTTAACCAGCAAAATCCGCCCACTGGAAGATGGCATTTGGGGCGAAATTCGCGCAAAAAAAATCGTAACGCTTACGTTTTTGAGTTCATAAGCTTGTAAGTACTCTTTTTATAGGCTTCTTGGGCTGGGAAAACGAATGGAACCATTTTCATAGCTTTAACCGTTTTCGAGAAAATTGGAAAAATAGTTTTTGAATACCGTTTTTGGTTTGGGTACTTAGAATTACGGGATTCAGTTGAAACATTATCTGCATGTTCTACTTTCATTAAAACTAATATGTTGAAAGTTTTGTTACGTTTGGAGTTAAGGAAGGGTTAGAATAAAATATTTTATGAACAGACATGAAAAGTTTTGGGAACTTCGTATACTTTCATTAATATCTCGAACACGGCTGGGATATCGTGGTAAGTTGATAGAAACTATTTGAAAGCTTACTAAATTCTCTACAAAAAAGATTCTAAAACTATTTTTGATTAGGTTATGTCAATCGGAGAAATAAGTGCTTAAAACTTCAAATACGTCTGTTTTGTTCTTATGAACGGGTTTTTGTCGTTCTTTTTGTAATTTTTGTCTCCTTCCGTTCGTTTTTTATTGCTTTTTATTTTTGTAATTTCTTATGATGGGAAAATTTTGTGTGTAAAACAGGATATGAAAAATGAGACCAATTTTCTGTTGCTAGAAATAATGTAAATTTTGGGAACTTTCATTAATATCTCGAAAACGGTTGAAAATCTTGGTAAACGGAAGAATACCATTAGAAAGCTTATTAAATGCTCTACATAAAAGGTTCTAATGAAAGTTTTGATTAGGCGATGACAATCGGAGAAATAAGAGCTTAAAGCTTTAAAGTAATTGATTTCGCTTATTCGAACTGTTCTTTTTGTCTGTTTTTAATTCCTTGTTATTTTTTAATTGCTTATAGTTGGATAATGTATTCGAAAATGAAACAGGTTCCAAGATTCCAAGACCTTGTAACTAGCGGGACGGTTTCTAGTGTTGCCGACCCTTCCAGGTAAGATTGTAAATCCTACCTTTCAAGACTGGTGGAACCAAAATAATAGCTGTCGGGGTTCAGTCACTGCTACTTCGGTCACCCTTCATCAGGGCTGTAAATACAAGTAGGACATATTTAACACTAATATATGCACATATCTATGTAAATATACCAAATATATATATATATATATATATATATATATATATATAATATATATATATATAATATATATATAAGCATATACACATACACATATACACGCACACATATGTACATATATATGCCCACATACATACACATATGGGGTATGTATTATTAAGTAGCAGTGACCGAACCCGGACAATCCCTACCTTGCATCATCAACGGTCAACGATCTCCTGTCAACAAAATAATAACTGCTTCTATTTTAATCATTCGAAATTAGACTAGGGATAAGAACGGAACCGCGCTAAGATGAGGCAGTTCCTGCGAGTCGGACTTTTTATATTTTTCTCTGTAAAGAAAGCTCTGGGCCAGATATCAGAAGAACCCGGCGCTTTTTCAATCTCTCACACAACGCTGTAAACTCTTTTTTATATCTGCCTCCTAGGAAACAGGAAGGGCCATCAGGGCATGAATATCTTTTTTCTTGATAAAAATTAATAACAATTTCTTCTAAGTTGATATATTGTTTCAACCAGTATTTATATAAGAGTTTTTTCTCTGCGGTGAACACGTTCCCACATTTTTTACATATATTATAGGACTAAACTAGCAGTCTTCTTAATATTGCTTAAATTTTCTGTAGGAGCATCCTGCAGATTAAATTGAATCATTTGCCCTAGGATTAATACCGTTTTCTTGGATTTATCCTCATTTTTTCAAATTTGTAAGAAAAAATAAATTGTATTGGTTATGGATAATTACTCCCTTATTATTTATCCTGAATTATTCTTCATTGATTTTGGACATTATTCTTAAGTTCAAAATTTTGATAGACCATAACAAAAAAAAATCATCTGGACACATCAGTCCAGGCAACGAATGCTTGAAAACAGCTATAGGTGGAAATTTTTGGAACACAATTTTTGACTTCGTAACTTTGGTTGGGCTGGATAGGAGGTGAATATATCAAAAGTCCTCGCTCCTAGCCATTAAGCCGGGGGGAGGGGGGTTTAGAAGGTCCCATTTTTCGGGTTTTCACTTATATCTCGGAAACCCTGCGTCCAAGCGACATGACTATTCTATAACAAATGAAAGCTGATTAAATTTCCTACAAGTTCTAATCAATAAAGTTTTTCGAGATTTCTTTGGTTTCCGAAATATTCACTCTTGAAAGTCTGTCATTTTGGGGAAAGACACTTTTGCCGCATATTTTTCCCCCGTTTTGACGGGATAACTCTTCAACGATGTACCAAAATAATAAATAACGGTTATAGGGTTGTAGAGTATTGCATTCCCTTCAATAATATATATTACTTTGCTATTTTATGTAATTTCCTTAAAACGTAAAAATAATTTCAGTGTTCATCGTGAAATCTGAAATGTAGCGACTAACAGCCCAGGAAACTAAGAGTTATAGGTGGAAATGTTTGGAATACAATTTTTAACTTCATAACTTTGTTTCGGCTTGTTAGGTGGTCAACATATCAAAAGTCCTCACCCGTTGCCTTTGAGCCGGGGGAGGGGGGGAGGGGGGTTTAGAAGGTCCCATTTTTCGGGTTTTCACTTATATCTCGGAAACCCTGCGTCCTAGCGACATGAACATTCTATAACAAATGAAAGCTTATTAAATTTCCTACAAGTTCTATTCAATCACGTTTTTCGAGGTATCTTGAGTTTTAAAATATCCGCTCTAAAATGTCTGTCATTTTGGGAAAAAACACACTTTTTTATATTCTCGACCGGATATCTCTTCAACGATGCACCCAAAAAATAAATGTTGGTTATGGGGTTGTAGAACATTCCATTCGCTTCAATAATATATATAATTTTACTATTTTATGTATTTTCCTTCAACTCTGAAAACAGTTTTAGTGTTCATCGTGATATCTTGCAACAACTGTCGACCAATGAACCGTTCAATTTCTCACCATTTCCAGTCATTTTTTTGTCCAAAATATACTCCATTATGTAAATATAGGTAGTACTGGACGTATAAATAGTACGAACTATATAATTTTGGGCCTTTGACCAGTTATTCACACTCAATTATATAACATCTTGACCATTATATTGGCAATGGTTTTGTTAAGACCAAGTGAGTGCGTATATAACGTTTGAAAGAAAATACATAAAATAGTATTGTAATATATATTATTGAAGCGAATGGAATGTTCTACAACCCCATAACCAACATTTATTTTTTGGGTGCATCGTTGAAGAGATATCCGGTCGAGAATATAAAAAAGTGTGTTTTTTCCCAAAATGACAGACATTTTAGAGCGGATATTTTAAAACTCAAGATACCTCGAAAAACTTGATTGAATAGAACTTGTAGGAAATTTAATAAGCTTTCATTTGTTATAGATTGGTCATGTCGTTAGGACGCAGGATTTCCGAGATATAAGTGAAAAACCGAAAAATGGGACCTTCTAAACCCCCCTCCCCCCCCCCCACGGCTCAAAGGCAACGGGTGAGGACTTTTCATATGTTCACCTCCTATCCAGCCCAACCAAAGTTATGAAGTTAAAAATTGTGTTCCAAACACTTCCACCTATAACTCTTAGTTTCCTGGGCTGTTAGTCGCTAAATTTCTGATTTCACGATGAACACTGAAATTATTTTCACGTTTGAAGGAAAATACATAAAATAGCAAAGTAATATATATTATTGAAGGGAATACGATACTCTACAATCCTATGACCGTTATTTATTTTTTGGGTTCATCGTTGAAGAGTTATCCCGTCAAAACGGGGGAAATATATGCGGCAAAAGTGTTTTTTCCAAAATGACAGACTTTCAAGAGCGGATATTTCGAAAACTAAAGATATCTCGAAAAACTTTATAGAATAGAACTTGTAGGAAATTTAATCAGCTTTTATTTGTTATAGAATAGTCATGTCGCTAGGACGCAGGGTTTCCGAGATATAAGTGAAAATCCGAAAAATGGGACTTTCTAAACCCCCCCTCCCCCCCGGCTTAATGGCTAGGAGCGAGGACTTTTGATATGTTCACCTCCTGTCCAGCCCAACCAAAGTTACGAAGTCAAAAATTGTGTTCCAAAAATTTCCACCTAAAGCTGTTTTCAAGCATTCGTTGCCTGGACTGATGTGTTCAGATGAATTTTTTTTGTTATGGTCTATCAAAATTTTGAACTTAAGAATAATGGCCAAAATCAATGAAGAATAATTCAGGATAAATAATAAAGGAGTAATTATCCATAACCAATTATATCAGATAAAAAAGGAATAGTTTTGAGGTAATTTCCTTCGGATGATTTAATAAAAACATTGTCCTATCTTCAACGAGAGAGGCTCAAACTGATTGTTGGTATGAAACAGGTTTTCAAGACTTTGCCTTGATTATAATACTGCTAATGTCTTTATTGATCAAAATAAAACTAATATTTATTAGTTTTATACGATTTTAGTCCCTTGAATAGTTTCTAAACTTAGCTAGAGGATTAAAAATTAAATATAAGAAAACAAAAATTAGATTTTTGTCCATTGGACGTTACACTGTGCGCCGGTGGGGATCGAACCCACCATCTCCCGCTTATGTATCTAGCGCGCTAGCCACTAGACCACGGGAGATACCCGACATCTTAATTCTAAAGATTAAGAAATTATCATTATTCAGTGGTAAAATTAAACTGGTATTCCATAATATCCACAATAAAGATGCCATTTATACCAACAAAAAAAACTTTTAAACTTGCACTCTATTGAAACTTTACTAATTGACTCACGGCGCATTGTAATTTATACATTAACTGTACTCTACATAAATTCGTGTTTTCGCAATTTTATTTTTAACCTAATTCCACGAAAATTATTGTTTAAAGTAGGTTAGCCTAATGAAAACTGAATAAATATTACTACGTATTGTACAAGACATCAATTATCTTGGGTGTTTTAAAATGTCCTTAAGATGTTGCATGGCAAAATGTTTTAAGATTTATAAAGGAAGAGAACAGCAGTACAGTTGACAGTTGTTGCATCTTGCACATTTAGATCTGCTAACGGCAAGGATGCGTTGCAGAAGGTATTGATATATTTCGTTGAAGCGGTGCAGTAGGTTCTAGGAAATGGAAGACTGGGCTTGGAAATGTGTGGAAGTCAGCAATGGATTGAACCGTGGATATGGGAACATTCCATGTCAGCATTGTTGTATCTCGGCTTCTAGGTCAGCCCTACGTGCAGTCTGCACAATAGCATCTTTCTTCGCTAGTTGTACATGTTTAATGCAAGAATTATTTAAGGTGCCGATGGTGTTATCACTACAATCCTACCTAACTTAACTTATTCCATCTTCATATATATACAAATATAAAACTTTAAAGAGGGTTGATATTGACACATATTAGGTTGGATAGACAAAGATTTGGAAAAAAAATTGAAAATTCTACAATATCACAAATCCAATATCATCAATGGACGGATTTACGGTTTTGAGAGTTAATCTTAAATGAGAGGAGCTCGTTGGCCGTCGAGAATGCGAAGGTAGAATTTAACAGGGTTAGATTGTGGTATATTAATGAAACTACATTTTTTATAAGAATACAACTCATTTTCTTATTTTTTTTTTTTTTTTTTTTTTTAAAAACGTATTTTTATACCACGACAGAAACCTGACAAATTCTACCTACGAATTGTAAATTATTAATGTTATTCTAATATTTACAGGAAGATTGGAAAGGATGATAAATATCCTCACAGAGAATTTCACAAGGTTTCCAGCGTGATGAAAAAGGCCAGGATTGACCTGGAAGCAATAGCTAAAGATTATCCTGTTTAGCAGGAGCTAGCCGATTCTGAGTTCATCTCCCTCCGATTTTCAAGGACAAAAAACACGCCTCCTTCGAAAACATTATTTCACGTCGCACTACCGATTATTTCTAATTTAATGACTTCTTCCGGGAAGAGGCAGCATTGTAGTTTCCTATTGAAGAAATAAGATAAATTATTGTAATTGTTGGTACCAAAAATATATATTCTTTTAAGTTTTTACGGCTTTGCTATTATTTGGTATTACTATTAGCATTATTATGATTACTTAAATATTAAAACCACTAACACAAAATGGCAATGTCAATGTACTTGTGCCAAATAAATTCTATTTTATTGTTTTCTGTTATTTGGTACAAAAAACACTTACAGCCTAGGTAAGTACTATAGTACATTAGTTTTTCTACATCATGCATTTGATACAACATCGAAATCAGCATTTTTAATTAACAGGTTCCGGAATGACCGTAAACACGAAAATTATTTTTATTATTTATTTATTTGGAATTTACAACAATGTATAATACATTTCTAGTAAATTATTGCTAGATTATATTGACATGAATATTCATGAGGTGGGAGGCTGCACGAAAATTATTTAACTTGTAAAATGTCACATCTTGCCTCTAGCAGCTGACGAAGAGAAATAAAGGTTATGGCATTATTATTTATGGCGCCGACCACGCTAGCTAACAGTGTCATAGTTCAGTTGATTTTAGGCTGGTGACTATAGAGTAATTCTAAACATTCCTCAGCATATTTCATTATTTTTTTCATGTTGGATGACAAACGTTAGAAGGCGTCAAATAGATCACAGTTCTCGGTTAGTTCAACAAATGATAACCTATGATATTCGCTTGAATCAGATGATGAATTAATGAATTAGTTGCTTCAGAAACCAAATTTCACACGTGCTGTAACAAATTAATTTTAAATTGTTCTATTAATATTAATAGTATAATTCGCCCTCCCTCCGTCTTTATCTATATATCCCCTTTCTTTCTAAAAACTTCATCAATTTTGGGATTAAACTAAGAACTTTGTTTCTAGCGGGGTATCTGCCCTTCACGAGAGGAAACTCAAATAATCAATAAGGAGAAAAGAAAGTAGTATTCTTGGTTAGCGCAACAAGTGCATAATAAAACTGAATTATAAACTGCAACTTCAACTAAACAAAAAGAAGTCTAGCTTCCTACTGCAGTTAATCAATTAAAAAAGTAAATACCAATTGAAATTCTATTAAATCAACTTAAGCCACTTTGTGGATAATCAAGGTACCATTATGATAATTCTGAAGATTATTAGCTTTGGCAATTCCAGCAGAAAGTACGTCTAGCTTCCTGGTTGGATTCATCCTCCCTTTCAAGCCTTGAGTCATTCCACCGCCATGGTCACTGGAAATTGTTCAAGAATCAATTGGGTTTCAGGGATTTAGGAGAAATAAAAAGATTTCATGAGCGGACAAATTAGGGGTTATCATTTCTAAATCATAGGAATAATTTCATCTTGTAAATTCTTCTACAAAAAATAGACATAGGACACCATACGCTAAGGAACGTTAGAAAAATCCTAAATATATGCATTTAACATAAGACATTATGAAGAGAAACTAACGTGTTAATGTGTACCTGAAGAAACAAGGGAAGATTCTGTCAAAAACTTGTACGAGGGCCATAAAAACAAGACTTCTGGAGAAAGAAGACAATTTTAGACTTGAAATGTGACAAAACTACCATGTAAAGCTTAATAGTTTCAAAAATGACGTTATTTAAAATCAATGGGTTTTATAATTTAATATCAAAACCAAGAAAAAAATTAACTAAGTCAAATGAAAGAACTATATAGTATAGAGGTTGCCCAAAACTTCACGAGGTGATAATATATAATTAATAGATAATAATGAATGTTTTATTTATTTATTAATTAAGCTTATCGCAACTCAGGCGACGAAACTGCAGCTTGAAAGAATTGAGGTAAGTAGAAGAAAGTCAATTGTATAGTCAGTGATAAATTGTAAAGTAAATTAAAAGTACGAGTCGTAAGTAAAGTAGTACGTATTAGCTGATAGAAGTAACTTAATGCTGTGTTGATATTTCAGTGTCTCACTCAGTGATATTTACTTCCAGAAATAAAAAGGGGGGAAGGAAAACAAGAGGGGAGAAAAGGCAAAAATAAGACAGTAAATAGACAGATACAAGAAGGAAGGGAAGAATAAATTTATATTATATATAAAAAAAAAAAAAAAAAAAAAAAAAAAAAAAAAAAAAAAAAAAAAAAAAAAAAACTAAATAAACAATTGAAACAAGGGGAGAAAAAAAAAAAAAAAGAAAGGGCGTAGCTAGATTTTATCCAGAGTTTTGATGTTGGAAAGGAATTGGAATATGTCTGAAATATGTTTGCTGTCATCTGAAAGTAATTCATGCATGTTTGATGGTAAGTCAGTGTTTAACCTGAGTCTACAGTCTGTCAGTAAGTGTTGTATTGCAGTACTGGCATATTGGTCTGTCTTGTCGTGTCATAAGGTATGAGTGAGTCAGTAGGGAATGGCCTATCCTCAGCCGGCAGAGGACGACTTCTTCTCGTCTATTACTTCTGCTACTTGAAGGCCATTCCCGAACTGTATACTTAATCTCCCTTAATTTATTATCTGTAACTTTAAACCAGGTATCCTGCCAAATTTGCATTATTCTCTCTTTACCCTCAGAGTGCAAGTCTTGGTACGTCAAACTGTCAATGTCCTGTTGTTCTTTTCGCCCTGCAAGTTTTGCTAGTAAGTCAACGTTGGTACTTGGTCCGATGTCTTCGTGGCCTGGTAGCCAATACAGAGTAACTGTGTTGTTCAGTAATGATATTTTATAGTGTATCTCTTGTATTAAAGGATTAGTACTGTAAATGTCCTGTAATGTAAGAAGTGCGCTCAGTGAGTCAGTACATATAGTAATGTTTCTGTGTTCAGTGTTAGGTATGTTGTCCAGTGCGAGTATAACAGCATGTAGTTCGGCTGAGTAGGAGCTTGTTATGTTTGGTAGCTTTAGCAACTTGATTACATCTCCAACTACAGCAGCCGCTCCTACACCTTCAGCTGTTTTCGACCCGTCAGTGTAGATGAACAGTGTTCCAGTGTTTTCAGTCAGTCGTGAATAAAAAATATTTTTATATAGTTCTCTGGATGTAGGGTTAGTTTTTTTGAATTTTGTAAGTTCGAGGTCCATTTTTAAATTTCTTGTTGTCCACGGTATACAAGTCAAGTCTGGAGTTTGTAGAGGTATGCTATATTGTAGATCCGAGTTTTGTGTGTATGTTAAGTATCTCATGTGCAGGGGACGTTGTCTTTTCGTATGATATTGAAATAGTTCGAGGTATGTTTGTTCTAAGGAATTTGGAGTACATGGACTATGTAGGAACTTACTTTTCAGCACAAATTTTATACAGTTGAACATACGTCTGAGCTCCAATGGTGGTTCTCCGCTTTCAGCATAGAGACTTACGGCTGGGCTTGATCTGAAGGCACCAGTTGCAAGACGTAGACCTGTTGTATGTATTGGGTCCAGTATTTTCAGTGTGCTGGTTCTGGCAGACGAATACACTACACTCCCATAATCCAGTAGAGACCTGGTATATGCTCGGTAGAATGAATGTTTTGTATATTGAGTTAAATATGCTAATAATGGTTCAGAAATCGTTTCATATAAAAGGCGATTTTTCGAAACCTCACTAAATTTCTTATGAAATAATGGTATGACCTTAGAAAGACTCTACCTCGCCTTAGGTTTCGTAAGTAATTCCTCTCTCCTTCCTTAGAGGAAAAATCATCAATGGCATGACAATAAATTTACATTAATCTTTTAAATAACTACACAGCAATAGATGTCATGGACCCCCCCCCCCTATGAGTTCCTTATCGAGAGTTTCAAGTCGGGCTTTCTTTTAAATAAAAAAAAAAGTGGCCTTGAATGCAAGATTTGTCCAGGCCTACTCGTAAATCTAACTAATACTCCCAAATAGAATTTCATGTAAGATTGTTTAATCGTAGAAACAATCTATGATTTAGTTTTAGCCTAGCCAAATGAGGAAGCCGTGAAAGGTTCACACTTAAAAGAAGTGATATTCAAGTTGCCATGAACTTTTCCTAGGCACGATTAGGGCAATGACTGAGATTGTCTGCCCTAAGTAGAGGCATGATCGATCATTCCTTGAGAATAAAGTGGCAACAGTTTGGGTAATTACAGTATTAGAACAGACCTCTCAAGGGGCAAATATATTTCTTGACGCAGCAATTTTGTTTCCACTAATTGGGTTTCTCAGGACTTTCAGGGATTTGTCTTCAAGTTTCAGTGGTTATTTCTCAGAATATAACCACCAGATACTTGCGTCTCTTGTGATTCGTTTGTGCGGGTCATTGAATGTTGCTAACACACGAAAACCTTAATTTAATTTGAATAATAAGTTTGTATATATATGGAGTAAAATATTCCTCTGTTCACCGCCTAACAGAAGAAAAGGATACTCAGACGATGCTGGAGCGAAGTCCAGGAAAATATCAAGCAAAACAAAACCTATGTAGAGGCGATACTCTCTCTCTCTCAAAAAAGAAAAAAAAAATGAACCCCATTACAGGCTTTTTGGTAGAGAACCTTGTAGCCCAAAGATTATTAACTTTCATTATTTTCCAGTAGGTACTTCTTCTTGAGCACCCAATCCATGGTTTAAGAAGCTTATTCAACGAAGATTGTTGACCAGTCTCAATCTCAAAACTATTCTAGCTCCTGAATCAAACGTTAGATGCTTATTGCGTTAGACGAAATAGAAAATTTTGGGTAGAATGAAAACTTGTTCTTGAACATTTCACATGGGCGTATATTTGAAATAATTTCGGGGGGGGGGAGGCCTGGAGTATTTGGGGTAATTGAATACCAACAATCAAGAAATTATAGTTTTAGACATCTAAAACGCTTTTACGCCGAAAATAAAATATTTTTTCTGAACTAAGTGATCTTATTTAATTTATATTTAAGGGTTTTCTGACACAAATTTACCGAATCAAATCAAAATTTTGGGAAGGGGCGGCAGCCCCCCCCCCTTTTATACGCCCATGGCATTTCAATAAAATAACACAAAAAATGAAGAAAATATAAAATTATGGACGGTAGTAATGTTTTCTTTGGAGGTAAATTGTAGGCCTGCACAATGGAAGAGAATGAGCTTGGAAGGCGTGATTCGTTGCCGGAGGCGTTGTCCGGTAAATCGGACGGAGTGAACCATTTCCTCGAGAATGAAGGTGGTCCTCATGGATTATGACAGAGGAAACAATAGCCCTGGTCCCATGCTAATAACCAGGATGGCGGGCAACTCTACAGATATTCTCAGATGGGGCGATGCTCTCCGGGCGATTAGCGATAATTATCCCCACCTCCTAGCTTCTCTGCCATCTCCTTCTTCTTGTCTCCCCCTCTATTCCTCCTAGCTCCCTCCTCCTCTTGCCGATAGAGGGGGTACAGACTGTGAAAAACAAGGTGTATCGCCCTCCCGTGCCCTCGCTGCGAGGCCCTTCACCCGATCCACCAGCGTCCATTACTTGCTCCCATGCCTCTCTCAAGCAACTTCTTCTCATCTCTTCAGCACACTCTTTCTCTAGTCTTCCTTGGCAAAACTCTCATTTCATCAGATGAACGCTTAATATACTGAAGTTTGTAAATAATTTTGACAGTGTTTATGGTGCTTTTTCAAATATAATACTACCTGCGGCTGTAACAGAGGTACTATACCAACTGTCCAAATTAGAAACCCAGCAAGTGTCGATCCTCCTTTAGAAATTATAAAGAACTGCGGGGGAAAATGGACTGCTTTTAATCATTACTATTTTAGTGCTTAGATAAATGACTGGGAGACCCTTAAATCGTAAAAGCACTGGTGTCAAATATCAAAGCAGATCTCATGGAGCAATCTTGTAGAGTAATTGGCAATCACAATGGCATTGGTGATTAAATTTAACATACTGGATATCACAGTAGGGTTTTTACAACTGATAAAATTGAATTGAATGATGGGCGGAGAGTTTGGCGGGAGAAACTTTTTTTTTCATTTTTTGTCTTCTAATTATACGAATTATTGAAATAGTAGGCACTCTGGGCTAATGCCCATAGCCAGGATGGATGCTTCCCGTTTATCACCGAGGTTAAGCATCGTCTGGCGTGGCCAGTACCTGAATGGGCGACTAACCACGCGCTGTTGGCATTATAAAAGGGTGGTAGCCTGTAGATAGCCATGCGTTAATAGCCAAATTCTTGATAAGCCGTTAAATTAAAAAAAAAAAAATTAGGTACTCTGGAATATTGGTTTTAGAATTTCATAGAATATCGCTTCTTTTCTAAGTCCTCGAAAAAAGCGACCAAAGCCTTGGAATCTTATTCTATGTTATCTCATTCCGAGATTTAATAAAACTGAGTATATTAAATCTCGGAAGGAGATAACATAGAAAACTGAGTATATTATAAAAGAGAGAAGGTGCTAATGACCTTGGCAGTAGAAGCACCAAAAAAAAAAAAAAAAATTATAAAAGAGAAGGGTTAAAGTAAGTTGAGTATTTTGACGAGGTCAATTGCCCACTTCCACCTGTTGTTCATTTGGTTACTAACCGAGTAAAGGAAAGGATGCCAAAAAAATCTCATTTTCATTTTAAATTTTACCTTTATTATATTGTAGGTTAAAACCGAACCCCGAATATCTCCACGGTTCGGTCTTCTGAATAAAATAACTATGCATGTCTTCCAAAATTACTTAAATCAACTTATATTGTCATTATAGTCATGCAATATTTGTTTTGTATGTTTCTTATAGTTTTGTGTGCGTCATTCGTAACCATATACTTAACCAATTATTAGTAATTAAATCATCAAGATCATTTTTAATTATTAATCTAAAGTGGCTCTAATTAAAAAAAAAAGTTGGAACTTGTGACAAGAATATTTTATCTATTTTCCTAGATGACGGAGAGTGGGTTGCACAATATATATAGTTATAGAACGTGGCTAGCATTGACCTTAGCTATGAAACTTGTCTGTGAACTCGAAACGAATCAATTTGTCTCTTGAGGATCTTTCCTCTATGTCATTGCCCATAATTCTGAAGTGCTCAGCATGAACACCTTTATGCTGTAAACATCCTATTGCTCCAAAATAGAATGTCTCCGTTGAAAATGCCCGTATTCTAAGAATCAATCATATACTTTTCTACGGCAATAAAAAAGGAATATTATTAGAAACAGAAAAAAAAACATTATTTAAATGAACGTGAGGGTTCCAAAAATAATTGGATTGTTAACTACATAGCTGTACGATCTGTGCATTGATAAAATTGAGCTTGGGGTTGAGCTTTCATCTTAGTTTCATTCGTTATTAATAATAATATTTTTTTTTTTTCATTTAAACAGTATTTATGTTCCTTAGTGATACCAAGATCCAATATTTCCATATTGACCCATATCAAGGATTAGATCCTGATGGACTTTGTCTCCTTCGGTATAGTTCCTGAAGCTCCGAACCAAAAGCCTACTTGCAATATACTTTCTTCTTCTGAAGTAGAATTTTTCGGATAATGTCCCATATTTCTCGTAAATAGATTTCATTCCCCACCAAATTATTTTGCTTCCTCGCTGTTATTTGTTTTATACCTCGCAATACTTCAATGAAATCTTGAAGAAAAGTTAGATTTTAGACGCCACTGATTTTCAGTATTTGTTCACTCGTCCTTTCTTCTCGGAAAGATTTATGACAAACAACGAAAAATTGTTTATACTATTTTGGTTAGTTGGCTGGTGAAGGTTCATCATAGCGAGAAGGATGAAGAACTGATCAAAGACCTCCACTTTAAATTCCTTTATTTTACAGAACTTTTTCGAGGACACTACCTCATCCTCAGAGTCCTTGTTTCGTGCGATGGTGTGACAAAACTTAACACCTACAGATGCTTGACAGACTGAACCCAAAAATTCTATCTAATTTTACGCTTCTTCTTTTACTGGCAAGTTAATATTATTGCTAAAATCAACTAAAAAAAAAAACAAGCAATAAAGAAAATTAAACACAAATAACCTTTCAAAGCAACGAAACTAACGTTTCAAGTACTTATTTCTGCAATTTACATTGCCCCGTCGAAAATTACTTCAGAACCTTTTTTCTAGACCGTTTAGTAAGCTTTCGAAAGGTCACCTTCCCCTTACCACGATTTCACAACCGTTTTTGAGATATTTGAGAAAATATACGAAGACCCCAAAACATTTCATTTCCGTTAATAAATTCTTTTTTTTCTAATGCATCCTTAACAACAAACTCTACAAAAATTTAAATATATTAGTTTATACGAATGTCTAACGTCTGGAACAATCAACCTCATAAGCGGAGGAAGAAGCGCACTTAAATCATAAATAAACAAAATTTTCGTCTCTTCGCATTTCCCTAACATTTGGAGAAAATCGGTGTGCATACCTATACTTAAAAATGGCAAACCACAAGATGAAACTGCAAGTTATCGTATCATCTCCTTGACCTGTTCACTCTGTAAATTAATGGAAAGGATGATAATGAAAAGGCTACATTGGTACATGGAGAAAAATAATCTTTACACTAATTGGCAGAGTGGATTTAGGCCAGGACGCAGTACTAGAGATAATCTAGTAAGGTTAGAGACAGATATTACCTCTGCTTTTAATTCTAATGAAAAAGTTCTAGCCGTATTCATTGACATCAAAAATGCATTCGATTGTGTCTGGAGGAGGCTTATACTTGACAAACTCATTCAAATCGGAGTAAACGGTCATATACTTAATTTTATTCAACATTTTTTGACAAATCGAAAATTTTGTATTCGAAATGGTACTCAGCTCTCGGCAGAGGCACTTCAAGAAAATGGGGTCCCACAGGGAAGTGTGATCAGTGCCTTTCTGTTTTCCATCGCAATAAATGATTTACTTAATCACATAGAAGAACCTGTCAAGGCAATGCTGTACGCTGATGATATAGTCATTTATTGTAACGGAAAAGTAATCCAAAATGTGCACCACAACATACAACTATCTCTAGACAGAATTAATGACTGGTTAAAAAATCAAGGCTTCACCATTTCTAATATTAAAACTGAATGTATATATTTTGCTAAAAAGAAAGTAGAAAACCCAATCCCGTTATTTGTAAATGGAGCTCGTATAAAGTTTGTAGATAATACTAAATTTCTGGGACTTATTTTTGATCAAAATCTTAATTGGAAAAAGCATATAAAAACTCTGCGGACAAATTGCTTCAAGGCACTAAATATCCTCAAAATGTTGTCTTGCACTAAATGGGGAGGAGACAAGGTCAGCATGTTGATGTTATATCGCAGCCTGGTGAGAGCCAAGATGGATTATGGCTGCACGGCCTATGGTTCAGCTTCCCCCACAACTCTCAAAATGCTTGATAGCATTCATCATGCTGGCATCAGACTAGCAACCAGAGCTTTCCGATCCAGCCCTGCAAACAGTTTATGCGTTGATGCAGGAGAACTGCCTTTGGAACTTCGTAGAGAATTATTAACACTTGACTTCTACATTACAATCATATCCTCCAAAAATCACCCCTTTAACGAATATATCCAGGATCTTGTAACCATGCCTAGACGAAGAGTACCAAGAAAGCCTTTCCCCATCAGGGTATCAGAATTATTGACTAAATTCAACATTATTCTACCGCCTATTATTCATAATGCTGTACCCTCCAGAGAACCATGGTCTCTACCCTTTCCCAATATCAACCTTGCATTAACCAAATTCATGAAGAAAGATACTAACCAATATATTTATCAGCAAGAATTTCTTAAAATACGAAATGAATTACCACAAGCTAGTCATATTTTCACTGACGGTTCTAAGGATATCGATGGAGTTGGTGCTGCTACACTCTCCAATGCCACAAAGAATCTGTTCACCCTCAGCAATATGTGTAGCATTTTCACTGCCGAACTGTTGGCCATAACGAAAGCCTTAAATATAAATACTAACAATAATTATCTTGTAATTTTTACGGATTCGTTGTCTGCACTTCATGCTTTAAGGAATCCATTCTCAGATCATCCATTAATCACACTTACTCATGAAACCATAGCAGAACTTCACAGTAAAACAGTTCTTTTCGTATGGGTCCCCGGCCACTCTGGAATTAAAGAGAACGAGGAGGTCGATACCTTAGCGAAAAGAGCTGTAAATGAAGGAATCCCCTATCACAATGTTCCAAAGAATGATATCATTAATTACCTCAAGCAAATAGTCTGGCAAAACTGGCAATCTACATGGCAGATAATAGAGGACAATAAATTAAGAGAAATAAAATCGACAGTTAAAGCTTGGAAGACCCCACCCAGCATCAATAGAAAACATGAAGTTGCCTTAAGTCGATTGCGGATTGGGCATACAAGATTAACGCATTCATTCCTTTTTTCTAAAGAACCGCCCCCAATCTGTGAATCATGCAACGTTCAAGTAACAGTAAAACACTTACTTACAGAATGCCGAATATATCAATCAATTAGAGAAGAGCTAATGTTATCAGACGTCATGGATGAAATCCTTGGAGATGATGCTGATAACGTTAGAAAGCTATTAAACTTTATAGACAAAACGGAACTAATTAATAAAATCTAAAGCATTCAATTGAACAGATAGCGAATGGTGAGTGTGTTTAATGTTTGTGAGTAAGGCTGAATGGAACTGGGTTTGTGTATGTGCATAGGTGTGTCCATGTGTGTATGTGTACATTTTGAGTATGTTTGTATCTATATGTTTAATATTTGTGAGTAAGGTTGAATGGAACTGGGTTTGTGTATGTGCGTAGGTGTGTCCATGTGTGTCTGTATGTGTGTATGTGTACATTTTGAGTATGTTTGTATCTATATTTGCCAATGAAAATGACATTGCAAGTAATCTCAGTAAGCAAAATATACCAGAATCAATAATAAATAATTAAATAAAATTCAAAAGCTGATCTAACCATTTAATAAATTCAAAACTAATAAGAAAATATTTCACCACAAAATATAATAAAACATTCACTCGATGGCGTTAATGACCCTAAGGTTGACACGCCTTAAAAAAAAAAAAAAAAAAAAAAAATCATAAATACACAAATACATATTATTTCCAGCTACGACTACGTATTTTGTTTATTTATTTATTTTTTTTTTTTTTTATTTTTTGGTGGGGTCAATGATATAACGAGTTCTGAACTATTTCGCAAAATATTTGTAATATAAATAAATGATGAAATAATTTTTATAATGTATAGATATATATACACATTGTAGAATGATTTAAACCACTTTTTAATACACAAAAGAGCATACATTGTCTGTGTCTTAATTTTCAAATGATTAACTTTACGAAAATTAATACACCTTGCTGGGATTGGAGTTTAGTTATTCTGATCAATGTACACGTGCCTTAACCAAATAGGCCTGCGGGCTTCACATTACACCATAGCTATTTAAATCTCCTAGTGAAGCCAATGAATTAATGAGATAAACGTCACAAAGGGAGTGCAGAGGAACTGGGTAGAAATCGTAGCATGGCAAGTTAGTTCTACTGAAGTTAAATGCTAGAAAATCAAGTCACTGACACTATATCTTTCCTTTGCAATGAAATAAATTTAGATCCAAGAAGGTTTAGCTACTCAAGTGCGTTATCGTCTAGCTTTGGCTAAGCCATGCCGAGAAATGAAGCCCGGTTACTTTCAATGGCTTAAGACACCACCACCGGGAGCACATGCATTTAAGCTGCTGCCTGCTAAGTTAGTGAAAATTAACTCAAAGGAAGAGTAAACAGTGGATGAATAGAATGAAATCCTAGTTGATGTAACTACTGTAGTGCCTAACAAAGCACTAACTTCGTCAGGCTTTAGTTAACACTAGATTTACCAGACTTGGTACTGGTATAAATTTCAATTGCAAAAAATACATTTGTTACTAATATATATATATATATATATATATATATATATATATATATATATATATATATATATATATATGTTGTTCATTCGGCATCTGTCTCCAGCGGTCTTGCTCCTCCTGTCATCGCAATATTTCGTCGGATTCCTCTCCGGCTTATTCAGGCAATCATTCATCCTGATGATTCATCAGAGATGAATGATTGCCTGAAGAAGCCGGAGAGGAATCCGGCGAAATATTGCGATGACAGGAGGAGCAAGACCGCTGGAGACAGATGCCGAATGAACAACACATTTAATTCCCAGCGAAGTAGCTTGAAAAAAAGCATATATATATATACATATATAAATTAACATTAAGTTCGTTAAATTTATTCTCTTCTTATAGCTACAAAAGTCATAACAACATTTAGGAAATCAAATGTTATATGTAGTAAGAATTTTGAATTGAAATTGCACGACCAGTCAAAATGACTGGTCCGGTAAATCTAGTGTTAAATTTACCTAGATACGGACTCTTACGACGACTACTGGGACCTTCATCTAAACTGACAATACACAACAAACTCATTGTATACAAAACCGACCTATTTGGACTTAAGGACTTGAACTCTGGGGAACAACCAAAACGTCAAATATACAGAGAATACAGGAATTCCAATCCAAAGTCCTTCGCAAAATAGTCAATGCTCCATTTTACGTTTCCAATAAAACTCTTCATAATGACCTAAACATCCCTTTCGTCCAAGAACTGGCAAAATCCCGCTTCCTAACCTTTCATTCCAAATTGTCCTTCCATCCCAATCCCAAAGCACAATCACTTTCCTCCCAAACCCACCCACAAAACCCGCCTAGAAGGCCCAAGAGACATTGCCCTCGTGACCAGCTAACTGACTAGTGGAGAAAAAATATATTCCAAATTAGGAAGTGCCAATATTGATTGGCTCCTTCCATAAGTGTTATTATTTGTTATTTATTTTTTTTCTTTGTCTTTACTTATTTATTATTTAGTTATTTTCATTTATTGTATTATGATTACCATTTATTCATTTATTTATATTTAAATTATTTTGATATTTCTTTTTATTTATTTATTTTTTATTTTATTTTATTTTTATTTTTTTACTTTGTTGCAAGTTGTATTAATCAATTTTTGTATATATTATTAATCATATTTGTGAGCAAACTTAACCAATGTACTTAAAAATGTACAGATGTTAAATAAACGTATTATTAAAAAAAAACAAATTTACCTATGCCATGCTGTGGTATGAAGCCTAATTGCCTAATTAGTAAAGTCACCTGCACGGAGAGCACATGGAATGGGTTCAAATTGCAGCCTGGCAAGTTAATTTCTCTAAAGTTAAATATTTGAATAATAATAGTCAATAATATGGAGAAGTAGAGAAAGAAAAACTCGGTAAATCGCAATGAATAATAAGATGATAAGGAAAATGTACTGGCGTTCATTCCACAAAATTCTCTAGTAGTTATCAGTTTCAAGTGAAATTAAGACAAATCAATTTTTTCGAGTGAAAATCGAATGCTTTTCTCTATCAAAATAAACTATAAAATTGAAACTATGGGCAATAGAGTGACGGCACTCATCATGAAAAGTAATTTTTGATAACCCTTTTGAATAGATCGGTTCATTAAGTTATATCCAGAGATGGGCAGAATTTTATTTATAAATAAAATACGAATTTATTCGTACTTCATATATTTGTAAATACGAATATAAATAAATTCGTATTCATAAGTGTGAATACGAATTAATTTGTATTCACGTATATTAAATATAAAAATACAAATAAAAAAAAATTGTAAATATTCACAAAAAAATGCGAATATTCCGAAAAATCAAGTGACTACAAAACAATTCACATTAAAATGTATTAATACAATTTTATTCACATTATAATTTGTGAATAAAAATTTATTCACAAAAAAATTCGCAAATAAATTATGAATTTATTCGTATTAACGATAAAATGATATTAAGAAGGTTATTGAATGTGACGTGAAGGCGCTTAACGTCTAGGTCATCAGCACCTAGATACAATTTTTTTTTTTTTTTTTTTTTTTTTTTTAATTTTGAAAATGAATTGAAAAGAAAATAAGGTATCTGGCGTTAGAGGGAGGTAGGTGCGTCCCCACGCCGTACCCCTAGCCCGCCGTGCTGCAGGGAAATTTGCCATCTGTATCTTTGGCGGTCCATCAAGAACCTTGCGGCCAGACCTGGTGGAAGTAGGAAGGATATAGAAGGTGGTATTGGGAAGGATTGGGTAGGCTACTTTTTACATCCATCCTAATACCATATTCAATATTCTACCTAATTCCACCTTCAATCACCTAGACCCTAGACGTTAAGCGACACAAAAAAAAAAAAAAAAAAAAAATCACCTTAAAATAACTTTCGTAATATCATCTTATCGTTAATTTGAAACAAATCATAATTTATTTGCGATTTTTTTTTAATACATTTTTATTCAGAAATTATAATGTGAATAAATTTGTATTAATATATTTTAATATGAATTTTTTTTGTAATAACTTGATTTGTTGTGAATATTCACATTTTTTGTGAATATTTACAATTTTTTCTGTGAATTTATTTGTATTCGCAGGAAAATTTGCGAATAAAATTTTAATTGTATTTTTATATTTAATATACGTGAATAAAAATTAATTCGTATTCACACTTATGAATAAGAATTTATTTATATTCGTATTTACAAATATATGAAGTTCGAATAAATTCGTATTTTTATTTATAAATAAAATTATGCCCATCTCTGGTTATATCCCACAAAGTACAATTATCATATGTATCATCATTTGTTTCTGGAAGGTGCCAACCATGTATTTGTAATTTTCACAAAATGAAATGTGTTCTTTGCTGTTATGAAATAAAAAAATAACTTTCTTACGAATTGTTTTAATTCAAAATCAAGAAATTTATGTAAATTTGTGGCCTTGATAAACGATAAATAACAAAATACTTTGTCAGAATTATTAAAACTGTGAATACCAAATAATAGAAATCGATTTGGAAAAGACACGTTTCACCAAGTTTTATGAATTTCGTCCATTACAATGTGTAACTATAAATAGTCGAGGGATCACTTCAGTGTGTGTTAGCACATATTATCAAAACGTTTAACTTATCATGAATAGAGAGTTTAAATTTAAAACATGAAGGACTCCTTCAAAACTGGCGTTTATCGTGGAATCACACGCTATAATAATATTCATTGTTGTGTGTATATAAATAATAATTACTATAAATATGCATATATATTTATAATTATTGTTTGATTAATGATAACAATTTATTGATTATATATTTTGTGTACAATAAACATATTTAGCCATTAATCCTCCTCTAGACGAAGTTATTTTGCCAGGTTTCCTATTGGACCCACCCCACAAGTGCCCACCTACTCGTAGATTTTGCAACGACACTAGAACCTTAACACAAACATTCACAAAGTGTTAACTACGGAATAACTTAAATATTCCCTACGATATCTGCGAAGGGTAGCCCGACACTCTACTCAAACATTTAACATAACGCATACGTACAACAAACTGAATAATTTATTATATTTTGTAACCTCTATTAGTACTATTATATTTTGTAACCTCTCTCAGGGGGCGAGGTTAGCTCAGTGGTAGAACACTGGACTAATAAGCTGGAGGCCTGAGTTCAAATCCCGAGCAAGCAGTAAAGATTTTTTCTTCTAGTGTCTTCGTTCATGGGTTGGATTCGGCCTCCCTGGCCGCCCTAGGCCAACCTAGCCTTTAATTAATATAATAATGGGTACCTTGGGTGCTAATGACTCTAGGCAGTCGAAGCAGCCAAGGGAAAAATCAAGCGGCCGGAGCATCTATAGTATCTGACCCTCAGGGCCAACGTGGCCTGTTACGGGACAGATTTTTTTTTTTTTTTTTTTTTTTTTTTTTTTAATTATTTAACCTCTATTACTTTTAATTTTAATTAAAATTATTTTTTACTCCTTTTATAAATTTTGTTTCCCAAATTTTGATTTAGTGGTTATAATATTACCGTCTATAGAGTTATGTTGCCAATGTTGCTGAACTCAAATATTCATTCATTCGTGAACTCCTGTGAGTTGGCCTGCAGCTACCAGAGTATATCTTTGAGGAAACATCTATACCCCAGAAATCCTCCAATCTAAAACATGACAATTTCACTTTAGGGCATTTCCGTATATTTGTAGAATTCGGCTTGAGAAGCTCTTACTGAGTAAACTGCACGCAGATCTGAAGGTCCTTCTCCCCAGAGCACATCCAACTATCCCAGTGTTCCCTCAGTCTCCAAGCCGTGACCAAACGCCTCTATTTAGTACCATATATCGTCCTCATCGGAACATCACGCCTATTTTCTCACTTTTATAAATTGATTGTCACATCTGTTACGGTCGTTAATAAGAAACCGCCGATAAAAGATAGCAGTCCTTTACCAAAAATAAAGGAACGAAAAATTGTTTAATACACTGACATACAGTATTATGTCGAGCTCAGGAATTACCGGCTAGGTTATAAAATAGAAAACTACAATATTTCTCTTAGACGGAATTCAAACACAAGTAATAAATGTTGGCATCTTAGACAATTGAACGAATCTAATATATTTATAATTATGAGGGTCTAAGAAAGGTAAAACCCTTCATATCCAATGAAGAAAACAATAATTTAATACCTCTTTTCAGCTTCTTGAGACATATCCTATTTTGTGTGTGTGTGTGTGTGTGTGTGTATGTTTAACGGCGTATCAACAATTCGGTTATTAACGCCGGGCTATCTACAGGTTGCCACCCTTTTATAATGCCAACGGCGCGTGGTCGGTCACATATCCTATTGTTCCACATTTAAGTCTGGGTTTCTTTGTCCAATGTCTGAATAAAACTCCAACACATATAAAATATATCTAAATACATATAAAATAAGGCGATGGGTGGCAACCTGTAGATAGCCCGGTGCTAATAGACAAATAGTTGATGCGCCGTTCAAAAAAGAAAAAAAAAAAATAAGGCGATACATCCTAATGGAGGCCTGTAGATACCTAGGTTCTTAAGTCTGATGTCAGAAAAGAGTCATTACCAGTACGTACCTCAACTAGTCATAATAATACGCCTGAAGTAACTTTAATATATACGTCATTTGAAGGCTATGGATTCGATAGCTCATTCCGTTTTCCTGTGATATTCAGTGCATCTGATGTTAGAAAATAATGTTGGACTTGAATTGCAGCTGGAATGCAGGTAGAAGCGTTGCAAGCCAGCGATCATTGCCCCTTTGCAACATTCTCTCCTAGACCTTTCTCTCTACTAACTCTAGTAGTCAAGGTCAAATCAAAACCTATCACTAATCCTACATTGCGAATATCTTGCTTTTCTCTTTAACGTCAGTTATTCCGTTATCTGACATTCCGAAGAAGCATCCCAAGCATTTCTCAGTATACAAGACAAATTAAATAATATTTCCCTAATTGTCGTAATTTTTATTGGGTTGCGATGAAACTTACAGCGCCCTAAACTAATCAGTGCAAAAATTAGCTACAGCAAATAGCTAACAGCTAAATTAGCAACAGCTGATTCTTTATTGCCAAATTAGCTATTAGCTATAGCAGGCAGATAATAGCTAAGTTAGCTATGAATTGACTTACCATCTTAGTAACTTTAGCTATAGTTACAACTACAAACTATTAGGTAAAATTGCAATGAACACTAATTATTCTAATTAGTAAGGATTGGAAGGTGATATTAGGAACAATCTAGAATGTGTTGTTACGAAATATATATAATGTGGTGTCGTAGCAAACAAAGGGCGTAAAAACTATATAAGTTAATCGCCCTGAATAAACTGTAACTTAACCTATATAAGGTGGTTTTAGGAACTTCCTAATAGGAAGGATATAGAAGGTGGTTTAAGCAAGGTTATAGTTGGTGGTATACGAAGGGTATACAAGGTAGTAATAGGAATGATATACAAGATGGTAATAGGAAGGGTATAGAGGGTGATATTAGGAAGGATAAAATGGTGTTACGAAATACGTATATACAAGGTGGTTTTAGGAAGGATACAGAAGGTGGTTTAAGGGAGGGTATAGTTGATAGTATTAGAAAGGGTGTACAAGATGGTAATAGGAATAGTATACAACGTGGTTTTCGGAAGGGTATAGTTGATAGTATTAGAAATGGTATACAAGGTGGTATTAGGAAAGGGTATAGACGGTAGCATTAGGAAGGATGTAGAAGGTGGTGTTACGAAATATATACAAGGTGGTTTTAGGAAGGGTATAGTTGATAGTATTAGAAATGGTATACAAGGTGGTATTAGGAAAGGGTATAGACGGTAGCATTAGGAAGGATGTAGAAGGTGGTGTTACGAAATATATACAAGGTGGTTTTAGGAAGGGTTATAGTTGATAGTATTAGAAATGGTATACAAGGTGGTATTAGGAAAGGGTATAGACGGTAGCATTAGGAAGGATGTAGAAGGTGGTGTTACGAAATATATACAAGGTGGTTTTAGGAAGGGTATAGTTGATAGTATTAGAAATGGTATACAAGGTGGTATTAGGAAAGGGTATAGACGGTAGCATTAGGAAGGATGTAGAAGGTGGTGTTACGAAATATATACAAGGTGGTTTTAGGAAGGGTTATAGTTGATAGTATTAGAAATGGTATACAAGGTGGTATTAGGAAAGGGTATAGACGGTAGCATTAGGAAGGATGTAGAAGGTGGTGTTACGAAATATATACAAGGTGGTTTTAGGAAGGGAATAGAAGGTGGTTTAAGAGAGGCTATAGTTGATAGTATTAGGAAGGGTATACCTTTTGAATTATACATTGATTTCATCGATAAAAATGTGTCATAAAACCCTTAAAAATAAATTAAATATAATCACTTAGTTCAGAAATAATAGTCTTTTAATAGATTTAATAGTGTTTTAGTTGGCTTTTTAAAAGTAAATAAAATTTACAAACGTTTGGTGCTAAAACCAACTACTTTGTACAAGATTTGTGGAACTATATATATAACAATTCTTTCATGAGTGCAACCTTAATAGCTACATTCCTTCAGCAAGTGGTAATAAAAGGTCTCAACCTCGCCAAAATGTTTATAAACTAATATTGAAGATACGACATGAAAAGGTTCCGCGTAAAATCTGAATGTCTCCTGTACAACTCCTTCCTCAGCGGGTAGGCCGTCTGAAAGCAGTCGTGACTCCGTGAACGGACTCCTCCGTCCGGAAAGATCAACGATCTCTTGACTGCGAGATCGTCACATCTAGAGTAGTGAACTCTTAAAATATAGATTATACTATTTCTTCTCTTCCAGTACACGTTAATACTAGAAGAGAAGAAATAGTTCTACGGAGGTAGCGCCAAATAGAAATGATGATGGCACTTCTTACCATTTAGTGTAGTTTGGTCAGGCTACAATAGCGAGCCCTCCACAAAATATATTTTATTTGCTGTTAGCGTTTTCGGGACACAGGCCTATCTTCAGTGCTAGAACATTTGTCTTAGCAATGAACTTGAGGCATTAGCCCTGATACCCCTATGGGCTAAACTCATATATAATTTCCAGAGGACTTCTTTTTATTTTTATTTATTACTCCTCAGATTTATATATCATGACCTTTATGCTTGTGCAAATGTTGCATATATATATATATATATATATATATATATATATATATATATATGTATATATATATATATATATATATATATATATATATATATATATATATATATATATATAGACATTTCTCATACTCACCTGCGGATTGCGTCATCGTATCGATATGATAAACGGCTTTCCTCCTCATGAAAGGAATTACATATCTATCCAAACGAAAGGGAGAAATGAAACTTTCTGTACTATTAGCCAACCAGTTGATGCGCCGTTAAAAACGAAAAAAAAAACACTTATAGGTTCTATTTTTTTAATAAATGGTTATTGCTGCCAAGTCTCTGGATGCACTTAATGCATTTCAATCGATTATTTGTGATTTATGGGTTTCATTATATTTTTAGAGTGCAGCATGCGAAGAAGCCGAGGTGAAATCCTGGCGAAATATCATGCATTTAAAAGGGACAGCGCAGGAGAAACAGGCCATGAATCAGAAACAATGATGATCCAGCGACGTTAATTATAACACAAGATCTAGTCTAAATAAATTAATAACACAGAATCTAAATAAATCAATGGAACTGTTAAGTATACCTACATTATAATAGGTCATGTTACTTTATATGGTTCTCTATTTTAATTGCTGTTTTGAGTTTTAATCATTAAATGTAAATGGATCGACACTAATAAATCGATGGTCACATGGAATAACTTGGTAGGTTCGACATCTCAATTTTTCAAGGCTGTTCTTTAACAGAGAAAACACACTATTTTACGAAAAACTAAGACACTCACATGTCTATAAGTCTCAAACGATCAATGCTGAGAGTATGTTACTTCATTACACTATGCATGAGTCTTAAGAGATAATCATAGTGCACCTAACTCATTTAGACCGTTTTCCGACATATCAACTTATTCCCTGTGATTATCGAAATATCTCACTCTCTTTAGGAATTCAATACGAATTTGAAGAGATTGAATGAACAATGTTGAAGGTTCTAGCGAAGGCATGAATATAATGAAGGTTGGCCATAATGTTTGAGGTTTGAGTGGGGAAGAGAAATATAGAGAGAACAAGAGAGTGGGAGAGAGACCATAAAGTTGAGCTGGTGTTTTTATTTTTCCGCAGCCTCACGTTGCTTGTAGCCCTCACAGAGGTCTTTAACATTTGAGATTTGGGAGGCTGTGGCCTTGTCCGCTCCCTATCTGGCGAGAATAGCCCCTCTGGATTATTACGCCCACGCTGTGGCCCTCCTAAGAACCTAGTCTGTAGGCAGTGTTCACCCTGGATAACAGGTTGGATCAAGCATCATTATCATACATACAGAAAAAATGTAAACTTAATTCGGCGCTTGAGTAACCAAACCACAAATTCGAAGGGATTATTAACTTTATTCACTTTCTCACAAACAGTTATAAGAGTAGCTATCGCCTTGGAAATAGTTTCATTCGATTCCATAATTTCGAATTACCAAAAGAAGGTGTACCTGGAAGCCTCTTTTTGAACCACATAAAAATTTATCAATTTAGTAGTAATCCTTGGTAGAGAATTTGCATCAGTCAAATCTAGTATGTAGTATATGAGCTTGCAAACAAATACTCTCAACAGAATCTTGTTGAATGAATAAACTCTGTTCAGGGGCATTTATCTCTTAAAAATATCAAACATGGCACATAATAGAAATAGATGAAATAAATGTCCAACTCTGTATTATTTATTTATTTATTTTTTTATTTTTTTTTTTTTATTAATTTTTTTTTAGAGTCCCGCAACTTTGACGATGGTCTCTTTAAACAGTTTTGTGATTTTAAAAGTCAGTCCTTGTCAAATATACAAGTTGTCCCTCAATCTTCAGTCTATCAGTATGTCACTGCAAGATCCTCGATGCAATGTATGCACCTCGGTCTGTCTTTTGTATAAGATGTACATATTTACAAAATATTAATTGAATTCAGTATTCAAATATGACAATTTACAATAACTTCCTGGTTTCTTAGAAGACTTCCTTCGGTGTGTTTATCGTCCACAATACGAAGCACATAAAATAAATAACAAAATATTAAATAATAATAAAATAAAACTAAACAATAAAATGAAAAATAAAACAATTTGTTGATGCCAAGTTACAAATTTGTCTATTCGGTCGCAACTCACCACGCTCAGTGTCTTTATGTCCCAAGTACAATGTAAGGCCTATTTTTATGCCTTCTTTTATAGTTTTTAACGACTCATCGATGTGGTAACATCAGTCGATCCGAGTAGGGTGGGCGAGGTGAGACATCAAAGCTCAATAGTTGGAAGCTGCCGATTACGAGGCCGACCTTTATCATGTTTGAATTTTACATAATTCTCATTTGTCAACTTTGACAGGTTTCTTTAGTCAATCTTAAAGCAGTAAACATCACTGACGATGGTTTGGTTTCGAGGAGGAAGCACAAAGTCCTTTCCAGTCCCACCAAATACGGAGCAGAATCACCTTTTCCTTTTATGCGAACGGTCCTTTGGCATTGCTAGCAGTGTGGTTTCAGGCAATACACATGATTTTTTCCATATAAAAAAACAGTTTTCGTCGCCGGTTACTATTCGTTACGTCATAGGATCCTCCACATTACTTTTAAGTAAGGCACCAAAAATGAAAATTCTTTCCATAAGATTCCTTTCACATACCTCATGTAATAGCCAAATATCCTACCAAAAGGCGTGCCCGGCCTTCTTGGGACGTCCAAAAACGGTTGATTTGGAAGAATTTAACCTCTCGGTTATCTTTCAGGCAGAAATAAGATTTCTTGCACAATAGACATCATATCCTTAATATCCATCGTTAATCTTTGGCCAGCATTGGTACAGTCTTCCAGATCGAAATCTCCAGACCGGAGCTGCAAAAACCCTTTCTGAATCGTCACCATACATAGGGTGAATCTTATCTGGATTTTGAACTGCATTATATTCTTTAAAAAATAAAAGCATAATGTCTCACCAATGGACTAAATCTTTGTACATATTTGGTTTGCTCATATAGCGGAAAATAGACATTGACCCTTGATAAAAATGAATTACTAATGTCAGTTAATACATTGATCATAAATAGCCTTTGTATTTATTATAAGTTGAAAGAATTAAGATAAGATCTTAATGAAATTTCTGGACATCCCTATACGTTCGTTCGGCATATGCTAAAAAATGCATGAGGACTATATAGAATAGGTTCTTGAAGTCCATTTTTTTCCTGATTGAACTTTCTGCATTATTTGAAACCTATAATTATTACAGTCTGCAGCTACTGTGCAGTTTATTTGTTTGCTACTACGAAGGCAGCTGACAGGCGACATGGCCATATGGCAAGGTAGCACCTGATAGCCGAACCCATGTGCTTAGGTAATGCGTTAGGCAACTGGTCGTCCTACACCATCCCGTCTTCCTCTCTTTGTCTAGAGTCTACGCTGGGGATAACCTTGTACACATGTTCTCTACAGGTATCAACCATCCAATAATATATCTTCCCTTCTAACCAGGAATTGTTTAATGTTTACCAAAGGCTGGAAGGGTCCCTTCGAAGAGAATGATCATCATAATTACATGCTATTTATTTTCTTCAAAGGTTTTTATAAACCCGAGCTAAAATAGAGACTACATCAATTCCTAATACGTTTCATGGGCGTATATAGGAAATAATTTCGGAGGGGGCTGGGAAAATTGGGGGGGGGCTGAGACCATTTACGGAATACTAACTATTTAGATCTTGGAAGAGTTTTAGCCAACTAAAACGCTATTACACTTAAAATAGAATATTTTTTACGAACTAAATGATCTTATTTAATTTATTTTTAAGGGTTTTATAAAAATTTTACCGATCAAATCAAAATTTCTGGGGGGGGGGGGGGGGCTGCAGTCCCCTCAGCCCCTCAGCCCCCCTTATATACGCCCATGATACGTTTTGGTGAGTAATATCACTCTGAAACGTATCTTCTGATGAAGTAAGATCATTTTTTTTAATTCGAACTTCATTTTCAGTTTTTTGACAATTTATTCCAACTAGAGAATGTAGTATTTATAATTAGAATAGAATCATAAATATATGAAAGATAAATCTTTACTCGCAGTGTACAAAGAACGTTGCAATTAAGTAGAATTGAATTAAATATATCGAACAATTTATTTAAATCTGCATTGTTCCTTAAATTGCTCAAACTGAGAAAATGTGAAATGTAAGGAATCCCTTCATTAAAAGTACTAATATTTCAAGTATTTCTGGCAACATTTCAAGTGCTTTAACACTTGTAATTCATCTAGGACACTTATAATTATTGTATGAAAAATAAAATTCAGCTCGAGGGGAACTTTCTCCGCTGAAGTTGAAAATGGTTAACGTTCAGATAGTTGCAGACTAAAATAAGTTTTATTTTCCAAAAACTCATCATCATATTATGAAAATAGAATAATCTATTAATTATGTTTGATTTAAGAGTTAGAAGAAGACTTTATAAAATGCAACGGGCTACAAAACTCTCACCTTTTCAAATAAGTATATTGGTAGAAGTCCAAAAATTATTTTCCAAAATCAAATTAGTTAACAAAAACCTTTTTTTTTAAAATACTCTTTTCCGAAGGAATGGGCTATTGAGGCTGTACTCATGATAGAATTTTTGAAAAATGTCTTCAGATCTTTATCAATCATATTTTTTTTTTTTTTTTTGTTTTTTAAATATTAACCAATCGATTTCACAGTTAGCGACTATACCTCTTCTGGGAATGGGCATAATCGCTTTTTAGAATTCATACATAATCAGCTGGTTTACCTGCCGACCAGATTGAATCATTTATTATGGACTAAACCGGGATTGGTGGAAGGTTTAGGACCATGGGTTGTCTATAATTTTAAACTAAAGTGACTAGAAATATTTTTAGTTTAAGCTCCTGAAGAGGCACCAGAAAGCAACGGAACTTGATAGACTACGTGCCCCACTAATGATCATTCTATGTTATGAAAAGAAGCACATTAGGAGTTGAGGTTTATTAAGAACTAAATTATTTTTTTTAGTAATTTAGTCAGCTGTAAAATACACACACACTCATATATATATATATATATATATATATATATATATATATATATATATATATATATTCGAAAATAAAAAGAAATAGGTATTTACCAGATAGGTTTATTTTAAATTAAGGTTAAAAAAATATTTTAAAGCGGTTCCTGCATTTACATATTTTTTAGTATAAGCACATTCCTCAGAAAAGTGGCGAGAACTAAACAACTTTTGGAGGAAGTTATTTCCAAAGAAAAATATTCAATCCTACACTACTTTAAAATTACTTCTAGAGTAATGAATCAAAGCATTGAGGATGATACCTTGTGCGCTATTATGTTGAACATTTTCTCGGACGATTTATGAGATAATATTGCAAAATGGCAGAACCTGCATTTATAAGATCAAATTTCAACTGAATTAAATTTGAAAAGCCTACATAGGCTGGCCAAGAGGTTTGCTTATAAAGAGGTATGGAGTCAGGTAGCATCTCAATACCTTAATGAATCCCAACGGAGAAGATACAGGCAGTTTTTAAAGATATAATTGCAAACGCACAATGTCACTCTACATATGAAACTCACACATTTGAGTGTAAACAGCTGTCTTATGTCAATAATAAGACCAGCCATCAGCTGATAAGGACTATTACGCGATCCAGATCATAAACGCTCTACTGAATAGGAAATATATGCTGATTAAATAGTAATATTAGACTTCCAGTGACATTGCCTCAATATTTGCAACTAGTATAATTCAATAATAATAAATTATAGGTCTAACCGAGGCAGGATCGGTTGAGGTTTTTCAGTGAAGGGTTCACTGAAAGCATTTCACACTATTGAGCTATTGCATTATGAAATATTCCTTCATAAACCTTTGTAAATATACGGGCCGATAATCCCAAACAAGCCTAAGACCTATTTTATTTCATTCGAACGACGGATGTCAGAATATTCAAGTATGCTGGAGGAACTAAGCCCATAAAAAATGTTGTCCAGTAAAGATATTCCCCTTGGAAATGTTCGCCAGGGTGTCTATAAGGCGGAAATTACAATCTTATAATTGAAGGCAATTTGTGAGCCTAGCCTCTCCTTGGTTCATTATAAGGCAAGGCCGAACTGGCTTTTCGGCAGGAAATCGAGGTGACGAGCCACGTCTAATTCACAAGGAAACCATTCGGACAAAGGAAACTGACTGAATTTCACAGAATACGGCAAAGCTATTCAATCCGCAAAATCCACTTAGAACTATTCGGATGAAAACTGTACAGCCACATTTAGTGATTCAGGGTGAGTTAACAACTGGGACACAACTAATTAGTCTGACTCGCAGGAACTGCACAAGCTTAGCGCATTTCCTAGTGCCATTTAGGAAGCTTACAATACAAAACAGTTAATATTTTCTTTTGATCTTTCGTGGAAGATTTTAGGTGCCACAATAGGAAAACACACATTTCGCTCTAGAAAGACACAATTACAAAAAAGTTTCTCATTCTTTTACCTTACTTCACTAATATTCTCATTTTACTGTAAAATCCCATTAAAAACAAACGGCCAATTAAAAACTGAGGCAAACAGAGACAAAAAAGCGTTCAAAGAAACAAGAGCGACATTTCATGCATAGATTTCATGCACGACTAACAATGATTTTATTTCCTAATACTTCAGAGGAAGGAAACGCGCTAAAACACTAACATAAATGAAGAAGGTGTTGATCGTCGGGGTTTCGGTTTTTTCATTCATTAAAAACTACATTTTATAATTAAAATGTGTTTATTTACGCCAACGTTTCGACTTGCCTTCTTCAAGGCCATGGAGAAGTGAGAGGAAATGTAGCTTTTATTGAATCAAACGACCGAATCCCCGGTTATCGACACCTTCTACATCTCAATGGTCGACTATATCGTCTTAATTACTAAAATAAATGGAACATATTATCTATTTTAGCCCCAAAACTCTCGGTATTCTTCGAGATTTTATTCCAGCAGGATATTTTATTCCAGAAAAATTCCTGTATACATTTATTCTAGCAAAAATAGCTAGAGTTAATTGGTCGCACAGTGATGACCACACTCAGTAATGTATTTTACTGAATCAGAGATACCTCCATAGTGTTTCCTCTCTGGTTTGATGAACGTTTTAATCTTAAAAAGTAATTTATTAATATTTAAAAATATATCAATTCCTCTCTCGCATTTAATGAAGTAAAGATAACCCCTCCTAAAATTTTGAGTTAATTATAATAGACGGTAAAATTTAAATAAATAATTAATTAAAGAACAATCGATTATCCATTGAAAACAATTAGATATTATCCGGGTAATTAAGAATAATTAATCCTTTTAATTGTAGCTCAAAGCTGTTTATTCATTATTAGATTGTCTCAACTCTTCTCATAACATACTTTTAGATTGTGTTTCGTTAAAATAGTAAATATAAACTATAAAAATTCCTTCCCTCCCCAATAAAATTAAATAAAGGGCAAAAAAGTTATTTAAATATTCACCAAATTATTTAAGATAATGTAAAATGAAGTACAATTATTAAAATAAAGAAATTTCAGAAAAGAATTCAATATAATATGTTGGCACTTCTGTTTCTACGTTCGATACCATAAAACCCACCGTGATGAAAGCAATTAGCAATTGTCTTGTCGTCCACTCAATCCCAAGCTTTTGAAACCAATAATATAGCTTCTAACAGCATCCTGTTTTATATTATCTATGATTTTGAGGAGTAAAGGTTTTCTGAAATGTACCTACAAATATTGTATTACAGGCTAGTCCTTAGGCTGTAACACGGACCTGGTATTGGCAGGTAGAAACAGCAATTTTATTGACTTCAGATCCTCATGTGCGGGACAGTTATCCAAAACGAGTAACATTTTTTTTTTAGTTTTTTTCATCGGCTCTTCCTCGCACTGCACAATCTTTTCACACAATTTAGAAGTCATCCATGATTTTCGGTTACTCACATATTGCAGAGGAATATTCTTAAAGGGGCGGGGATTATTAATTGGCCGTTTACAAATCGTTTTTCTTGTTTGTCCCTGTCATATTGACTGCAACAAACAAACTTCCTCTTTCTTTAGGATGATTCCCACCTGGACATTTTTCTCCGACAAATATTAATGTTTTATCGAGGACCAACCGACATAACAGGCCTGGGTCATCGCAATTGAAAATTGCTTCGTCTATATAACCTTCTCGAATTTAGAGAAGTTTTCCTTCACTCTTGGAGGAACACAGGAAATCTCGGCATACATTTTAAAAATGTAAAATAATTTCATGTCGTTCACGAAAACACTGGAGCCAAGATGTGTCGGATATCAAATCATTTTGTAACAGGGCTTTTCTAGTAAAATGTGGCAATTAATAGGTACATTGACGAGCAACGATTCTTCTAAATCAGAATGCTTAGAACCTCTAATCCTTTTTCAAGGAAATGACTCATTTTCAAAGCTGTTTCTTATTTTCTCCTGGTTAGCCCGAAGCGTTGTGGAATGAGAAATCTCGAATTCTTTCGAAAAACAATAATCAAACAATATTCGCCTTCTCTTCAATACTTAAGGAACTCCGTTTTGACATTACATTTATGTATTACACACTAATACCATCCTTTCTGTTTCCGAACATCCCTTTTGTTCTCGAGAAGAAGTTAAATTAGCCTAATCCTCTCGTGGCCCGCTTATCTGGGCTACCCTATGTATATATATATATATATATATATATATATATATATATATATATATGTATATATAGTGTGTATATCTTTCAACGAGGGTCATGTTCAGAATCAACTTTTTTTATAAGTTCAACCACTCCTCAACCGCTCCTGCATAGACACAGTAGAGAATATTACTCTACTCTTACTTTTTTTTTTTTTTTTTTTTTTACAAAATAATATATTCTCTTGTATTTTCTAATTATTAATAAGCTGTATTATGTATTTATTTATCCTAGTTTAAAGATAGTCTTTAAAAGAGTTACTCAATCAGTTGTACATTTATAAATGGCCGATCATGCCGGATTATCAAGGACCTACTGGATATTGTATTGATGATAAACTATGTGGGCCGTAGGATAAGCAGCTGATCCAGCATGGGAGGTAACAGGGGAGAAGGCGCTATTGAACTTGTTCCTTGAAGGTTATGTAATAAGGCTATATTTTCGGAACAGGCCTCCCTTCAAGGGCATCCCCTCCACCTCGCTACCTTACAAAGGTCTCTTTCAGCACACAATATCATCAGCCGTTTTATCAAAAATATATCTTATTCGTAAAGCTCTTCTTACAACGCGATTACCATTTTTGTAAGTCTTATTAGGGCCTTCGTAGATATAAAAAATAATTTTGGGAGGGGCTGGGAGAATTTTTTGGGGGTAGCAATCTAGAACATGGAATGGTTAGCCAATCAAAACGCTATTAGACCCAATAAAAACTATGTTTAAGGAAAAATATAATCGTTAAACAATAATTTATATTCCGTCAAATAAATTTAAAAATATGCTTACGTTTTCAAGTAAACTAGTATTATACATTTTTTACACCAAAAATAATAGCAGATTTAAAATCAGCATCCCAAGAAACCTTAATGTAGTGAATATCATTGAAAACAAAAAATAATGATTTTTCCCAGTCTGGAAGAGACTAAAAATTTGTAAGTGAAAAAGTAACGTGACGTTTTGGAATTCAATATCTCCCCTTGAGATAATCCGATTTTTACGCCATTGATTTCTTTAAAAAGAAGAAAGGCTCCTTTTTCTAACCATATAAATGACTATCGTATTATTTCAAAAGGTACTTGCAAAAAATGGGTTTCAAAATAAAAATAAAATGTAAACGTTTTTAGCGCGGTTCCTCCCTCCCGATATGGAGGAACCCCGCTTATAGGGTTGATACAATGAAACAATCCGGAAGTGCCGACTAGAAAATTTCGCGTTTCAGAACCCCTAGAGACCGAAAATAACGGTGGTTCAAATTTGTATATATATATATATATATATATATATATATATATATATATATACATGTATATATTTATTTATATATATATATATTTGTCTGTTCGCTCATTTCTGGCTTCCCTAATGGTCCGATTGTGATGAAATTTGGTACAAAAATCCGTCGTCCAATTTAAAAGGTCAAGTTCGTTAACCAGCAGAATCCGCCCACTGGAAGATGGCGTTTGGGGCGAAATTCGCGCAAAAAAAATCGTAACGCTTACGTTTTTGAGTTCATAAGCTTGTAAGTACTCGTTTTATAGGCTTTTTGGGCTAGGAAATCGAATGAAACCATTTTCAAGGCGATAGCTTTAACTGTTTTCGAGAAAATTGGAAAAATAGTTTTTGAATACCGTTTTTGGTTTGGGTACTTAGAATCATGGGATTCAGTTGAAACATTTTCTGCATGTTATATTTTTATTAAAACTAATATGTTTTAATTTGTGTTACGTTTGGAGTTAAGGAAGGGTTAGAATAAAATATTTTATTAACAGACATAAAAAGTTTTGGTAACTTTGTATACTTTCCTCAATATCTCGAAAAAGGTTGAGAATCTTGGTAAACGGAAGAATACCATTAGAAAGCGTACTAAATGCTCTACAAAAAAAGGTTCTGGTGAAAGTCTTGATTAGACGATGTCAATCGGGGAAATAAGTGCTTAAAACTTTAAAGTAATTGATTTCGCTTATTCGAACTGTTCTTTTTGTCTGGTTTTATTCCTTGTTATTTTTTAACTGCTTATAGTTGGATAATGTATTTGATAATGAATCAGGTTAAGAAAAATAAGAAAAACAATTTAATCTTAGAGATATGGATTTCCAAGATATAGCTTTTCAAATGCCTAGCGGGGTCCTTCCTAGGGCGGGGACCCATCCAGGTAAGATCGTAAATAAGACCTTTCATGAAAGTAAAGATGGAACTGTCAACTTTGGTCCTCCGCTGCCTCCCGGCACTTTCATTGCTGACGAAGGCTACCAATGAGTAGCCAAAACGTCCTAAATATAGATTTTTTAACAAAAATCTTATTGAGGTTTCTTTAGCCGAATCCCAACCATTCGATCTGTACTTATCACCTCGACGGCTAACTATCTAATCTTCATGCTGTCTAGAAATGTGGACCCAAAATAATAACAGCTTCTATTTTAATCATTTTAAATGAGTCCAGAGATAAGAACGGAACCGCGCTAAGATGATGCAGTTCCTGCGAGTCGGACTTTTGTATATAACGTCGATCCCAGAACACGTAGAAATACTCTGAGTGGACGGAAAATAAAAATACATTTTTTTAAATTTTTATAATATTCCCAAAATTTGAATTTAGGGCATTTTCAATGTGCTAAAAACGAATCTGACGTCCGTTTTTAAATCATTTTTTTTTTATAATGGATAACTTTTTAAATGTAGTTAGGTATATGGAATATTTTGACCGAATAATGACTTCTATAGAGTCGAGTATATAAAACAATTTTTTATCCAAAAACGGATGTCAGATTCGGTTTTAGCACATTGAAAACCACTAAATTCAAATTTTGGGAATATTACAAAAATAAAAAAAAATGTATTTTTATTTTCGCTCGAGGGGGACCCATAAAATTTTGTTAAAAATTCACAAATCCGGCCATATTTCAAAGAATATTTACCCGGTTTAAACCAAACTTGGATGGTCAATAAAGGACCTAATATGACACATTTCCGTCCAATCAGAGTTTTTCTACGTGTTCTGGGATCGACGTTATATACAAAAACGTTTACATTTTATTTTTATTTTGAAACCCATTGTTTGGTCTTTCTTCTTTTGAAAAAATTCAATGACTTAAAAATCGGAGGGGGAGATATTGAATTTCAAAACGTCACGTTACTTTTCCGCTTACAAATTTTTAGTCTCTTCCAGACTGGGAAAAATCATTATTTTTTTTTTGCAATGATATTCACTACATTAAGGTTTCTTGGGGTGCTGATTTTAAATCTGCTTATTATTATTTTTTTTTTTGGTGTAAAAAAAATGTATAATACTAGTTTACTTGAAAACGTAAGCATATTTTTAAATTTATTTGACGAAATATAAATTATTGTTTAACGATTATATTTTTCCTTTAATCTGTTCTATAAAACAAATGAATTGGTGAAAGAATCATGTCGATATCATTTTCTAAACTTGATATAAAAAATAAAGCCCTTTCAACCTATTTTATTTTATTTCTCGGTCCCTAAGGCGCATTGGACGGAACGCTCCGACACGTGTCGACTATTTTTCGATGTAGAATCACCAGAAAAAAATGGTCAAGATCGGTGACCTCATCGCTGTATACTCCCCTTGTAAGTGATCTTATTTAATTTATTTTTAAGGTTTATATGATACATTTTTACCGATTCCAGGGGCCCCCTCAGCCCCACCCCCTTATATACGCCCATGTGAGTAGGTGCAGCCACTAGTAAACATTTGAAGCAAACATGTGATATGAAAAATGCCCTATCAGGTAGAATATCTTTACCCTTTCATATTTGCAAGAAACTGTTACTTAACTTTTGGCGTGGATACCACAAGTCTGTTATACGTCTGCAATAAAATCGAAAAACCCAAGAAGCTCACTGAGGAAACACTGAAAACGGGTAGTCACCCGCCTTCGACAGAGGGTAAATATAGAAATGTATTAATCTTGAATTGAAAATAGATAATTCCCCAAAATAAATTAAAAATTCAGGGAATGGTTGGGATCTGCTAAGAGAAAACGCTTTGTGGCGTCCTCCTTGAGTAATCAATCCCTAGGTAAGAGAGGAAGAACAGGTAACGTTTAGGTGACCAATATTTCAACCAAAACCAATACCAATACCAATACCTCCATGGTCAAAAGTTATCGTGGTCTTCCTCCCTAACCTAATAAACGCAGTATACACTTTTAAGAAAATTTGAAGTCAAGACGGCTTCGGAACTTTTTTTTTATATATTAACAATATTATTGTTTATATGACAATTAAATATCTCAGCAAATAAATTTTAGCATTTCCAAATAAACGGACATTATAGAAAATTTCATTACATATCTTTCGAGACGACGAGAGGGAAAGAAGTACACCAAAAAAATAAAATAAAATATTGTTTTATCTACATATATCGTCGTGGAATAGTTATTGCTAAGAACTCTGACTTTTTCTCCTTGCCGAATCCCAACCATTCCTTGACTTCTTTTATCACCGCAACAGCTATCTATCATCATCTTATTATAATTATTGCTGATGTAGATGGAGATGGTTAGCCGTTGTGGTGATACGAAGTCAAAGGATGGTAGGGATTCGGCTAGGAGAAAAAAACGTCAGATCTTCAGGCAGAAATCTATATTGAACGTTGCGGCTGCACTTTGGCAGCCTTCTTCAGCACTAAAAAATACATAGGGGGAAAGGAGGAGGACCAAGAAGGCAGTTAGGTGACCATGGTTAAATGTTGGCTAAACCATGGTCACCTAACGGTCTTCTTTGTTTCCTCCTTCCCCCCTAGGCGTTGTTTAGTGCTGAAGAAGGCTGCCAACGTGTAGCCGCAACGTTCAATATAGATTTCTGCCTGATGATCTGACGTTTTTTTTTTTTCTCCTAGCCAAATCCCAACAATCCCTTGACAACATAATTAGGTTAGACTGTATTCTTCAGGGGGGAAGATTTTAATGAGGTTTAAAAATACCACAAATTCCAGGTGGAGCTGAAACTCTATTCGTGAAACCCGCCATAAGAATTATTTCGTTTTCCCAAGCAAAGTAATTCGGGGCTTGAGGTCTATCTATAATTCCAAAACACCTGTTCTCCCAGATGCAGGAGGTACTCCACCAGTGAGGTATTGAGTAATTCAGTAAGGTATGAGCAGGTAGAGAAGACTGGGCTCAGCTAGGTAGTTTTTCCTTGGAGCTGGCAACTTCCAAGTAGGGCTATGTCGCCATCTCCCCACCCCCGGTACGTCTGTCTGTCATTGCTCCTAGGCTTCAAGACTCTTGGAGCAAAGGTTACAGTCGCTTCCAACAAACTATCTTCACTGTAATATTTAATTATTCTTGTGGAAAGGAATGATCTTAAGGGAGAAAATCGTCTGAAAAGGCTTTTCTTTACATATTCTCATTTATCTGCACATATTTACTCAAATAAATAAAAGAGGAGTCCAGAGTACAGAAATGATCTAATCGTCTGACCGCGAAGAACTGTGCCATCTATGCCCCCCCCCCGCCGTATGTCTTTAGTGTCTTATTGGAGGTTTCGAATACTTATTTATTTATCCACTATATATTTGTCAAATACCACTCACTCACTCACTGACCTATCATCGCCCAGCCCAAACCACTTGACAGAAAAATTTGAAATTTTGCATGGACACTCTCTTTAGCATGTAGATGCTCGCTAAGAAAGGATTTTTTGATATTCAAATTTTTAAGTATTTTTAGAAGGGTTTAAAGTTTGGTTTGGTTAGAGCAGGCAAGCCTTGGCAGCATGCGTTGCTAGGACGATAAAGAACAGCTGTTACTGTACATTATCTATTTCATAGTATTATGTATAATTGAGGTTAATTTCAACTATGATGGCAGTCCTTGAAATAATAGAAATAAACTGTGATTTTGTGTGAGGTAATAATATCTCGAACCACTTGACACAAAAATTTATTTATTTTATTTATTTAATTATTCAGAATTTACAACAATGTAAAAATACATTTCCAGTAAAAAGATACATGTGAATGTGTCTTGAAGCTCGTGAGGAGGGAAGCTGCACAGTTGCAGTACCCACAAGGAAGAGTGGTAATATTGTAGTAATTACTCCTTGAGCTGGTCTCTAGGCCAGTTACGCTTCAGACGGCGAATGGGGTTGTTTGGGATTAGATGTGATGATAGGGAGTTAATTAAAGAATTTGGATGTCCGTGTAATTTAGGATGAAATTTTTTATATACTTGTTTTGATAAGGGTTGGATAAATGGAATATGGAGGTCGTTGTGAAGAGTCAAATTGGATACAAAGAATGGAGCGTCGGCTATTTTACGGAGGATTTTAGATTGCAATGATTGAATTTTGTAGGAGTTTGAGGGCTTTGTGGATCCCCAGAGTTCTATGCCATAAGTATATATAGGTCTGAGTATTGTCATGTAAATGAGTCTTTTGTTCTTAAGTGTAAGGTGTGATCGTCGGTCGAGTAAGTGTAGTAAAAGTCTGTACCGTCGGTTGAGTTCTTGACTCTTCTGAGTAATGTGTGGTTTCCAAGTTAGTCGTTTATCAAGTATAAGTCCAAGGTAGAGGATTTGGGATTTTTGAGGTAGAATTGAGTCGTTAAGGGACACTGGGGGACAAATAGATCGTCTGAGGGCAAATGTTAGGTGGCAGGATTTCTGTAGGTTTACTTTAATTCTCCACTTGATGAGCCAAGGATTGATGGTGTAACGATGAGCCTGAACGGACCTGGATGCAAGGCTCGGATCTTGGCTGCAAGCAAATATGGCTGTATCATCGGCAAACATATGGAGAGATGTGTCAGGATAAGTTGGAATATCGGCTGTGTATACCAGGAAAAGGAGCGGACTAAGAATTCCACCTTGTGGAAAACCTGCAAGTTGGGGGAAAGTAAGTGAGGATGAAGTACCATATGAGACCTGAAAAAATCTGTCACAAAGGTAGGATTTTAATATTAGGTAGTATGTGGATGGAAGTATTTTTTTTTTTTTTATCTTAAACAGTAATCCCTCATGCCACACGCGGTCAAAAGCCTGAGCTCATCGAGGAAGACACCCGAGCAATATTGTTTGTTTTCGAAGGCTGTTGAAATTAAGTCCACAATTCTTTGACATTGATGAATAGTGGAATGAAATTGACGAAAACCAAATTGGGATGCGGGAATTACAGGTTCAAGGATCGGATAGAGGCGTTTGAGTATGAGTTTCTCAAGAATTTTTCCTAATATGGGTAAGAGGGAAATAGGTCGATAAGAAGTTGTGTCGTGGACGGGCTTTTTTGGTTTGTGTATCATTAGGACTATTGAGTATTTCCAGAGGATGGGAAAATAAGTTGTTCTAAGAACGGCGTTATAAATATAAGTTAAAAATAGGACTGTTTTTTTGGGAGGTGTTTGAGTATTTGGGGCGTAATTAAATCATATCCTGGGCTTTTTTTGTTAGGTAATTGTTGGATTGTGTAAGTTATCTCATTAGGATTGAAGATCTTTGGAGGAGGAGACATTGGAAGGGGCTCATCCAGTTCGTCTGAGACTTGGAGGGAGTGGGTAGGATCATTAATATCAGGGTGAGGGGTGAAAACATTGGAAAGGTATTGCCCGAAGGTCGTAGAAATTTCCTCGTCAGATATGGCCAATGAGCCATCTTCCTTACGAATGGGGTGGTGGGAAGATTTGTATGATAAAATGTTTTTAGTGGCTTGCCAGAGTGAGTTGTTAGATGTAGTCAGTTCTTTCGTGTAGGATTGAAATTGTTCGTTTTTATATTTTTTGAGTTCGTTTCTGAGTTTGTTTGTCAAGTGATTTAGTCGTCTTTTGTCTGAGGGATATTGGGAAGTTTGCCATCGTTTGCGTGCTCTTCTCTTTTCCGTTAGTAATTGTTGTATGTTTGTCGGTATGTCAGCTGGTCGTTTTTTTGAGTTAGATAAAGGTTTTTGTCTTGTGGAGTTGAATAAAGATTGCTGAATGGCTATTGTAAAGCAATTAACAGCTTCATCAATTTCTACATCTGTTTTCAAGGATATGTTTAGGTTCAGATTATTTTCTAGGATTGTTTGAAAGGATTGCCAGTCAACTGGACCATGTATGAGTGTCGGTCGTGGAGAAGAGGAATAGGAATCTACATCGGAGTTGAAAAACAGAACGATTGGAGTATGGTCGGATGAAAGGTCATCCAGAGGGGAGATGGAAGTAGGGATTTGGGAAATACCATGCGAAATAAATAAATCAAGGATCCAGGTCGTTTTGGTCGAGAAGTGGGCCAATATGTAGGTGAATAGGGAGCGATTATTTTTTCTGGGAAGGTTTTGTAATAAAAGAGTTTGTAATAAAGCTCTTCCTCGGGGATTAGCGACACGGCAACCCCATTGGGGATGTTTTGAATTGAAGTCTCCGCCAATTAAAAAACGTGGACCAAGATGTTCGAAGAAGTTCTGAAAGGAGGTGGCAGAAACTGATCTATTTGGAGGACAATATAGAGCTGCAACTGTGATGGGAAATTGGAAGGTCGACTGTAGTGAAATTGATGTACTCTGTAGGAAATTTGGTGGGAATTGATTTGGAATTTGGAAGTAAGAAATCGAAGATCGTACAAGAATCGCTGTTCCACCGTGAGCATTCCCGTCTGGATGGTCAGTCCTATATGTCTTGTATCCCTCGATATTAAAAGGAGTTCGTCGTGTGAGGTGCGTTTCAGTTAAAAGTGCGATATCAATGTTTTTGTCCCTTAGAAATATGTCCAGTTCGTCTTTGTGATTTAGAAGTCCGTTGGAGTTCCATAGGAGGATTGTAAGAGGGTTACAGAAGGAATGATTCATGTTTGGGTGGGATGACAAGGCAGTTGACAGAGTTTTTGCAAAATGAAAACGAGAGGTGTTATTATGGTTCTCATTTCTGCTAAGAAGGCATTAAGTGATGCGGCAATAGAGTTAAGCTCAGAAAGGGGTGTGGATAAAGGAAGGTTAGAGGGTTCAGGGAAAGGACTTACTCCACTTTTCGCCGTAGCAGCGTAACTGGCCGTAGAGAGACTCGATGCAGTGACTGGGAATTCTGTCTGAGGAGTTGCATCAGGAACGGAAGGTGGATCTTGGCGTGGCTGAGCTGGATACGTGCTCTGAAGAATATCTTGTGGAGGAGTGTTCTTTGAGAAGATCTTGGTTTGGGAAATATTGTGTAACGGCAGGTGGGATTCTTGAATTGTTGGGGCAGTCGGCTGTTCTCTTGGGAGTTGATGGCGCTTTTTCAGAAGTTCTTGATATATTGAGCAGCCTTTATAATTAGCCGGATGGTCACCTTGGCAGTGAACACACTTAGCCTTTTCTTCACGGTTTTTTTTGGACCACTGTGAAGTTAAATGTGGTCCTGCACATTTAACACAAGCTGGATTCAATGTACAGAAGTTCTTTGTGTGGTTGAAGCCCTGACATCTCTGGCATTGGATCAGCTCTTCTTTTCTGTTGGGCTCTTCAACTCAACAAAAATTTGAAATTTTGCACGGACAAATGTTTAAGTACTTCTAGGTGGGTTCGAATTATTAAGAAGTTCCTTATCGGCTCAAAAATGGTCCGATTTTGATGATATTTAGTACAAATCTTTCTTCTTATTTGAAAGGTCAAGTTCATTAACCAGCCGAATCTGTTTAGTGGAACATGGTTTTTGGACCAAAATTTGCGCGAGAAAATCGGAACGCTTACATTTTCGAGTCCATATGCTTGCAGGTACACTTTATAAAGGTTCCTTGGCGTAGGAAAACGATTAAAATAATTTTTAAAGCGATTTCAGTAACCGTTTACGAGAAAAATTGATAGAAATATTTTTCCAAACTAATTTTTTGTTTGGGTATTGAGAAACGATGATTGGTTCACTTGAAACTTGTACCAGGTATTTGACATTCATCTAATCTAAGATATTTAAACTTTGGTATCGTTTGGAGGTAAGAAGCATATGGGGAAAAAATGTATTAATGGTGATACAAAGTTTTCGGATCTCAGTATATTTTCTAAAATATCTCGAAAACGGTTGGGAAATCGTAGTAAGTGGAAGGTGGCTATTCGAAAGGATACTAACATCTACAAAAAAAAATCTGTTGTAATGTTCGGTGGGGCGATGTCAATCGAAGAGATAAGTGCTTAAAACTTCAAAGTTGTTAGTTTTATTCTTTTCAACGTGTATTTGTCTCTGTTTACCCAACTTTTTAAATGGTTGTTGTATTTTTTTTTCTTTACTCCCCAACGGAAAAAAGCACGGTTACCTCCACATGGTGTTTCCTGTGTAAGTCCGTGCAATAATACGCTGTGCAAAATTATGTAGTGGCGTTAATTTTGATTATACCTTATTTAACGCATCGTAAAAACTACTCTTCGGCCATGGTGAAGCACGGGTAGTCAGCTAGTTTAAAATATAACATCCATTTATAAAAAATCGGATTTGGGATGGCATAGAGGTCATGCCTTTTCTTTATAAGAAAGATAAGAACCGTTATCCCTAGTGAGATCGAACCCACGACCTTAGACACGGAGTGCTCACGCCTTAGGACTCACGGCCACGAGGTCTTCAAGCTTAGGATAGAAACAGTTAAATAGGCCGCCCCCCTTTGCAGACATTAATTAATTAACGGCTCCAACCCCCGCACGTCGACACTAGATGATAAAACCTTGTGCGCCCTAGATTTGAACTCAAGCACATAAGTGGAATGCTCTACTACTGAACTAAAATCCCTCCATTATACATATATGTGTTTTTAATATAAAAAATAGCCGGTTCATGAAAATCATACATGATCTGTGAAATCCCCAATTTCGGTGATTGATTGTAACCTTATGGCAAAGAGCTCTTCAGGAATACTTAAGCTCATAAATGCATTCCTGAGAGGCTCGTCTTTCAATATTTTTTCTACTAGAAGATGCTTTTTTTTCTTCCTCATGACTCGTAGATTCTAAATATGCAATAAAAAAAATTGACCTTGAATGGGTCATTTTTGCGGGGGTCAATATGGAGGTTATTTTTCCGATCTCGCATTGGAGAATCATCTGGCCAACGGATGACCATTATTTTTGCGACACCCTGTACTGTTCTTAACAAATTGGATATCTCCGCGAATTTTCACCCATGTTGGAATCAGCAGATGTCGTTGGAATGTGAAAAAGATATTGAATTGGACTATGACGAAATTGAATACCTAAAGCGTCAAATTAAGCATATTTTTTAACACTTAACAACGCAGTTTACAATTCCCTTTCTAGATAGGCTGATTTCTTGAACGTTCCAACACTTCTTTTGGGTGAATATCCAAGAGAAAATTCTAAAAATATAAAAGTGAGAATGGCGATAGAACCGATAGAAAATGTAGAACGCCAAGAAACCAATATGCTATATAAAAAACGTGCGTTGAATATGATAAAACATGGTTCACGTAGCGAACTTCTGGTGGGTAAAGCATGAAACAAGCTGGATATAATCGAGCGGACAATGCTAGTTTTGTTTCGTCCAACAACGTCATATCTCAAAAATGGGATATTTTTAGTATTGTCTGTTTACAGAATACCCTGAAAGAGAAGTGGCAAGAAGTTTCATTTCTGCTTTATAGAATAGTTCAATAGTTTTCTTTTTATTAGTGTCATTAATAAAAATAAGCTCCTTCCTCTTGAACATTACTAATGCTATGTCGTTGGTATCTTCACTGTGCCCCTGTGCACCTGGTTGAATAGTATCCGCCTAAACTTGAGAAATATAAAGCCATTTTCAAAAAAATAAAAAGAACTGATTTTGAAAGCAAATGCCTTATGCACTCATCAAAAATGGTTGATTTAAGCAGACTGAAATTTCCTCCAAGCTCTTAAAGTAAGAAAGGAAATGATGGCACCGCCCCGTCCGTTCCCTGGAGGTGTAAGGAATTGGTTTCTATGTGAAATGCTGTTTCAGATTCATGAGCCAAGTTCCCAGAGGCGAATGGGGTTGATGATTGCTCCGCTGGGAGCGCTATTTTCCATGTTCTACTCTAGGTGTTGTAAAATACCTTAGCAATAAAATCCCTTTACAACCAAGTTCTAGGTGACGTTTACGATACTGAGAAGGGGGAAAGAAGTCGCCTTATTACAATACATTGAGTAGAGTGGATTTCGCTTAATCAAATAATAAGTTTCATTCACGCTTATAGAAAAACTGCTGAGTTTTAATCTACTATATATTTGTCAAATACCACTCACTCACTCACTGACCTATCATCGCCCAGCCCAAACCACTCGATAGAAAAATTTGAAATTTTGCATGGACAATCTCTTTAGCATGTAAACGCTCGCTAAGTAAGGATTTTTTGATATTACAATTTTTAAGTATTCTTAGAGGGGTTTAAAGTTTTAGTTGGTTAGAGCAGGCAAGCCTAGGCAGCATGCGTTGCTAGGATCATAAAAGAACAGCTGTTACCGTATTGAATCTATTTCATAGTATTATTTTTAATTGAGGTTAATTTCAACTATGATGGCAGAACTGGAAATAAACTGTCTCTCATAGAGTTTACGCTATGAGAAACAAAATTGCCATTTTAATTGCGGTTCACTTCAACTTGTCCCTATTCGAGTATTCGCTATACCTCATGATGGTCCATCCAAGGTAACATCCCGAACCATTGCACAGACTCCTCACCCATCCCCAGTCAGAACACCTCTTGGTGATGCTCGCAAATATAATGGGTGTTTCCAAATGACACGCGAGAAACATAAATTTTTAATTGTAACGTACATTCATTATTGACAACAAAATTTAACCTGTATTGGTGTCGCTGCAGTTACTGGTAACCATGGGCGTATATACGAAATATTTCAGGGGGGGGGGATTTTCTGGGGGGGGGGGGGCTGGTACCATTTCCGGGCTATGGAATACTAACAATTTAGAACTTGGAATAGTTTTAGGCAAATAAAACGCAATTACAACTAAAATGAAATGATCTTATTTAATTTATTTTTAAGGTTTTTCAGACACATTTTTACCAGCTAATCAAAATTTCGGGGGGCGGGGACTGCAGACCCATCAGTTCCCCCTTATATACGCCCATGCTGGTAACCTATGGATATCGGGTTATCTCTAGATTATCTGTTTCTTGACAATGGTCCGGAGCGCCCCAGTGTCAAGAAACAGTATACTTTGATTACTTATCAATTGATGTATAAAATGTAGTATGACGTGGACAATGCTATAATAAACTGCAAAAAATTATGTAGTAGCGTTAATTTTGCTGATACATTATTTAATGCAATAAAATAACTACTTATCTGCCGTGACGAAGCATGGGTATTCGGCTAGTATGATATATAATAATATATTGATGCTGAATGGTGCACCTATGGGCAAAAGAAAGAGAGGCAGACAGAGATGGCTTGATGACCTGGAGGAGGACTTACGGACGCTAGGGATCCGAAATTGGACGAACCGCGTGGAAAGGAGCAGGATGGTGGCAGAGGTCGAGCTCCTAGAAGGACTGTACCGCCCAACAGTGAGTGAGTAATAATAATAAATGAAAACTTACACTCTCATTCAGAAAAGTAAGTAGTAATTATTTATTGTGTCCTTTCAGATTTTTTTAGACATACTCTTTTTTCTGCATTTACTTTTACTTTGGCTCCACTTATAAAGGCTCTCTCAAACTGGCACGAGATAGCTGGAGCGAGAGCGGATGCGTAAAATGTGCGGGACCTATCTACATGGCAGGCTATGGGAGTGTTCAAATAGGCACAGAATCACCACTTTCTGCAGCGTTCTATTCTCGAATATTTTACGCGCCACAGTATCTGCTTCTGTATGACTTAAATAAGCTGTAAGAAAATAAATTGGATGGACTTACTTAGTTCCTTAGGGTCCAGAGTATGTGTTATCAAGGACTGCACTTCCATAATAGACATACTTGGAAACTACAGATTAATATAAAATTTCGAAAGCCACACATCAGACACTCAAGGCTGTATCCACTGATGACCAGATAAACATCATTCCGGCCTTCACTAGTAATACGACTTTAAAAATCCATGAATCCTCCCAACGCTAACTTACGCCTGTCCTGTGTCGAACCCGCCCCAGACATCAGACAGAACAAGCCCTGAGGAAAGCTGCCAACGCCCACCAGTTTGTTTGAAACAACTTGCTCCATTTAGGACTACGGGTTGATCCTCTCGCATTTCAGATTGAAGAACTGACGCGAAGATATCACGGTAAATTGGCTCTCTTTTCTGTTGCAACGAACAACCACCTTGGGGAACATAGGGCATACATTTTAATTGATATGGTTTTCCTCGCAGTAATTCAAGAATATATTTATAAGGATCTAATGAAATAATGGTTTAATTGATTTACTCATTCAATTTATATATTTTTTCTAGATCAAGGTGAAGATTGTCCGGTCTCGGTAATGAGAATTAATAATTTATATGAAAATGAGTTATGCCAACGTTTCGGCAACATCACTCTAAATATTTTGTCTAGCTTCTGAACATTAAAGAACGGTGATCATGTTTAAGCGAAATTTGCAAAATATATATATATATATACATATAAAATTCTCGCGTCACAGTTTTAGTGTTTACACTCGTCCGAAACGGCTTAACCGATTCTGATGAAATTTAATAAGTATATTCAGTAGGTCTGAGAATAGGTTTATAACTTTAATAGAATTTTTATACCCCTAAGTGATAAGGGGGGCCCACCCCAAAAAATATTTTTTTATTTTTTGAACAAAGTATTTAATTTTTATTTTTATATAGCATTAAAAAATACATACAACCCTAAATTGTTAACCTTTTCTACCACCAATCCCCATTTTATAATAGCGGTATTAGTAATTTAATTATAATAACTAAATTTTAATTATAAAATGTCGTTTTATTCAACATATAGTCCCTACCATGTCAAACTATCGAATATGCAAAATCTCATTTTTCAGATTTGGTATTTTACAGATGCATTGTCAGTCCAGGCAACGAACAGTTATAGATGGAAATTTTTGGAACACAATTTTTGACTTCATAACTTTGTTTGGGCTGGATAGGAGGTAAACATATCAAAAGTCCTCGCCCGTAGCCTTTGTGCCAGGGGAGGGGGGGGGGGGTTAGAAGGTCCTATTTTTCGGGTTTTCACCTATATCTCGCAAACTGTGGGTCCTAGCGACATGACCATTCTATAACAAATGAAAGCTGACTCAATTTTCTACAAGTTCTATTCAATGAAGTTTTTCGAGATATCTTTAGTTTTTGAAATATGCGCTCTTGAAAGTCTGTCATTTTGGGAAAAAACACACATTTTTATATTCTCGACCGGATATCTCTTCAACGATAAACCCAAAAAATAAATGTCGGCTATAGGGCTGTAGAGCATTCCATTCGCTTCAATAATATATATTACTTTACTATTTTATCTATTTTCTTCCAAACGTTATAACGCACTCACATGGTCTTAGCAAAACCATAGACAAGATCTTATATAATTGAGTTTGAATAAATAGTCAATGGGCCCAAAATTATATATTTTGTGCTATATTATAAATATAGTGAGTACTGGACGTATGTACTCACTATATTTACATAATGGAGCATATTTTGCACTATACATTGACTGGAAATGGTGAGAAATAGAAAGGTTCATTGGTCAGTTTTCGCCAGATATCAAGATAAACATTAAAACTGTTTTCACGTTTGAAGGAAAATACATAAAATAGTAAAGTTATATATATTCCTGAAGATAATGTAATGCTCTACAACCCCATAAACGGCATTTGTTTTTTGGGTTTATTGTTAAAGAGTGATCCGGTCAAAAAGAGCAAAAAGTGTGTTTTTTCCCCAAAATGACAGACTTTCATGAGCGGATATTTCGAAACCTAATGATATCTCTAAAAACTTTAAAGAATAAAACTTGTAGGAAATTTAATCAGCTTTCATTTGTTATAGAATAGTCATGTCGCTAGGATGCAGGGTTTCCGAGATATAAGTGAAAACCCGAAAAATGGGACCTTCTAAACCCCCCCCCCCGGCACAAAGGCTACGGGCGAGGACTTTTGATATGTTTACCTCCTATCCAGCCCAAACAAAGTTACGAAGTCAAAAATTGAGTTCCAAAAATTTCCATCTATTGCTGTTTTCAAGCATTCGTTTACTGGACTGTGTGGACGATACGGCTTGTGGCAAATTGTTGAAACTCTAACCCCTTTAGAATAGCCAGAAATACCTCAAATAAAGTGTCGAATATGACTATTTTTCAATATATTACTATGTCAAAGTATCGAATATGTTTGTTCGCTGGTTTGCTTCTAAGAAAGTTGCTACGAAACGTAAAGGAAATTATTTAAAACATATAAATTGAACTTTCATAAACCAAAATAAGATCTTTGTAAAGTCTATGTCTCTTTTGAAGGTAGTTCAGAGGTTGAAAAAACTTTAAACCGCGAGGCCTATGAAAACACCAAGTAGGAGCTGCAGGGCCTTTTTATTAATAAAATTATTAAAACTGGCTATCTACAATTTGACAATCTATAATTTAGGGGACTCGAGCGTGCCGTGTTTTATATGGGATGAAACCGAGGGAAAACGGGGGAGTACCGAATTTTCAACGTGTATATTCAAGTACATTATGCCCCACCCTAACATAGAACATGTCAAAATGATGTCAGGCAGTTGCGGAGGACTGCAGAAAAACTGTAGTTCTTCTGCTTTATGCCAATATGCCGTTAACCTTCAACCAAATTTAAAAACAATTGATCACGTCTATTTCGAGTCAGGTCACAGTCACATGGAGTGCAACTCTGTGCATTCAAAAATCGAAGCAAAATCAAAAGGTTCCCCTGCGTACTCTCGAGGGCTGGAACCGAACAATAAGATTGGTACTGACAAGGCCTAATCCATTTGAAGTGACACAGCTACTTCATGACGAAATTTTAACCATTAACGGCGAAATTTACTATTGAAAATACAATAAATCAAAATAGAAAGGAAAGAAAAGTTGAGAAAGAAAATGAAATACAGGAATACGAAATACATATTTATACGAATAATAAATATAGTGATTGTGTATGATTTCAGTACGAAAATAAAATTCTTATGAAAATGAGCATTGACGGAAACAAAATAAGAACCCTGTTAAGTGTGTGTGAAGCTGGCGTCTCATTTCCTGGAAAATCAAAATTTTTTGAGAGTTCTGGCTTTATATTCAATAGTTCTAGAGTTCTTGATGAGTTAAATTAATAGTTCCGCCCTTTAAAGCAGAAAAAATTGCATAAAAAATTATTTGCCAAGTTCACGCAGCAAATCATTTTGTTTTTCGAAATTTTCCTTATCAAAAATTGTCAGAATTCATAAAATCATAGATTTGTAAGAGTTCTGAGGATAGTTCTACATTTTAGAAGAAAAAAAAACGATTAAAAAAAAATATATATATACCAAAATTATCCCGATATATACACGGTTTGTGATCAAAAGCCAATCAATAACTAGTTGTTTTGATTATTCTAAACGAGTTCTAATATAGATAAAGTCATGTACAATGATTTTCCGAACGGTTCTGATACAAGGATTAATCAGAAGTATTTTTAAAAAAGTATTATACCTGAAAAATACGTACAAATTTGTAAAAATAAAAATTCGACACCGGTCAAAATTTGAGAGTTCTGATTATTCCAAAAGAGTTCTGATATGGTTAAAGACACGTCAAATGATTTTCCCAAGAGTTCTGGTACGAGAACTTACCAGAAGTATTTTTAAACAATTATTATACTTGAAAAATGCATGTGGTAAATTTGAAATTGCGACCACGGTCTATAAGAAGGAGTTCTGATTATACCAAAAGAGTTCTGACATACTTAAAAGGATGGAAAATGATTTTCCCAAGAGTTCTGATACGAAAACTTACCAGAAGTATTTTTCAACAATTATTATACTTGAAAACTGCATGTGGCAAAATTTGAAATTGCGACCACTGTCTATAAGAAGGAGTTCTGATTATTCCAAAAGAGTTCTGATATAGTTAAAGACATGTCAAATGATTTTCCCAAGAGTTCTGGTACGAGAACTTACCAGAAGTATTTTTAAACAATTATTATACTTGAAAAATGCATGTGGTAAATTTGAAATTGCAACCACGGCCTATAAGAAGGAGTTCTGATAATTCCAAAAGAGTTCTCATATACTTAAAAGGATGGAAAATGATTTTCCCAAGAGTTCTGGTACGAGAAATGATGAGAAGTATTTTTCAACAATTATTATACTCAAAAACTGCATGTGGCAAAATTTGAAATTGCGGCCACGGTCTATAAGAAGGAGTTCTGATTATTCCAAAAGAGTTCTGATATACTTAAAAGGATGGAAAATGATTTTCCCAAGAGTTCTGATACGAGAACTTACCAGAAGTATTTTTAAAATATTATTATACTTGAAAAATGCATGTGGTAAATTTGAAATTGCGACCACGGTCTATAAGAAGGAGTTCTGATTATACCAAAAGAGTTCTGATACACTTAAAAGGATGGAAAATGATTTTCCCAAGAGTTCTGATACGAAAACTTACCAGAAGTATTTTTCAACAATTATTATACTTGAAAACTGCATGTGGCAAAATTTGAAATTGCGACCACTGTCTATAAGAAGGAGTTCTGATTATTCCAAAAGAGTTCTGATATAGTAAAGACATGTCAAATGATTTTCCCAAGAGTTCTGGTACGAGAACTTACCAGAAGTATTTTTAAACAATTATTATACTTGAAAAATGCATGTGGTAAATTTGAAATTGCAACCACGGCCTATAAGAAGGAGTTCTGATAATTCCAAAAGAGTTCTCATATACTTAGAAGGATGGAAAATGATTTTCCCAAGAGTTCTGGTACAAGAAATGATGAGAAGTATTTTTCAACAATTATTATACTTGAAAAATGCATGTGGTAAATTTGAAATTGGGACCACGGTGTATAAAAAGGAGTTCTGATTATTCCAAAAGAGTTCTGATATAGTTAAAGACATGTCAAATGATTTTCCCAAGAGTTCTGGTACGAGAAATGATGAGAAGTATTTTTCAACAATTATTATACTTGAAAAATGCATGTGGTAAATTTGAAATTTCAACCACGGCCTATAAGAAGGAGTTCTGATTATTCCAAAAGAGTTCTCATATACTTAAAAGGATGGAAAATGATTTTCCCAAGAGTTCTGGTACAATAAATGATGAGAAGTATTTTTAAACAATTATTATACTTGAAAAATGCATGTGGTAAATTTGAAATTGCAACCACGGCCTATAAGAAGGAGTTCTGATTATTCCAAAAGAGTTCTGATATAGTTAAAGACATGTCAAATGATTTTCCAAAGATTTCTGGTACAAGAAATGATGAGAAGTATTTTAAAACAATTATTATACTTGAAAACTGCATGTGGTAAATCTGAAATTGCGACCAGAATCTAAAAGAAGGAGTTCTGATTATTCCAAAAGAGTTCTGATTATTCCAAAAGAGTTCTGATATACTTAGAGTCATGGACAATGATTTTCCTAAGAGTTCTGATAATAGAACTTATCAGAAGTATTTTTGAAAAATGGTTATACTTGAAAAATGCATTCTTTAAATTTGAAAGTGCGACTACGGTCGATAACTAAGATTTCTGATTATTCTAAAAGTGTTCTAATATAGTAAAAGACATAGAAAATGATTTCCTGAAGAGTTCTGATCGGAAAAAGAATCAGAAGTATTTTTAAAGAATTTTGTTACTTCCAAAAGGTATATTTCTATGCATATACCTAATTTTAGAATATCTTATAATAAGTATATCAAAATATCTTATAACATTTAAATAATGTATTTTTTTTAACTTATAAAATAAATGTTTTTCTAAATTATACAACTTCCCTAATATAGTCCGTCTTTTTTTTTTTTTTTTTTTTTTTTTTTTGGCTTGTTTTTAATAACTTTAAGGAAGTTTGCTAATAACTTAAAATAATTACGAAATATGAAGTACCATATAATACAATAATATTATATTGTAATTATTTATATATATGTATGTGTATATATATATATATATATATATATATATATATATATATATATATATATATATGTATATGTATATATATATACAGTATAGTATAATAATGGAAATTATATTATAGTATGGTGAGTTTAATTCTTTATTTTATTAATTTTTTTTTCTTAAATTTAAATAATTTTTTGTAATGAGAATAACTTAAAATAGTTAATGAAATTTAAACTATTATATAATACAATAATAACATATTGTAATTATATATATATATATATATATATATATATATATATATATATATGTGTGTGTGTGTGTGTGTATATACACATATATATTGTATTGTACATTTGTATATAGTGTGGTAAGTTTTATTATTTATTTTATTTGAGAATATATTACAACGTGTGGTGTGATTTGAAAATTTAAAGGTAATATTTCTTTTCTTTTTGGCTTTAAATCGTCATACTCGTACCAGGCTATGTGTGTAAATAATAATGACGTGTAATGGTGTATACTATTAATATAATTTATTACGCCTCGAAGTATATATTTATTATTATTAAGGGTAACATGTTTTGCAACACTATTTAAATTGTAGGTTTTCTTTATACATCCGGAATTATTAATGTAATGAGTATCCGTCAGAATACTTGTATCTATTATTATTTGTGGCCCATATGTTTCTGTTATATCACATGTGTTTTTACATTTGACACATATGTGCTTAGAAATTGTTTCGTCTATAGCGTTTTGTACATATTCCAATCCTTTATCCAAAATTACGTTGAAATTTATACTTAATAAAATAAATTTTATATTTTTTTAATAGTCACACATTTTGCAGGTTTTGACTCTTTTTAGACTAGGCAAAGAAAGAAATGTATGTTCTGCTAAGTGGGCACATTGCATATAATGTGGTGAATGTACTAATATACCTCGGGGACTCGAATAGTGATGTACTACCGAAGAAGATGTCGCAATTTCCATATCATTGTTAAAATAAGGACGCATAAGACCGGTCCACAATGGCAAAATGTTTATTAAATCCTTTATTTTTTTTGCAGCTTCTGAATTATAAAAAGCATTGACAACATTACCATTTTGCGATTTTAACGCTAGATTATGAGCTTTATAATATATGTCATTACTCCAATTTTGCCAAGAAGATGGAATTTCTTCGGAATCATAGTTTGCCACATGCAGTTTTCAAGTATAATAATTGTAGAAAAATACTTCTCATCATTTCTCGTATATCAGAACTTTTTTGGAATAATCAGAACTCCTTCTTATAGACCGTGGTTGAAATTTCAAATTTACCACATGCATTTTTCAAGTATAATAATTGTTGAAAAATACTTCTCATCATTTCTCGTACCAGAACTCTTGAGAAAATCATTTTCCATCCTTTTAAGTATATGAGAACTCTTTTGGAATAATCAGAACTCCTTGTTATAGACCGTGGTCGCAATTTCAAATTTACCACATGCATTTTTCAAGTATAATAATTGTTGAAAAATACTTCTCATCATTTCTCGTACCAGAACTCTTTGGAAAATCATTTGAAATTTCTTTAACTATATCAGAACTCTTTTGGAATAATCAGAACTCCTTGTTATAGACCGTGGTCGCAATTTCAAATTTTGCCACATGCAGTTTTCAAGTATAATAATTGCTTAAAAATACTTCTCATCATTTCTTGTACCAGAACTCTTGGGAAAATCATTTTCCATCCTTTTAAGTATATGAGAACTCTTTTGGAATAATCAGAACTCCTTCTTATAAGCCGTGGTCGCAATTTCAAATTTACCACATGCATTTTTCAAGTATAATAATTGTTTAAAAATTCTTCTCATCATTTCTTGTACCAGAACTCTTTGGAAAATCATTTGAAATGTCTTTAACTATATCAGAACTCTTTTGGAATAATCAGAACTCCTTGCAATAGACCGTGGTCGCAATTTCAAATTTTGCCACATGCAGTTTTCAAGTATAATAATTGTTTAAAAATACTTCTCATCATTTCTCGTATCAGAACTCTTGGGAAAATCATTTTCCATCCTTTTAAGTATGTCAGAACTCTTTTGGAATAATCAGAACTCCTTATTATTGACCGTGGCCGCACTTTCAAATTTAACACATGCATTCTTCAAGTATAATAATTGTTGAAAAATACTTCTGCTAAGTCCTCGTATCAGAACTCTTCGGATAATCTTTTTCCATTCATTTAACTATATTGGAACTCTTTTAGAATAATCAGAACTCTCAAATTTTGACCGGCGTCGAATTTTTATTTTTACAAATTTGTACGTATTTTTCAGGTATAATAATTTTTTAAAAATACTTCTGATTAATCCTTGTATCAGAACTGTTCGGAAAATCATTGTACATGACTTTAACTATATTAGAACTCGTTTAGAATAATCAAAACAACTAGTTATTGATTGGCTTTTGATCACAAACCGTGTATATATCGGGATAATTTTGGTATATATATATTTTTTTTTTTTTTAATCGTTTTTTTTTTCTTCTAAAATGTAGAACTATCCTCAGAACTCTTACAAATCTATGATTTTATGAATTCTGATAATTTTGATAAGGAAAATGTCGAAAAACAAAATGATTTGCTGCGTGAACTTGGCAAATCATTTGTTATTCCATTTTTTTTGCTTTAATGGCCGGAACTATTAATTTAACTCATCAAGAACTCTAGAACTATTGAAAACAAAGCCAGAACTCTCAAAAAATTTTGAGTTTCCACGAAATGAGACGCTAGCTTCACACAAACCCCTGTTAAGGCATACAAAGCCCAATCACCGACGTAAAGAAAAAAAAAAACTTTATCATTATGTACACAAAATTTGATTCCAAGTTCATACCACCAATACTACGGAATCTCTACCTGCATCTAGTGACATGAGAGATTGTCTGTCAGAGCCTCATACCAGTGAAGACGAAAATGAATAAAAATACTGAAAACTTATTAATTTAAAAATTATTAATTTCCACTGTTAAAAACAATCCTGAATCATGAGTACTAAAGGTATCTACTAGTTTAGTATTTCATCTATTTTTAACTTTTGTATCTTTCAATTTGCTAGTAAGCCTTCAATAATTTTTGAAATATTGTTTAATCCTAATAAGGACTTTAATAACCGTAATTACATTATGTATTATAAAGTTTTGTTTACATTAATAAAGGTTTATATGAAGCAATAACCATTTGATAATATCCTTTTTTTCTTGACGATTGTGAAAGTGTTAAACCTATAAACAAACAAACTATCGAGATTGCCACATTCGACAATTTGAAACGGCGATCCAAGAGAAATCAATTATTAGCACCAATATGCAAACTCACGAATATGATTTTTTGGTAATTAAAAACCAGTAAACTGTTTGTTCATAAGATCACTTAAAGATTATTAACAATATACATAGAAAAAATATGTAAAATTGTCCTTCTGTAAAGGCGCTGATTTTGGAATCACTATTAAAGCTTAATCTTGCTCTCCTGAAAAGTACCGATTTGCATATTCGATAGTTTGACATGGCAGGGACGATATGACCTTTTCACAAAGACAAACATGGCCCCAGATTCTAACCTATTCTTGAAGGTCTTTCTAACATTCAATTCATCTTTCCAAATTACATCGTTCGGAGCAACGGAAATAGTAAAACATAATGCTGCAAAAAGGGTCATCAATTTAATTCAACATTCATAAACAAAGTGGGATCATTGCTGCCAATTCCAAACGAAACACATCAATTTTTACAAATTTACTTTATGTGAGGTGAGGAGTTCGAAAACGCACTCGCCAATCGCGTGGATGCACGTTGGAGCTACATTAATCTCAATTCTCGGTTTGCCAAGGGCATCGTCAGTGAGCTGGACGATCTATTTAATGAGCGGAATGAATTGTTGAAATTATTTAATTCATACATGCACAAATTACAATGTGATAACACGCTATCGTCGTCAATCCTGATAAAGAAGGCAAGAAATCCTGATTCGAAGAAGAAATAATAATCTTTAGTCCATTGCAGATACACGCTATTCATACTAAGCTATCCAATATCCGCTAATGCTCTGGAAGGGGAGTCAGTTAGTATATATATATATATATATATATATATATATATATATATATATATATATATATATATATATCCTAGTCCTCAGAAGTGCATTAAGATCACCGAGTAGCACTAATGCCAATAAAGTGTTAAAAATGAATGCCATTCGTTTTCAAAGTTGATCCTGAGTTTCTACTTCACAGAATTTGCAAGTGTCCAATGTTGAGGTGTATCAGACGGGATTTACCTTTCCAATGGAGGGGTTGCTAATGGTTAAGTACCCTCGAAAGGAGGACCCGTTACCTGCATTAGTACCGTTAACTCCCTCCGTTATATCGGGGTCTTTGACACTGTAAAATATCGAGGTAATACCCAATTTCCTGCAATACTTCCTTTTTAAACCAGCTTATTTGATCGTGTATTTCCACACATAACATTAGAACGCTCTAAAACATTATAATTTAATAGGGAGATTATCTCCTTACATAGGGGCGTATACGTTAGATATATTATGCTGCTTTTGGCGGTCCCAATCCTGAAAGCGGCTATTTTAGTGTGTATATAAAAAAAATACAGACTACCTAAATGGCCACTTTTTCAAACTTAGAAGGTGATAATTATTGAAACATTATAGATTTTAATCTTTACACTTTTTAATAATAACCTAAATGGGGTCTCCCCGTGGTCTAGTGGCTAACGCCTTAGATTCATATGCGGGAGATGGTGGGTTCGATTCCCGGAAATTTCTCATCTTACGGCTCGTTGGTAAAATTCCTCGCTGCACCCTGAATGTCGGCGCTAATGGAATAGATGTCGTTGCGTCGTAAAAAATTAATAATTTCTCTAAACTAACCGATTTATTTTATAAATTAAGGAAAAAAATCTTCGAAATATAATATAACAAATTACCATTACCTGGTATTGAAAGAATCGAATATCTATTTCCCGAGTTGCAACTTGCAATCAAGAAGTACGAAACGTTTTTGGCAGAGAGGATGCAGACTTGTGGGTGAGGAATATGTTGTTTCCTTTGGTTTTATTAGTTTAGTTTAAAAAAAAAAAAACCTTAGACGCCGATTACCTCTATGGGTCGTTGCTTAGCTGAGGAATCTGCTTATTTTCTGCAACTCCTGCGAGACGGATGTTTTCTTTTTAATAAAACTCAGGGAAAATGATTTTCCCAAGAGTTCTGGTACAAGAAATGATGAGAAGTATTTTTAAGCAATTATTATACTTGAAAAATGCATGTGGTAAATTTGAAATTGCAACCACGGCCTATAAGAAGGAGTTCTGATAATTCCAAAAGAGTTCTCATATACTTAAAAGGATGGAAAATGATTTTCCCAAGAGTTCTGGTACGAGAAATGATGAGAAGTATTTTTCAACAATTATTATACTCAAAAACTGCATGTGGCAAAATTTGAAATTGCGGCCACGGTCTATAAGAAGGAGTTCTGATTATTCCAAAAGAGTTCTGATATACTTAAAAGGATGGAAAATGATTTTCCCAAGAGTTCTGATACGAGAACTTACCAGAAGTATTTTTAAAATATTATTATACTTGAAAAATGCATGTGGTAAATTTGAAATTGCGACCACGGTCTATAAGAAGGAGTTCTGATTATACCAAAAGAGTTCTGATATACTTAAAAGGATGGAAAATGATTTTCCCAAGAGTTCTGATACGAAAACTTACCAGAAGTATTTTTCAACAATTATTATACTTGAAAACTGCATGTGGCAAAATTTGAAATTGCGACCACTGTCTATAAGAAGGAGTTCTGATTATTCCAAAAGAGTTCTGATATAGTAAAGACATGTCAAATGATTTTCCCAAGAGTTCTGGTACGAGAACTTACCAGAAGTATTTTTAAACAATTATTATACTTGAAAAATGCATGTGGTAAATTTGAAATTGCAACCACGGCCTATAAGAAGGAGTTCTGATAATTCCAAAAGAGTTCTCATATACTTAGAAGGATGGAAAATGATTTTCCCAAGAGTTCTGGTACAAGAAATGATGAGAAGTATTTTTCAACAATTATTATACTTGAAAAATGCATGTGGTAAATTTGAAATTGGGACCACGGTGTATAAAAAGGAGTTCTGATTATTCCAAAAGAGTTCTGATATAGTTAAAGACATGTCAAATGATTTTCCCAAGAGTTCTGGTACGAGAAATGATGAGAAGTATTTTTCAACAATTATTATACTTGAAAAATGCATGTGGTAAATTTGAAATTTCAACCACGGCCTATAAGAAGGAGTTCTGATTATTCCAAAAGAGTTCTCATATACTTAAAAGGATGGAAAATGATTTTCCCAAGAGTTCTGGTACAATAAATGATGAGAAGTATTTTTAAACAATTATTATACTTGAAAAATGCATGTGGTAAATTTGAAATTGCAACCACGGCCTATAAGAAGGAGTTCTGATTATTCCAAAAGAGTTCTGATATAGTTAAAGACATGTCAAATGATTTTCCAAAGATTTCTGGTACAAGAAATGATGAGAAGTATTTTAAAACAATTATTATACTTGAAAACTGCATGTGGTAAATCTGAAATTGCGACCAGAATCTAAAAGAAGGAGTTCTGATTATTCCAAAAGAGTTCTGATTATTCCAAAAGAGTTCTGATATACTTAGAGTCATGGACAATGATTTTCCTAAGAGTTCTGATAATAGAACTTATCAGAAGTATTTTTGAAAAATGGTTATACTTGAAAAATGCATTCTTTAAATTTGAAAGTGCGACTACGGTCGATAACTAAGATTTCTGATTATTCTAAAAGTGTTCTAATATAGTAAAAGACATAGAAAATGATTTCCTGAAGAGTTCTGATCGGAAAAAGAATCAGAAGTATTTTTAAAGAATTTTGTTACTTCCAAAAGGTATATTTCTATGCATATACCTAATTTTAGAATATCTTATAATAAGTATATCAAAATATCTTATAACATTTAAATAATGTATTTTTTTTAACTTATAAAATAAATGTTTTTCTAAATTATACAACTTCCCTAATATAGTCCGTCTTTTTTTTTTTTTTTTTTTTTTTTTTTTGGCTTGTTTTTAATAACTTTAAGGAAGTTTGCTAATAACTTAAAATAATTACGAAATATGAAGTACCATATAATACAATAATATTATATTGTAATTATTTATATATATGTATGTGTATATATATATATATATATATATATATATATATATATATATATATATATATATATATATGTATATGTATATATATATACAGTATAGTATAATAATGGAAATTATATTATAGTATGGTGAGTTTAATTCTTTATTTTATTAATTTTTTTTTCTTAAATTTAAATAATTTTTTGTAATGAGAATAACTTAAAATAGTTAATGAAATTTAAACTATTATATAATACAATAATAACATATTGTAATTATATATATATATATATATATATATATATATATATATATGTGTGTGTGTGTGTGTGTATATACACATATATATTGTATTGTACATTTGTATATAGTGTGGTAAGTTTTATTATTTATTTTATTTGAGAATATATTACAACGTGTGGTGTGATTTGAAAATTTAAAGGTAATATTTCTTTTCTTTTTGGCTTTAAATCGTCATACTCGTACCAGGCTATGTGTGTAAATAATAATGACGTGTAATGGTGTATACTATTAATATAATTTATTACGCCTCGAAGTATATATTTATTATTATTAAGGGTAACATGTTTTGCAACACTATTTAAATTGTAGGTTTTCTTTATACATCCGGAATTATTAATGTAATGAGTATCCGTCAGAATACTTGTATCTATTATTATTTGTGGCCCATATGTTTCTGTTATATCACATGTGTTTTTACATTTGACACATATGTGCTTAGAAATTGTTTCGTCTATAGCGTTTTGTACATATTCCAATCCTTTATCCAAAATTACGTTGAAATTTATACTTAATAAAATAAATTTTATATTTTTTTAATAGTCACACATTTTGCAGGTTTTGACTCTTTTTAGACTAGGCAAAGAAAGAAATGTATGTTCTGCTAAGTGGGCACATTGCATATAATGTGGTGAATGTACTAATATACCTCGGGGACTCGAATAGTGATGTACTACCGAAGAAGATGTCGCAATTTCCATATCATTGTTAAAATAAGGACGCATAAGACCGGTCCACAATGGCAAAATGTTTATTAAATCCTTTATTTTTTTTGCAGCTTCTGAATTATAAAAAGCATTGACAACATTACCATTTTGCGATTTTAACGCTAGATTATGAGCTTTATAATATATGTCATTACTCCAATTTTGCCAAGAAGATGGAATTTCTTCGGAATCATAGTTTGCCACATGCAGTTTTCAAGTATAATAATTGTTTAAAAATTCTTCTCATCATTTCTTGTACCAGAACTCTTTGGAAAATCATTTGAAATGTCTTTAACTATATCAGAACTCTTTTGGAATAATCAGAACTCCTTGCAATAGACCGTGGTCGCAATTTCAAATTTTGCCACATGCAGTTTTCAAGTATAATAATTGTTTAAAAATACTTCTCATCATTTCTCGTATCAGAACTCTTGGGAAAATCATTTTCCATCCTTTTAAGTATGTCAGAACTCTTTTGGAATAATCAGAACTCCTTATTATTGACCGTGGCCGCACTTTCAAATTTAACACATGCATTCTTCAAGTATAATAATTGTTGAAAAATACTTCTGCTAAGTCCTCGTATCAGAACTCTTCGGATAATCTTTTTCCATTCATTTAACTATATTGGAACTCTTTTAGAATAATCAGAACTCTCAAATTTTGACCGGCGTCGAATTTTTATTTTTACAAATTTGTACGTATTTTTCAGGTATAATAATTTTTTAAAAATACTTCTGATTAATCCTTGTATCAGAACTGTTCGGAAAATCATTGTACATGACTTTAACTATATTAGAACTCGTTTAGAATAATCAAAACAACTAGTTATTGATTGGCTTTTGATCACAAACCGTGTATATATCGGGATAATTTTGGTATATATATATTTTTTTTTTTTTAATCGTTTTTTTTTCTTCTAAAATGTAGAACTATCCTCAGAACTCTTACAAATCTATGATTTTATGAATTCTGATAATTTTGATAAGGAAAATGTCGAAAAACAAAATGATTTGCTGCGTGAACTTGGCAAATCATTTGTTATTCCATTTTTTTTGCTTTAATGGCCGGAACTATTAATTTAACTCATCAAGAACTCTAGAACTATTGAAAACAAAGCCAGAACTCTCAAAAAATTTTGAGTTTCCACGAAATGAGACGCTAGCTTCACACAAACCCCTGTTAAGGCATACAAAGCCCAATCACCGACGTAAAGAAAAAAAAAACTTTATCATTATGTACACAAAATTTGATTCCAAGTTCATACCACCAATACTACGGAATCTCTACCTGCATCTAGTGACATGAGAGATTGTCTGTCAGAGCCTCATACCAGTGAAGACGAAAATGAATAAAAATACTGAAAACTTATTAATTTAAAAATTATTAATTTCCACTGTTAAAAACAATCCTGAATCATGAGTACTAAAGGTATCTACTAGTTTAGTATTTCATCTATTTTTAACTTTTGTATCTTTCAATTTGCTAGTAAGCCTTCAATAATTTTTGAAATATTGTTTAATCCTAATAAGGACTTTAATAACCGTAATTACATTATGTATTATAAAGTTTTGTTTACATTAATAAAGGTTTATATGAAGCAATAACCATTTGATAATATCCTTTTTTTCTTGACGATTGTGAAAGTGTTAAACCTATAAACAAACAAACTATCGAGATTGCCACATTCGACAATTTGAAACGGCGATCCAAGAGAAATCAATTATTAGCACCAATATGCAAACTCACGAATATGATTTTTTGGTAATTAAAAACCAGTAAACTGTTTGTTCATAAGATCACTTAAAGATTATTAACAATATACATAGAAAAAATATGTAAAATTGTCCTTCTGTAAAGGCGCTGATTTTGGAATCACTATTAAAGCTTAATCTTGCTCTCCTGAAAAGTACCGATTTGCATATTCGATAGTTTGACATGGCAGGGACGATATGACCTTTTCACAAAGACAAACATGGCCCCAGATTCTAACCTATTCTTGAAGGTCTTTCTAACATTCAATTCATCTTTCCAAATTACATCGTTCGGAGCAACGGAAATAGTAAAACATAATGCTGCAAAAAGGGTCATCAATTTAATTCAACATTCATAAACAAAGTGGGATCATTGCTGCCAATTCCAAACGAAACACATCAATTTTTACAAATTTACTTTATGTGAGGTGAGGAGTTCGAAAACGCACTCGCCAATCGCGTGGATGCACGTTGGAGCTACATTAATCTCAATTCTCGGTTTGCCAAGGGCATCGTCAGTGAGCTGGACGATCTATTTAATGAGCGGAATGAATTGTTGAAATTATTTAATTCATACATGCACAAATTACAATGTGATAACACGCTATCGTCGTCAATCCTGATAAAGAAGGCAAGAAATCCTGATTCGAAGAAGAAATAATAATCTTTAGTCCATTGCAGATACACGCTATTCATACTAAGCTATCCAATATCCGCTAATGCTCTGGAAGGGGAGTCAGTTAGTATATATATATATATATATATATATATATATATATATATATATATATATATATATATATATCCTAGTCCTCAGAAGTGCATTAAGATCACCGAGTAGCACTAATGCCAATAAAGTGTTAAAAATGAATGCCATTCGTTTTCAAAGTTGATCCTGAGTTTCTACTTCACAGAATTTGCAAGTGTCCAATGTTGAGGTGTATCAGACGGGATTTACCTTTCCAATGGAGGGGTTGCTAATGGTTAAGTACCCTCGAAAGGAGGACCCGTTACCTGCATTAGTACCGTTAACTCCCTCCGTTATATCGGGGTCTTTGACACTGTAAAATATCGAGGTAATACCCAATTTCCTGCAATACTTCCTTTTTAAACCAGCTTATTTGATCGTGTATTTCCACACATAACATTAGAACGCTCTAAAACATTATAATTTAATAGGGAGATTATCTCCTTACATAGGGGCGTATACGTTAGATATATTATGCTGCTTTTGGCGGTCCCAATCCTGAAAGCGGCTATTTTAGTGTGTATATAAAAAAAATACAGACTACCTAAATGGCCACTTTTTCAAACTTAGAAGGTGATAATTATTGAAACATTATAGATTTTAATCTTTACACTTTTTAATAATAACCTAAATGGGGTCTCCCCGTGGTCTAGTGGCTAACGCCTTAGATTCATATGCGGGAGATGGTGGGTTCGATTCCCGGAAATTTCTCATCTTACGGCTCGTTGGTAAAATTCCTCGCTGCACCCTGAATGTCGGCGCTAATGGAATAGATGTCGTTGCGTCGTAAAAAATTAATAATTTCTCTAAACTAACCGATTTATTTTATAAATTAAGGAAAAAAATCTTCGAAATATAATATAACAAATTACCATTACCTGGTATTGAAAGAATCGAATATCTATTTCCCGAGTTGCAACTTGCAATCAAGAAGTACGAAACGTTTTTGGCAGAGAGGATGCAGACTTGTGGGTGAGGAATATGTTGTTTCCTTTGGTTTTATTAGTTTAGTTTAAAAAAAAAAAAACCTTAGACGCCGATTACCTCTATGGGTCGTTGCTTAGCTGAGGAATCTGCTTATTTTCTGCAACTCCTGCGAGACGGATGTTTTCTTTTTAGGTAAAATTATGTCAGACCTAAAGTTATTTTGTCCTTCCAGAAAGGGTTCGCCTTTGGTTGGAGTATATCTAGTTGATTAAGATCAGTATTTGGGGACAAGTTAAACTTATTATACCAATATTTATTTTTCACCTGATTTGTTTACTAAACATTTTCCATGACTCTAGTGTCATCTACAATGGCAGATAACCTTTTTGTTTGCGGACACTTTTTATTATTACTGACTATCTTTATTGGGTGGGTATTCATTTATTTGATGATGAATGTGCCCTGAAGTTGATAATTCGTTTAATAACTTAATAGGATAAAATATATTTATTTATTGTTTGATTATGAATGGTCTAGCTAAGTCAATTTTAATTTAGGCAATGTAATTGTGTGAAGACAAGGAGAGATTGATTCTATCTAGAGCTGTCCTTCGAACGAGCCAGCCGACCGTGGAACGTGCTGGGTATCTTCCACTTACCTTAGCTCCTCTAACAAATAAAATTCTACCAAGAACAGACCTTACAGGTGGTTATATTCTGCTTGCGGAGGGCTTATCATGATTCACACCTAACAAGAAACAGGCCTTTACCAACTGACTGGAGAACATAGAACTGCCAACTCTGATATTGTTAGAGGCTGTAAAAACGTGAGGGACAAAAGGAAAAAATGATTAAGAGTTATCTAAAAACTTCGAGGACATTCGGGGAAAAGTAAATGAAAATATGATCTTGTCTTGCGTATCTGCAAACGTTTTCAACTCCCAGTGCCAAAATAGGTGTTGTTTTAAAAATCCTTAAGCCTTTATAATTGGCATCAACATTTTATCAGTATGAACTTTCAGCGGTAATTTGTATACAGAATAAAAGAGGTCGTACTGCGGAACGTTTATCATTCAAGAAAATAAAATATTAATTAACATACGAGAACAATAAAATATAAAATGCCTAAGTTTTATATGAAAATCCGACTGTATGTTATATAACGTATATTACTATTATTACGTATAATATTTATTCCTGAAGTCAGTATTGGGCATAATCATAATCATTATTACGATTATGATTAAAATCACAGGATTTGGAGATGTGATTACGATTATAATCCAGGGACCGAAAATAACTATTAATTTTTATTTCAAATGATTTTCTCTTTTCATTTAATTTTTATTATTGGGAAATAAAAATAAAGATTTCATCATAATTGATATATTTTATTATTTTTTTAAAACAGTTTTCTAATAATTTTTATTTTAAAAAAGTGAAAATAAAAATTATTTGAATATTATTATTCCAAAATGTTATTGTATAAAAGTTTTAATAGCAATTTTTATATTATTTCAACTTTTAAACATTATTTAAAATAAAAAATAATATTAGTGCCATAATGAATAAAAACTTTCATTCACTGACATAAACAAATAACTTCAAATAAACAAAAGGTTCCAAATGAAGTATTTCTTAATTTATTCTGAACATAAAATACATTAATTGTAGATCTCGTGATAAGTGATTAATTAAACTTTAATTATTAAATTAATGAAATGCATATCATTATTTCTTAAACTACATTAAAAATATATTCATGTTTTTACTTTCACAATACAAAATCTTCTCTTTTTTTTTTTTTTGTTTTAAAATGTTAAAATTAAACTAGAATTTTTTTCGCAAAATTTTATTATAAACATTTTTCCCACCAATTTTTATCGAAATCATTTTTATGTAAAATGTATTTCATAGTAGGGTCATTCCACGTCAACTCAACCCAAAAAAATACGATTTGACACCCATGATCTCAGATTTTAATGAAACTTGGCACGTTAGCTCCTTTCAAGGATATACAACAGTTTTGCTCAATCTCAAATGGATTAGGGTAAATGACCGATCGTTGACACTGCTCCTTAAGTTGACACTTCAAATTTAAATTTGAAAAATAACAATTAGATTCAAGAGAATTCAATAAGTTTGCATCCAAATGAAAGAACAGGTGTTGAAGAATAATGTCGACTGACCCGATCAACTATGCAACTCCGTAAATAACATCTGCAGCCATTTTAGTATAAAAATCCTCGATCAACTCCTGCTGCTCTCTTTGCTTAGTGAATTTGATAAGAGATTAAGAATATTTCTTAAGAAATATTAAATGCGTGCATTAAATTGTATTTTTGTGATTTCTATGAACTCTATGATACTTAAATTATGGACTGTAAAAGGTTTGACTCATGTTAAATAAAAAAATCTTGAGATTATGGTAGTGTCAACATTGGGAACCCAATAAACAACCAGGGCTCCTTTTCTTGACACTAATGTCAACTTTAGGAAAACGGTTGTAAGTGATGAATACTAAAACATTTAGTTGAGATTTTCATTAGAAATTCATGTATCCTGATTTTATTAATTTCTTATGACTGGGACCTTAAGTTGACAACATGTTTTCCTAATTTCGACATTCTGTTCCTAATGTTGACAGGCAACTTTTTATAATAGTTTTCTGCAATTTGAAATGTCACACAACTTCTTAATCAATTTGTGGTACAAAGTTATAACAGGCGTTACCTCCAAATGCTTCTCACATTAACAAACCTATGGATGTATGAGGTTTCCGAACGTTTAAAGAAGTTTGGAAGTTAAAATTTCATGAATAGAGCAAGTCCTGCATTAAAAAAAACACAGCTGAAATCGCCAAGAAAAAAGAGCGAAGGCTAGATTGAACAAAAAAGAAGAAAAATCCCTTACAAGAAATAACTTTTAAATTCTTCTCGTCGGAAAAATAAGGTGAGAAACTCCATGACTGAGGAAGATGGTGACTCCTCCATTCAGCCTGAAGAAGGAAGGACATCACTATCATGAACTGTGTAGAATCAACAGGTGTAAGTAAGCCATCATCAATGAGTTACACAAAAAGTTAAAGAAGAAGAGCGATTGTTCAAAAATGACCAAGGGATGAATGATGAAAATGGCTGTAATAAGCAAGTTATAAACAAAGTTAACGTTATTAGAGTAGCTGATTAGTGTATAGTTCAAGTTGAAGGAAAAACAGCACGATTTCAATCCAATTTGGTTGTTTGTTTAAAGAATGAAGTTGTATTATTTTCATTTTCCCTCACTGTCATCCTTAGGAACAGAAAAGTCAAACTTAGGCACCGACCTACTGCAGAAGTGTCAACATTAGGACCAGAGTAAGACAGCATTTAATGATTTATTTTACTTGAAATACTTAATGTATCTAAAATTGGTTTATGTGAATTTCATAGAGAATGAGCTGACGAATAATTTGATATATTCAAAGTTTATTATTTTCAAAAACTAAGCGAAGAATTATTTTAAGTAAAATAACCCTTCCTTAATGTGTCAACTATTGGCTCACTTACCCTATGTTTTACGCCCTGCTAAAATTTTTGAATTTTTGCAGTTTTCATCGATTGGAGAAAGCAAATGAAATTTGTTCTTGCATAGAAAATAAATCATATCTTCTTTAATTATTAACCAATATTGATGAAATTTTTTATAACATAACTTCAATAAATAAGGAAGCAAAAAAAAAATATAATATAACCGTAAAGTAATTACATGAATTACAAAGAAAGAGTGAAAAGCCCACAAATTTTATTTTTTTATGTCATAATGAATATCATATAGAATAATAATAAAAAAATACATTTGTAATTATCTTTTTCCCTTTTGATGAAATTCCACTTAGTGTGAAACGCCATATTTCATTAAAAACATTTTTATTTTAAAACTTTACGATTTTTCTCAGACCACATGTAATTACTTTACGGTTATATTATTTTTTTCTGGCTTCCTTATTTATTGAAGTAATGTTATAAAAAATTTCATCAATATTGGTTGATAAATAAAGAAGGTATGATCTGTTTTCTATGCAAGAACAAATTTCATTTGCTTTCTCCAATTGATGAAAACTGCAAAAATTCAAATACTTTAGCAGGGCGTAAAACATAAACCATTTGAGATAGAACAAAACTGTTTTATATCCTTACTTATATCCATGAAAGGAACAAACGTGCCAAGTTTCATTAAAATCTGAGATCATGGGTGTCATGGTTGGGTTGAATTGACGTGGAATGACCCAAGAGTTATTCATTAATTTAAAAAATATAAATTATGAAGTAATTGTTTTCTCATAATTTTTAGGAAACATTTAACTCCTATTTCGCTCCAAAATATATCTAAATTGTTTCAAATCTTAGGAGGCTTGTGGACCAGTAAAGGAGTGACTATTTGTTCGGACTACTTTATTTAAAAATTACGCCCGACATATTTCGTACCTTGGTCACACCTCTTCAGGGGCACTTTTAGTTAGGATGTCGTCTCATCGCCATTTATTCTCTATACTTTTAAGCCAGCCTCCACAGAGAGTAAATGGTGATAAGAAGACCTCCTAACGACAAGTGTCCCCAAGAGGTTCGACCATGGCACAAATAGTTACGATAGTTACTGCATTACGGGACACCAAGATTCCATAGATTTGAAACAACTTATATATATATATATATATATATATATATATATATATATATATATATATATATATATATATATACAGAGAGAGAGAGAGAGAGAGAGAGAGAGAGAGAGAGTAGTCCGGATTCGTCGCCGACTCGATGTGATAAGAGGATTTTCCCTGTTGGAAGGTAAGAAAGCAGTTGATAATGGAGTAGATGATTTGATTTCGGCATAAGGAGGAGGAGGAGAGGTTGATGAATGTAGACTAACCTTGATGGGAGGCGGAACGGGCCATGGATTTAGCTAGCCTTGCCTTTTGACGGGGGGGCGGTCAATCTAGCATTCTTCAAGGAGATTTTTTATAGCTTGTCTCTCCTCCCATGGCCGCACTGTCTCTACAATTCTATGCCTTAGCAATATCAACGATCTCAGAAGTCTTTAGCCATTATTGAACACAAAACGAATATTAAAGTTAAAATCATATCAACATTTTTTCATGTTTAAATTGATTTTGTTTAGACTTAAATCCGATAATACAGACGGTTAAGCGGTAGGGCAATAATTGAGACAAATGGTTGATGACAGTAAGCCAAGTCCTGGATAACAAGAGTGACGTATGCTTCTCCCTGCAAGTACTGAACAGCACTTCATGACATTTCTCTTACTGCCTCAATACATAGTGCATATTAATTCAAATATTGGTCTAGTGACCAAAACTGTACTGTCTTGAATAAATTACACATATTCTGCTTCTTTTTTTATTTTTCAATTTCTCACTAAATAAACTGTATTTTTTCTCTCTTAAAGGTTTGATGTGGATAAATCTTAATATTTCCAAAACCATTGTAAAGGGTATCAAATGTGCCGTAAGAAGTGAAATTGCAGATTTGAAACATCACTGGCGTTTATTCAAATGCTTTAAACATGAAAAAAAAAACAGGAAAGTGGCACTGAATAAAACCATGGGCGTAAATAGGGGGGCTGGAGCCCCCCCCCCCCCCCCGAAATTTTGATTTTATGGTAAAAATGTCTCATAAAACCCTTAAAAATAAATTCAATAAGATCTCTTAATCCATAAAAAATATTTTATTTGTCTTGTAATAGCGTTTTAGTTGCCTAAAACTATTAAAAGTTGTAAATTGTTAGTATTCTATACCCCGGAAATGGGTACCCAGCCCCCCCTCTCCCCGAAATTTTGCCAGCCCCCCCCCGAAATTATTTTCTATATACGCCCATGAATAAAACTCTTATGATTCATTGTCACATTTTCGGGGAAGCCTGGAAGTGGCTAAACTTCCAAAAAATAAAAGTATTTAATTGGAAAATATTGAGTGATCTGTTAGTATTTCGTTACGTTATTTGACTTTTTTAGAGATCCCGCTACAACGGCCATTCGCACATGTAATATGGTAGATCTGGATTTTGATGAAGATGGTATTCAGTTAGCATGTTTTTCATAGTTAGTTCAGAGCTACATGATTGCCACCTAGATATTTCTGTTGTAGTCATTAAGGACTTGAGGATTACTGTGTATAACCAAGTCTAAGTCTATTGAGCACCACTTCTCTTCAATTTAATAATTATTAAATAATAATAGGATGAACATTATAATGTTTCGTATTATGTGGCGTTGTTTATCGGTCATCAAGTTTCTCCAGTATTTTTGCCATATATAGGAATTCATATTTAGCTCGTCTAGTAAGGTCTTGACGAAAAATGTCCAATGGTCCGATTCTTAGGTCTCCTGAAGCTAATTTTGCTTGAACGTTGGCAGTCATGTCCAGGCAGCCAATAAAGTGTATGATTTACCCTATGCCTTGCATGAAAAACTTCAATAACTTCAGCTAAATATTATTACAACTCCAACTTTTTTTTTTGAGCTTTTGGATTGGGGAAATAGAAACGTCGTGTACTAATGGGAATACTTCGTGCCAATCCATCTTTGCCATCTAGATTGATAATAATTTGCATGGTTCCTATTATTAATATGACTTCATGATTTTCTCTAACAGAGCAAAATAAAAAGAGATGTACTAAGCTAATGTCATTCTTTAGTCAATGTCACTGTCATCGCAATCAATAAATATTGTATTGGTCTTCCATACGAATACCAGTACTTAGATAAAATTTGAAATTAAAACTCAAGATTGAAGTACCTAGTGTTTCCCTAGTAGTTGTTTTAATACATTTACCACAGTTGCCATATTAAAAAGCTTTGAAAAATTGGTTTATTAAAAAAAAAAGCAAATCGCCTGAGTAGCGGGATCTGAAAAATTAAATTATTTTTAAAAAAAATGTTAAGATCTAATTAGGTAAAACGAGGTCCGTAACAATGGTCTATTTTACGTTTGCAGGACGTTTTCCATGAATTGCTTCATCAACCCTTGAGCATGGTTGCACCTATAATTTCCAATAGAGCCTCGAGGCATCTTCCTTACTATGTAAACACATGTTATGAAGGATAAGTTAGTTTAAATAAAAAAAAATCATTCCATCTTTAAGGTAACCAAATTACAGAGTTTTAAACTTTAAAGTAGGGAAGAAAGTTATAGAAATTATTTAGTAAGTTTTTATTTTTGACCTTCCTCCTGTAGCAAAAAGTACAGAGTCCGCTTAGTATTAATATTTTATTTTTTTCCTAGGCTCAGTGATTCTTTGTATTAGTACCCTCCGTACCCCCTGGATGCCCCCAGAGCAGGGCCCCGAAGAACATCTCCTCTAGCACCTATAATACGTGATGGGAGCACGTTCACCCCGACATCCACAGTCCAATGACTCCTTACCCTCACTCCTTCCTTTTCTTTATCCCTCTCTACCTCCTTCTCGGCCCCCTTCTCTCTTTCGCCAACCGGCCGTGCAGATCTTAAGAGGGAGAGACCCCTCGGCCTCCCTGCCACCGGCCGGTCTATAGAAAATTTAATGCAAGGCTCCCTCTGTTCTTTCCAAATATTCTTTTTTTTTTTTTTTTTTTAATACCACTAACGGATGTAAGGGTGACCATTGTGTAACCTTGTGTACCGAAAAACGTTTAGCACTCCGGGGCACCTTCATCAAGGGTGCAATTATTTAGGTCTCCTTAAGAAAGCTAAAGGAAAAAAGTAAACTATTTTGTCTGCTCAATGGGTCTTTAGAAAATCTGTCAACCGTATTCAGCTATGGGGTGGCTCCCTAATTCGAGTAAAGTAATACTATCAACCAGGGTGACTAGACTATTTCTAAAACAATATTCATTTTCAATGATACATCTTTTCTTTTATTCCGTTGTATTTCTCAAAGGATCGTGTAAATTAATTTATACTTTTCTTAACTTCTGTAACGTTGGCGACTAACTCTTCAACTCGTCGGATCCAAAATCAAAATTAAAAAGAAAAACGGAAAATTAAAAAAGGAGATAAAGAGAAAGATAAAGAACATAATAATATAAATTAAATTAAAATAATGAATTTCAAATTAGGGTAACCAGATTTCAAATGAATTACAATTTAGAGTACACTTGTATGTCTGTTAGCACTTTCCGAAGGAATGATAGAATTTTTAAACTTTGAAAATCGCCATCGATCTTACAGATAGCGAAAATTATCCCATTAAAATGTATATACATAGTTTTATATATATATATATATATATATATATATATATATATATATATATATATGTGTGTGTGTGTGTGTGTGTGTGTGTATTTTTTTTCTGGTTTTGTATAGGTCCGTTGAGGTCCCACCATTAAATTCTTTCTGTAGCTTGTTTAGAGCGTAGACAACGATTATGTTAAGTTTGAAATCTTAGCAGACCAGATGATTGCTCTAAATACTTAAATCTCCCCCATCAGGCAATGTACAACAAGCGGAAGAAACAAGGTTATTGATTTAACGTCGTTAAAAATAGAATAAAAAATAGAACCGGTTCAGAAAAATTTTGTAATGGCCACCAAACTAGAATTTCTGTCCATAGAAACCCTGATCTCCAACACGAAGCGGATACATTTACTACTAACATAATTCCTCCTTTAGTTTATGTTTTCCTTTACTTTTGCCATTGCGCTCGTCCAGCAAATCATAAGCTTTATGTGCTTTTCTTTTTATGAGTACATCTAAAAAATATAATTTATTAATATTATACTGCTAATGGTCTTTTAGTATATTAATATGTATATCCGTTCTTAATTGTAGAACTACTATAGTAGCCTATTTCCTATCATTAGCAGCATTATAATGAGAATAGAGGTTGCCAGATTTTATTTTTAATATTAATATTAATGTTAATAAGTATTAAAGAGTATTATACATGATATCAAGATCAGATGAGAGATAATTCTCAAAATAAAAACGCATTAACAATTATTTTTTCGAATAATATTAAGCTCAAATAACATGTAAAACTACAAAGAAAACCCTTTTTTAAATGTGATAATATCAATAAATTTAATTAGTATAATTTATTAATATAATACTAATATAGCATGCTGGATAAGATTATTATAATATTAATATTTCAAATCGAGAATAATATTATGAATTTATACTCGATCAAATGAGTGTAATAATAGTACATTATATTTATTAAAATGACGTATTACGTCCCCTTTTTCCGTCAATCGTTAATTATTCCGATCAATATGACTATTATTATTTATTTTATTTTATTTTTTTGCACCAAAATGAAATATGGTCTAACTTTTTGTTATAAGGGAAGGAAAGGACATACTCTACTAATTGTTTTCCTCCGATGTTCTCAGCCCCCCCCCCCCCGAAATTAATTCCTCTAACGCCCCTGTCACTTAGGATACTCTCAGTTTCCTGTTGCGGTTCATAAGATCTTGGTTCGCTTAGAGATTTTATTTTACATGTGTTATCAATTATAAAGACATAACATTAACTGTTTCTATCCCAATTTTTCCAAGTGATAAGAACGGAATCTCGCTAAGATGACGTTCTTCCTGCAAGACGGAATTTTTTAATTAATATCAGTGGTGGTACTTGATAATGATGAACCTTTCCCACAACAATTGCACGTTTTTTTTTTTTTGTTTTTTTTTATAATCCTGATGTACCTAATTGAAATTGTTCTAGATTTAGTTTGAAATTAAGGTTTGGCGCTTTTATTGTAGCTAATATTTTAGGTAATGGGCAATACGACTTTAAATTTATTTAGTGAATTTATAATTAAAGTTTATTCGAGAATTAATCAATGGAGAGATTTAGAAGTTCCAGAAGGCTCTTTATACCCCATGGGCGTATATAGAAAATAATTTCGGAGGGGCTGGGAAAATTTCGGGGGAGGGGGGCTGAGACCGTTTCCGGTGTATGGAATACAAACAATTTAGATCTTGGAAGAGTTTTAGCCAACTTAAACGCTATTACACCCAAAATAGAATACTGAATAAATGATCTTATTTAATTTATTTTTAAGGGTTTTATGAAATTTTTACCGATCAAATCAAAATTTCCGGGGAAGGGGGCTGCAGCCCCCTCAGCCCCCCCTTATATACGCCCATGTTATACCGATGACACAGAGGAATGGGAATATAGCCGAAGAAAGAAAGGGCAGAGGGGTGAGAAGCAGACCGTGAAGACATTGCCTTCCCTTAGGTAATGGTGGTGTCAGGTTAAGCAAAAGTCAGGAAATGCTAATTTCTCCATACATTTCCTATCCTTTTATCCTACTTCCCTTCCTCTGCCTTGAGGTACTTGTCGAGCATGCTCTTGTGGAATTGTTTAGGTAAACAGGCATATAGCAGAAGGTAAAAAAAAAAAAAAAAAAAAAACAGTCCCGTAACAGGCCACGAGGGCCCAGAGGGGCAGATACTATAGAGGTATCTGATTCATGACCATACGGCACACTAGGGAGATAGTGAGGTCAGTACTATGCTCCGGCCGCCTGATTTTCCCCTTTGGGTGCTAGAGTCTTTAGCACCCAAGGTACCCATTGATAAATTTGTTAAAGGGTTGGCCCAGAGACGGCCAGTGAGGCCGAATTCAACCCATGAACTAAGACACTAGAAGAAAAAATCTTTAGTGCTCGCTCGGGATTTGAACACAGGTCCTCCAACTTATTAGTCCAGTGCTCTACCACTGAGCTAACCTCGCCCCCATAGCAGAAGGTAAATGAGGTTTAATTTAGCAGATATTACTATAATAAACGCAAATACCTATTGACTTCCAAATTAACATACAAATTAACGAAATAAGTCCAAAAGATTGTAGGAGAGAATTTATAGGAAGGAGAATAATATATACATATATCCAGCATCAAAAACCAGGACACACTGGTTGTAGTCTATTCCGTCCGGAAACCCCAGTAAATCTGTTTTCTTTTAATTTACAGTGACAATTAGACGTGTTATTATTTAAACAAAGTATTATTATTAAACAAATATGTACTCATTATTAAAAAAAATTAATATTGATTGATAATTATTTATCATTTTTATATTTTTTTACTCATAATTAATATTATAATTATTTTAATTATCATAATAATGATTAAAATTTAAAAAAAATAAGGGTTCATTTTATAGCACTTAATTAATGATTTTATCCAAGTTTTCGACGCAGGATGGCTTCTTAAATTGGCGACCTAAATTTCCCCCTGTTTTACGGCGATGGTCCTAACTCCATCAAGCACTGAAGTCCCAGCCTCCAGACCAATGGCTATCCCGAGCCTTATCTCCTCTGTTCTATGAATACAGAGGCAGTCCAGTCAACGAACTGTTATAGATGGAAATTTTTGGAACACAATTTTGGACTTCGTAACTTTGTTTGGGCTGGATAGGAGGTGAACATATCAAAATTTCTCACTCGTAGCCTTTGTGCCGGGGGGAAGGGGGGGTTTAGAAGGTCCATTTTTCGGGTTGTCACTTATATCTCGGAAACCCTGCGTTCTAGCGACATGACTATTCTATAACAAATGAAAACTGATTAAATTTCCTGTAAGTTCTATTCTATAAAGTTTTTCGAGATATCTTTAGTTTTCGAAATATCCGCTCTTGAAAGTCTGTCATTTTGGGGAAAACACTATTGCCGCATATTTTTTCCCCGTTTTGACAGGATAACTCTTCAACGATGAACCCAAAAAATAAATAACGGTTATAGGGTTGGAGAGTACTGCATTCCCTTCAATAATATATATTACTTTGCTATTTTATGTATTTTCCTTCAAACGTAAAAATAATTTCAGTGTTCATCGTGAAATCAGAAATTTAGCGACTAATAGTCCAGGAAACTAAGAATTATAGATGAAAATGTTTGGAACACAATTTTTAACTTCATAACTTTCTTTCGGCTAGTTAGGAGGTCAACATATCAAAAGTCCTCACACGTATAGCCTAGGATGGGGGGTTTAGAAGGTTCCATTTTTCGGGTTTTCACTTAAATCTCGAAAATCCAGCGTCCTAGTGACATGACCATTCTAGAACAAATGAAAGCTGATTAAATTTTCTACAAGTTCTATTCAATAAAGTTTTTCGAGATATCTTTAGTTTTCGAATTATCCGCTCTTGAAAGTCTGTCATTTTGGGGAAAAACACACTATTTTCTATTCTCGACCGGATATCTCATCAACGATGAACCCAAAAAATAAATGGTTGTAGAGCATTCCATTCACTTCAATAATATATATTACTTTACTATTTTATGTATTTTCTTTCAAACGTTATATACGCACTCACATGGTCTTAGCAAAACCATTGCCAATATAATGGACAAGATCTGATCTAATTGAGTGTGAATAGCTGGTCGGTGGGCCCAAAATTATATATTTTCTGCTATTTATACGTCCAGTACTCACTATATTTACATAATGGAGTATATTTTGGACAATACATTGACTGGAAATGGTAAGAAATTGAAAGGTTCATTGGTCGACAGTTGTCACCAGATAACACGATGAACACTAAAACTGTTTTCACGTTTGAAGGAAAATACATAAAATAGTAAAGTAATATATATTCTTGAAGGGAATGTAATGCTCTACAACCCTATACACGGCATTTATTTTTTGGGTTTATTGTTAAAGAGTTATCCGGTCAAAAAGAGCAAAAAGTGTGTTTTATCCCAAAATGACAGACATTCAAGAGCGGTTGTTTCGAAAACTAAAGATATCTCAAAACACTTTATTGATTTGAACTTGTAGAATATTTAATCAGCTTTCATTTGTTATAGAATGGTCATGTCGCTAGGACGCAGGGTTTCTGAGATATAAGTGAAAACCCGAAAAATGGGACTTTCTAAACACCCCCCCCCCTCCTCCCGGCACGGGCGAGGACTTTTGATATGTTCACCTCCAGCCCAAAGTAAGTTACGAAGTCTAAAATTATGTTCCAAAAATTTCCACCTATAGCTGTTTTTAAGCATTCGTTACCTGGACTGAAAGGTTACTTCAGTGAACTTAGGCCGTTCTTACTCTCCACTAGCCAGATTACTGATGAAAACCAAATCATCACTCACAAACGGCAAGCCAACTAAGTGTTTTTTTGGCGAGTGTGTATGTATGTGTATTATAAATACATATATAAATTTCTGCAGGTTGGAATGACATAATTTTAATAGTTAGTCTATGGCGGTATACTAAACCTACCACGGAATGGATCCTTCAAAGGCGTCAAGGGAAACCGAAAATGCAATGAGCTTTCTCAAAAACATTCCCTGCTTCCACGTGTATGTGTAGAAAGGGTAGCCACTGATACACAGCTCGGTGCTCAAGATTAGCCGTGCATATTTAAAAAAAAAAAAAAAAACTTTTATAGTTATATTAAAATGAATTTAGCACCAATTTTCTGAACTTCAGGAGGGAGGTAATGAAATAACAAAATAATGGGATGAGTCAGAAAAAATGACCGTTTTCTTTGTGTTTGAACTTTGCATCGTAATTCCTCTCGTAATTATTTACATTCGGGAGCTAAGAATTGTGATAACAAGTTCATGTTTGATCCCGTTGTCATTTAGTAACCAGCATGCCCTCTACCCGGGCTCAGTACTTCTATAGTTCCCCGTTGTTCACAATGACACTGTAGTACGGAATTATCATAAAAAGTTTTCAGCAACTGAAGCCATTCGTTTAGTGGTTGAATTTGAGAATGAAGACTCTTTGAACGAAAGGGCGGGGAGAAGGTTGTCCCAAAAATTTAATGAAGGTGATTTGAGCCTTGAAAAAAAATCTGAATCAGGGCGTGTTGCAGTAGTCAACCAGAATGCACTGCGCGCTGCTATTGAAGCTGATCCTACGAAAAGCAATTCTAAGAGGTTCTATTCAGTACAACTGCAGAGAATTTGCGATGTTTTGGTTCAGCGGTATCCAGGTTTAGTCAACAGGAAGCAAGTATTCTTCCAACAAGATAATGCCAGACCCCACACCTCTGGCCTTACAAAACAAAAGTCCGACTCGCAGGAACTGCATCATCTTAGCGCGGTTCCTGTTCATATCCCTATTGTCATTTGAAAAGCTTAGAATAGAAACAGATAATATTTTCTTCGGCCTTTGTTCAAAGGGCATTATGACTACCTGGTCGGGTCCGCCAAACCCTAGAATCCTCTTCTACAGATACTTCATTTCATACGTTTCAATGCATTGGAAAATATCAACATTTTTTACATATTACTGAGTTCTTTTTCTATAGTAATAATTCTACAAATAAAATCAATTAAAAAATAAAATAAAAAACCAACAGCATCAAGGCAATTGAAAATATTCAAAAGACGTCATCGAATCTCTTTCTCTTGGCAAGCTATATTTCTAACAATGAATTATTTTTCTTATTACATTGATTACCTAATCTGTTTTATTGTCAAATACATTATCCAACTATAAGCAATTAAAAAATAACAAGGAATAAAAACAGACAAATAAACACATATTCCAAAGAAAAGCAAGATTGTCGGCAAGCCACAAGAAACTATTCTAAGCGAAAATTACTCTTTCCGACGTCCCAAGTTTCTCTCTACGAAGACTCTACTACGAATTTGTTTCTAATTGACTTAACTTGCCTTACTAAGATATCCATTTTAGTGTTAAATGCAATTAAAAACACTAAACTACTCATTTTACTGTTAACTGCAATTAAACAAAATAAAATTGTACAAGAAAATGGGAAAGTATTATTATGTTATTTTTTAATGTATTACGCCACATGCAACCACAAAATATAATTATATTTCTACTATAGCATTTGGCTTCATGACTTCCTACAGGTACAATATCTGTCATCTCTCCTAGGATGCATCTTGATTTATGAAGTGCAATAAAACCTACCTGAAGCCTGCCTAGTAGCTCGACCCGGGCAAATGTCTGACCCTACTACACAGAGTCTAAACATTCTCTTTCTGCAGGAACTGCGTCATTTTAAGACGTATCCATTCTCATCCATATTGTCATTTCAAAAGTTTAAAATAGAACTAATCTTTTTTTTTTATTATTATTATTTCATGAAAACTGTTAACACCCACAGGTTAGAAGCGGAAATTCCTCAATCTAAAGCAAGACTCTCAAAGTCAATTCAAAATACAAACACGCTTCTCAATTACTTGTTATGTTTTATTGAAAAAAAATGCAATCAAAATAACAGCAAGATATTAAAAACTAAGGCAAACCGAGAAAAAAAAACAATTAAGAACAAAGGTAAACAGAGATATAAAAAAAATCTCTTTCTCTTGGCAAGCTATATTTCTAACAATGAATTGTTTTTCTTATTTAACTTAATTTGTTTTATTGTCAAATACATTATCCAACTATAAGCAATTAAAAAAAAACAAAACAAGGAATAAAAACAGGCATAAACAACCGTTCGAATAAACGAAATCAATTACTTCAAAGTTTAAGCACTTATTTATCCGATTGACATCGCTTATTCAAAACTTTCTTTAGAACCTTTTTTGTAGACCATTTAGTAAGCTTTCGAATGGTAACCTTTCGCTTCCCGAATTGTCAACGGTTTTCGAGATACTAACGAAAGTATAAAAGGTTACCAAAACTTTTCTTGTCTGTTAATAAAATATTTTATTCTAACCCTTCCTTTACTCCAAACGTAACCAAAATTTCAAAATATTAGTGTTGATAAAATTCGAACATGCAGAAAATGTTTCAACTGAATCCCATAATTCTAAGTACCAAAATCAAAGACAAAAAGAACAGTTCGAATAAGCGAAATCGATTACTTTAAAGTTTTAAGCAGTTATTTCTCCGATTGACATCGCCTAATCAAAACTTTCATCAGAACCATTTTTGTAGAGCATTTAGTGAGCTTTCTAGTGGTCATCTTCCGTTTCCCAAGATTCTCAACCTTTTTCGAGATATTAAGGAAAGTATACAAAGTTACCAAAACTTTTTATGTCTGTTAATAAAATATTTTCATTCGTTTTCCTAGCCCAAGAAGCATATAAAACGAGTACTTACAAGCTTATGAACTCAAAAACGTAAGCGTTACGATTTTTTTTGCGCGAATTTCACCCCAAACGCCATCTTCCAGTGGGCGGATTCTGCTGGTTAACGAACTTGACCTTTTAAATTGGACGACGGATTTTTGTACCAAATTTCATCACAATCGGAGCATTAGGGAAGCCAGAAATGAGCGACCAGACAAATATATATATATATATATATATATATATATATATATATATATATACAAATTTGAACCACCGTTATTTACGGTCTCTAGGGGTTCTGAAACGCGAAATTTTCTAGTCGGCACTTCCGGATTGTTTCATTGTATCAACCTTATAAGCGGGGTTCCTCCCTATGGGGGAGGGAGGAACCGCGCTAAAAACTATCTGATTTGGATGGAATCGAGCTTCTCCCTCCCCAGGCATATTGTCCAGACCTAGCACCATCAGACTACCACCTGTTCTCATTTCCTTCGTGGAAAAACATTCATAAACTTGAATGAAGTTGAAAATGGCGTTCTTGAGTTCTTCGATTCTAAACCCAAAGAGTGGTACCATCAAGGAATTCTACAGCTGGCTTCCAAAAGGCGTCAAACCATAGTACGCAAAGGTATATATTTTAGACATTCAAGAGCGGTTGTTTCGAAAACTAAAGATATCTCAAAACACTTTATTGATTTGAACTTGTAGAATATTTAATCAGCTTTCATTTGTTATAGAATGGTCATGTCGCTAGGACGCAGGGTTTCTGAGATATAAGTGAAAACCCGAAAAATGGGACTTTCTAAACACCCCCCCCCCTCCTCCCGGCACGGGCGAGGACTTTTGATATGTTCACCTCCAGCCCAAAGTAAGTTACGAAGTCTAAAATTATGTTCCAAAAATTTCCACCTATAGCTGTTTTTAAGCATTCGTTACCTGGACTGAAAGGTTACTTCAGTGAACTTAGGCCGTTCTTACTCTCCACTAGCCAGATTACTGATGAAAACCAAATCATCACTCACAAACGGCAAGCCAACTAAGTGTTTTTTTGGCGAGTGTGTATGTATGTGTATTATAAATACATATATAAATTTCTGCAGGTTGGAATGACATAATTTTAATAGTTAGTCTATGGCGGTATACTAAACCTACCACGGAATGGATCCTTCAAAGGCGTCAAGGGAAACCGAAAATGCAATGAGCTTTCTCAAAAACATTCCCTGCTTCCACGTGTATGTGTAGAAAGGGTAGCCACTGATACACAGCTCGGTGCTCAAGATTAGCCGTGCATATTTAAAAAAAAAAAAAAAAACTTTTATAGTTATATTAAAATGAATTTAGCACCAATTTTCTGAACTTCAGGAGGGAGGTAATGAAATAACAAAATAATGGGATGAGTCAGAAAAAATGACCGTTTTCTTTGTGTTTGAACTTTGCATCGTAATTCCTCTCGTAATTATTTACATTCGGGAGCTAAGAATTGTGATAACAAGTTCATGTTTGATCCCGTTGTCATTTAGTAACCAGCATGCCCTCTACCCGGGCTCAGTACTTCTATAGTTCCCCGTTGTTCACAATGACACTGTAGTACGGAATTATCATAAAAAGTTTTCAGCAACTGAAGCCATTCGTTTAGTGGTTGAATTTGAGAATGAAGACTCTTTGAACGAAAGGGCGGGGAGAAGGTTGTCCCAAAAATTTAATGAAGGTGATTTGAGCCTTGAAAAAAAATCTGAATCAGGGCGTGTTGCAGTAGTCAACCAGAATGCACTGCGCGCTGCTATTGAAGCTGATCCTACGAAAAGCAATTCTAAGAGGTTCTATTCAGTACAACTGCAGAGAATTTGCGATGTTTTGGTTCAGCGGTATCCAGGTTTAGTCAACAGGAAGCAAGTATTCTTCCAACAAGATAATGCCAGACCCCACACCTCTGGCCTTACAAAACAAAAGTCCGACTCGCAGGAACTGCATCATCTTAGCGCGGTTCCTGTTCATATCCCTATTGTCATTTGAAAAGCTTAGAATAGAAACAGATAATATTTTCTTCGGCCTTTGTTCAAAGGGCATTATGACTACCTGGTCGGGTCCGCCAAACCCTAGAATCCTCTTCTACAGATACTTCATTTCATACGTTTCAATGCATTGGAAAATATCAACATTTTTTACATATTACTGAGTTCTTTTTCTATAGTAATAATTCTACAAATAAAATCAATTAAAAAATAAAATAAAAAAACCAACAGCATCAAGGCAATTGAAAATATTCAAAAGACGTCATCGAATCTCTTTCTCTTGGCAAGCTATATTTCTAACAATGAATTATTTTTCTTATTACATTGATTACCTAATCTGTTTTATTGTCAAATACATTATCCAACTATAAGCAATTAAAAAATAACAAGGAATAAAAACAGACAAATAAACACATATTCCAAAGAAAAGCAAGATTGTCGGCAAGCCACAAGAAACTATTCTAAGCGAAAATTACTCTTTCCGACGTCCCAAGTTTCTCTCTACGAAGACTCTACTACGAATTTGTTTCTAATTGACTTAACTTGCCTTACTAAGATATCCATTTTAGTGTTAAATGCAATTAAAAACACTAAACTACTCATTTTACTGTTAACTGCAATTAAACAAAATAAAATTGTACAAGAAAATGGGAAAGTATTATTATGTTATTTTTTAATGTATTACGCCACATGCAACCACAAAATATAATTATATTTCTACTATAGCATTTGGCTTCATGACTTCCTACAGGTACAATATCTGTCATCTCTCCTAGGATGCATCTTGATTTATGAAGTGCAATAAAACCTACCTGAAGCCTGCCTAGTAGCTCGACCCGGGCAAATGTCTGACCCTACTACACAGAGTCTAAACATTCTCTTTCTGCAGGAACTGCGTCATTTTAAGACGTATCCATTCTCATCCATATTGTCATTTCAAAAGTTTAAAATAGAACTAATCTTTTTTTTTTATTATTATTATTTCATGAAAACTGTTAACACCCACAGGTTAGAAGCGGAAATTCCTCAATCTAAAGCAAGACTCTCAAAGTCAATTCAAAATACAAACACGCTTCTCAATTACTTGTTATGTTTTATTGAAAAAAAATGCAATCAAAATAACAGCAAGATATTAAAAACTAAGGCAAACCGAGAAAAAAAAACAATTAAGAACAAAGGTAAACAGAGATATAAAAAAAATCTCTTTCTCTTGGCAAGCTATATTTCTAACAATGAATTGTTTTTCTTATTTAACTTAATTTGTTTTATTGTCAAATACATTATCCAACTATAAGCAATTAAAAAAAAACAAAACAAGGAATAAAAACAGGCATAAACAACCGTTCGAATAAACGAAATCAATTACTTCAAAGTTTAAGCACTTATTTATCCGATTGACATCGCTTATTCAAAACTTTCTTTAGAACCTTTTTTGTAGACCATTTAGTAAGCTTTCGAATGGTAACCTTTCGCTTCCCGAATTGTCAACGGTTTTCGAGATACTAACGAAAGTATAAAAGGTTACCAAAACTTTTCTTGTCTGTTAATAAAATATTTTATTCTAACCCTTCCTTTACTCCAAACGTAACCAAAATTTCAAAATATTAGTGTTGATAAAATTCGAACATGCAGAAAATGTTTCAACTGAATCCCATAATTCTAAGTACCAAAATCAAAGACAAAAAGAACAGTTCGAATAAGCGAAATCGATTACTTTAAAGTTTTAAGCAGTTATTTCTCCGATTGACATCGCCTAATCAAAACTTTCATCAGAACCATTTTTGTAGAGCATTTAGTGAGCTTTCTAGTGGTCATCTTCCGTTTCCCAAGATTCTCAACCTTTTTCGAGATATTAAGGAAAGTATACAAAGTTACCAAAACTTTTTATGTCTGTTAATAAAATATTTTCATTCGTTTTCCTAGCCCAAGAAGCATATAAAACGAGTACTTACAAGCTTATGAACTCAAAAACGTAAGCGTTACGATTTTTTTTGCGCGAATTTCACCCCAAACGCCATCTTCCAGTGGGCGGATTCTGCTGGTTAACGAACTTGACCTTTTAAATTGGACGACGGATTTTTGTACCAAATTTCATCACAATCGGAGCATTAGGGAAGCCAGAAATGAGCGACCAGACAATATATATATATATATATATATATATATATATATATACAAATTTGAACCACCGTTATTTACGGTCTCTAGGGGTTCTGAAACGCGAAATTTTCTAGTCGGCACTTCCGGATTGTTTCATTGTATCAACCTTATAAGCGGGGTTCCTCCCTATGGGGGAGGGAGGAACCGCGCTAAAAACTATCTGATTTGGATGGAATCGAGCTTCTCCCTCCCCAGGCATATTGTCCAGACCTAGCACCATCAGACTACCACCTGTTCTCATTTCCTTCGTGGAAAAACATTCATAAACTTGAATGAAGTTGAAAATGGCGTTCTTGAGTTCTTCGATTCTAAACCCAAAGAGTGGTACCATCAAGGAATTCTACAGCTGGCTTCCAAAAGGCGTCAAACCATAGTACGCAAAGGTATATATTTTGATTATTAAAAATCTTGTAAGTAGAAGAAAAATAAACTGATTTTTACCTATAAAACGGTCATTTTTTTTTTTTTTTTTTTTTTTTTACTCGTCCCATTATATTAAAAAATTTAATTATAATTTTAAAAATTTAGTAATACCGGCCATCTTGTGTACAGCAATTTACGAGCATCTGAGAGTCCTAAATCGAAATCTGCGCACAACTGCATGACGTAGTATTAAATTGCATGTTTGCATTACAATGGCGAGTTGTTACCCAATTTTCTGCCGTTATCATTTCTATTGAACTAGTCTTTCATGACTTCCTTCGCATCTTTAATAATATTATTCAAGATGGTCCATATTATGAACCTTAACCATGATAGTATTCCTAAAGGATAGATTAAGTAAAAGAAAATTGCAAATAGTACAAACATTACTTCAAGCAAACTATTACTCTAAGGAAGCCATGAAAACACTTCCGTCACTCAATAAAAACAATTATTCCACCATCTTGTCCTACCTAAATAGATATAATCCAATATAAGATACAGAACATAACTCCAAACGAGCGTATACGCTTTGATACATCAAAGGCGAAAATTGCAGTTTATCAGGAAATCGGTAGTAACTTCTTTCTCCAAAATAACTAATTGTAATAACTTAATCCCATCATGGGCGCATATATGGGAAGGGGGGGATCTGAGGGCGTGCAGCCTCCGCCCCCCAAAATTTTGATGTAATCGAAAAAAAATGTGTCATAAAATCTTAAAAATAAATTAAATCAGATCACATAGCTTAAAAAAAATATTTTTTTGGGGGGTGCAATAGCGTTTTAGTGCTAACTATTCCACGTTCTGGAGTGTCAATAATCCACAACCCCAAATGCTCCCAGCCCCCCCTTAACCCCCCCAAATTATTTTTTATATACGCCCGTGAATCCCATAACTGTAAGTTGTAAATTGACATAGTACAATCGGCTATAAAAAAAATCGATATAGGTACTCCTTTATGTTGGAAAGTAAAATGTTTAATGCATAGACAACAAAAAAATCCAACTCACAGGAACTGCGTCATCTAAGCGCGGTTCTGTTCATACCATTAGTGCACATAGTGAAGGAATAGAAGCAGTTATTGGCAATTTATTGGTTTAATTCAATCATTTCATGAACTACGTAAATTTCATCAAGACTAATTTTTAATTAATTCTCATAAAATAATTTTTATTTATTTTATTTATTGTTTAAGGCTAAAAGGCGATAACAAAATTAAAAAGTTATTTTTAAGAACAAAAATAATAACAAAAGCAGTCGTAATGAATTAAGAAGTTGTAAAGTGTATCTTTGCTGTTAATGTTAATACTTAATCAGTGCGTTTGAGTAGTATATGATTGTATAAATCTTAATGCTGTATATTACTCAATTTCAGATATTAACTATGAATAATTATTCAATATTATATTGTCGTCATATTAGGTCAAATAAGTTTCTATATTTCAAGTAATTGTAAATCTTGTGTACTCGTAAATATTGGTTCCCATCAGAGAGTAAGTCAGTCATGTGACACACATGTCAGTTGTGCACAAGAAGAGAAAGTAACCATTTCCGAACTAACCTTTAGAACGGTACCTATATGTCAAGAAGAAAAAAGCAGATAGAAACGTGAGTTTCGCAGCATTTTACTACATATCTTGTCCAGATAGATAGATAGATATGGAGTTTGGTGCTCTACTCTAGGTTATTTGCGCCTTCCAATATATTGGTTAGAAAAGGTTTGGGTTCTTTTATAAATGTTTGATTTAGGTATTTAATTAAATTTTGAGACGTCTGTGAGTTAGTGGGATAGGTGTAGTTCTTTTCCTGTGTGTAATGGTGTTATGCTTTGTTTAGTTACAGATTATTACAAATAATTAGTCACAGAATATATAAATTATTAGTTAAAGACCATTAAAATCATTATCTTAAAATCCAATATAGCAATTATAATTTAAACCAAGACTATTATAATTTAAACTAAGACTATATAATTTAGACTAAGACTATGGCAATTATAATTTTAACTAGGAGAATTATAATAAAGTTAGACTAACTACAATCTTTTCGTAAACTTAAGATGTGATTTTAATATATTTTTCCTGTCATTTTTTTTTTCTTTTTTTTTAATTTAGTTTATTTTTTTTTTATTATTATTATTTTATATTTATTTATTTTTTATTTTTTAATTTGTTGTCCAGTTTCCCTCCAGAGTATTAGTATCTACTTTCCTGTACACACACACACGATAGATGTTATGAAACAAATAAAATTGGCAGTAGAAATTTCTTCTCGGAAAATGCCGAGTACCAATTAACATTTCAGACAGGAAAACAGAAAGCTGAAAACAAAAATTAAGTAAGTACCATGGATATTACACTCTAGATCCTAGGAGAACTGGCCTGATATCTTCTCTGAGGAAAAGTAATGCCTGGAAGAGGAGACTTGCCCTTTGGATAAGGGCAGACAGGCTGTCTGGAGGTCGTGTTGCTGGAGGTCACAATACAGAACAATACGACTCTAATAATGTCATAATTTAATTAATAGCAACATCTTGTTTTTCCTCTTTTATTTCTTTATGTTTTATTTTGTTTTATTTGACAGACTGACTAATATTAAACCTTTCTTCTGTCGTCCCAATGAGCTCATCGCCACTGTTACGGAGCTCACATGGAATAAATAAATAAATAATAATGTCATATATCTTCCTTCACTATAACTGTGAACAGTGTAGTACGCTAATGCGTACTGTTATACTGTTATAATGTTGTGTTCAACATTTCAAGAGTCGATTTTTTATACAATTTATATATTTCATAATATAATAATATAAGTAGTAAAATGTCAAATCTAAATTTTGCGATTAGCTTGAGGGGATTACAAATTTGAAAGAAAACGACAAGAAATTGCAAGGCTATAATTTAAAAAAGTACAAAGGATTGAGTACATTTAGAAACCTAATGATTTTTGTAGTTAATATGAATCTGATTTCGTCAATCATCACTTTATCAGAATAACAAAAAACGTCAGATTCACAGGAACTGCGTCACCTTAGCGCGTTTAACTTCTTATCCCTGCTGTCATTTAGAATGCTTTGAATAAGAGCACTTAATATTTTGTAAAACCGTTTAAGACCTAATCTCATGAAATCTTGAAGATAATTGACACTTAGGCGCCAATGTAATGAAAACATACACTAGCGTAAATTACTAACTCGGCCTCTTCAACTTTCGGAAAGTTTTATAAAGTAACTAATAACTTAACCCAAAACATTCAATTAATAAATAAATAAGCACGACAATTAAAATATTTAAATCTCTGTCTTTTTGACAAATGATTTAAAATTGTCATGTTTTCAATCTTTATGCCTTAGACTGACAGAAAATAAACAAAAATAAGCACAAATCAGATATAAATTCAAATGAGAATTCAATAACCCCAATAATTATAGCAATAGAATCGGTATAAAATTGTTGTATACGTCATAGTTTGGGGAGCCGTTTGTTTCGTACCTGTTCTACTATTATCTTGAGTGCACGACTCAAGCCTTCTTCTCTCAATACTTATCTTCCATCGTACCCTATGCAAATTATACCCTTAAAATAACGCCTCCAACGCATATATTTTCGGCAAGAGAACCGAGCCGAAGAGGCTCTCTCTCTCACATTCTAATACACACACATAAATACATATATATAGACATACACACAGATATGTATATTGTATATTGTGTGTAAATATATATATATATATATATATATATATATATATATATATATATACACATGTAAATATATCTAAATGAACGGGATTGTACAATATCCAAATCACCTTCTCAAACTGATGCCATTTGCCACGTTCTTCGTAGACAATAAAATATTTATTTGGTGAACATTAAAATGCTGAAGTCAGAAATTGTATTGATAACTGGCTGTTTTGTGTTGGAGGAACGCATTAGAACATTTCTGCGTACTTCCATCATACAGCACTCATCAACAGTAAAAGAGAGTAGCAAATATTGTACCAAACATTGCGTCGCCCCTGGTTGTTAATGCTTCAATGAGAACCTCAGGGATTTTCTAAGGGGAAGTATGGACTTGTTTAATTTCTGAGAGGACTCATTGCAGAGATGTTAGGACCCCCTGTTGATCCAAGACAGAGACAAGGGGGGGGGGTCTGGTAAGGTGTCTAGGCAGGGAGGGTCTAAATATAGGATAAACCGGTCTTACAAGTAGTCTCTAGCTCTAGCCTGTCTACTCTCCACTATAGGCCCTGCAAAATAACTAGCAACCTTTTTGGATTTCTACTCTTCAAAATATAGATAATATTCCGAAGCCGGAACATCCTGTCCTTAATAGCTTTGAACAAGATTTCTTACCGGCTCAAATCAAATCAAATTAATTATTTCTACACAGACAAATTTTCTCCAAAGAAGTAGATCCATTTCCTTGCAGTGCATCAACTGATAAGTTCATTAGTACCGGATTATCTACCTATAGATATCCGTTCTGAGTACACATACTGTCTATCAAACATGGAATCGTTAAAAAGGATCAACTTGTATAAGGGTGCTCAGTGTCAGTGGGCGATGCCCTAACCACTGCTCCATCGTAAAGTGAAGCCACATAAATATTTACACCTGAAGGAAGAGGTGGAATAAAAACTGTTTTTGGTATTAGATGAAACTGGCATCTCAAACTGAGTGACACACTCAAATCCCATTCCGGAAGAAGTCTTCTTGAAAACATCGACACGGATCACCCTTATCTCGACCACTTTCACTTAAAGTAGATACATTTCAAAAAACCTTCATATTATCTTTCTTTTATCTTAGAAGAAACTTATCATTATTATTATAAGCATATATGCCTAATACACGAATGTACATGGAAAATTTTAATAATGAATTGGCTATTCATTACAAACCAACTAATGACGACACAGGACGAAGCACTATCCTGAAGGTTATTATTAGGTTATTATTACATTGTGATAATGACAATCCCTAAACATAGTTCCACGAGAAATGCATGAGTTATTGACAGAACGTAGCCCACATTTGGATATTAAAACTACAACATATAAAATAAAATAGAAAAATGAGCGTCCCACCCCTCAACTATTCTGCGGCCAATTTATCTGGGATTTTGGGGGCAAGAAGAATTTGGTACAGCCCTTATGTCAGTTTTAGCATTGATTCTTAGCCTGTTATTAGTCATACTGCTCAATCAGAGGAATAAAGTAAATGGCTTTGCCATTTCCGTAAATCATTGTTACTAAAATGTATGAACAAATTAAAGAATTTGGGTATGAGAACCCAAAAACGCGGCCCGGCGTGTAGGCCTGGTTTAGCACCTATCCATTAATCCACTTTTCCCTTCTAAATATCAGTTATAAATACTGTCTCATAATGCAACTTCTATTTTATCTGCTACCATATATTCAGTTAATAAATATTATTTGTTTAGTGCGGGGATTGTAGTTTGGTTTGTCTTAAGGTGTGAATGAGTTATACCCGAATGGCCAGTCCGCAGACAACAAAGGACTACTTCCTGTCTTCGTTGCCCCTCTCCCTTCAAAGACTATTCACGCAATGTATTATTCATTTTTCCCAGTCTCATTAATGAAATGAGAAACCTCCTCTCTTATGAAAAAATAATGTGACATAGAAGGGATATTAATTCAAAAATTTTATTTTTGTAATTTCCAAATAGTGAGACAAATGTATAAAAAGTTAGCTGAGGTTTGGTTCTGAAATATGAAAAGTAATATTACTGTTTTAAACGTTTGTAATATATTTATTTGGGATTCCTTGATGAAAAAGCAGAACATGTCTGATTCTCATAAAGTCAGAATAAAATCTGACGTCTGTCTTTCGAAATATCATCATCGCCTTAAATGTAAAACGGGGAGTTAATAATAAATGAAGTAATACAATTTTGGTAAAAGCATCTTAAAAGAATGATCAATTCTAAAATAATTATATATTTGATTTATATAAATTTGTGTGTACGCACTCTTCCATCTACAAAGTAGTCAGATTTTTATGAAATTTGGCTCAAATTTACTTTGCTAAAAAGAAAAAGTCCATTTCGTTAAACAACAAAACGACTCACCTTCTCCCCTGAAAAAATATTTTTGTCGTGACTTTCTTTGCGTTAATTGGTTCCAGGCAAACTTTGTAAGAGTATTTTTACCCGGAAATTTCAAAGATTTACCATTTTTATGAAAATAGGAAAAAATATAAATGTTATTTCGCATGCTCAAAAACGAGGTAGTGACTTGAATATTGTTCCACGTGTTCTACATTTACCCAAGTAAACCTTTAAAATGTTTGGACGCGTTTTGAAATGCCCTGGTTGCGGGGCTCTTATGTGGGATACCTATCCATCATTAATCACAAGCGGAAGATATTCCTAAGTGAAATAAAATAGTCTGTAGTTCCCGAAATCAATGAACGAATTACACAATACTACTTTTATATTGTATTAACTATTATATTGCGTGAGAGAACCACAAAAGACCAGCGCCCTGTGCTACAAAAGAGCTTACACACCCTCTGATAAGGCTACCATTGTAGAACGTAAAATGTCATTGAAGAAATTTTATTAAGAGATATGAGAATATTATAAACGTGAACATTTTATATTTCAAAAGTCATACGCAAATTTAGATTAGATCATCCCACGCGAAGAAAAACGTGATTGAATTTTCGATGTTTCTGCGCCATGACGATGAAAAAATGTTATTAAGTCAGTATGTACAAAGAGAATAGAGGGGGACTTAACTTTCCTCTTGCAGAACGTCACATGTTACTGGGTATTCCTTTGGGGTGGATCTTGATTTATCGCTCATTATACAATAAGACAAGTTTTATTTCTATAAAACTGTTTCATACACTGTTCGGATTCCAGTCCCATCGAAACTGGAACTTTATGTCAACCCCGCTGTACTCCTGTTTAATTTTTTTTTTTTTTTAATTGATTCTTGTAGTTGTTTACCACTTAAAGAAATGTAATATACATAAGGGCAAAAAAGATCATGAAAGAAAAAAGAATTATTTTCGTTCACTAAACCCCTGATAATAATCACCAAATCGTAAATCTATTATTATAACCACACGATTATTAAATAGCGTGTTTCCATATCAATGGCTATGCCGAGAAAAGATTTAGGTAAAAACTCCCAATATTTCATTTTTAAACATTTCGCTACATACTCTAGAAACTTAAATTTACAAATGAGGAGCTTGGTATCAAAGTTGGACAACTCCATTTTTTTCAGTTTTGAGATTTTTGTCGAGTCTTAAGTGGATTTGTATGCTGCATTCGATTTTACAACTGTTTTTCATTAAAAACGGACAGAAAATAGGTAAAATAGCGTTTATTAATACCGTTCAGAATCAAAATAGGGACAATTCCAACATAGTTTGGTTTCAAAAAATGACAACTCCATCAGTAGATGAGAAGCTTGCATTCATGCAATCTGCTCCCAACATGCACTGCAAATCCATCATGGCTGAATGTTTATAGTTACTTGTAATAAGTGCATTTGACGATAATTCTTATTAATAACTAGCTGTTATCCGGCACACTGTGGTTCCGAATGCCGGATTTTGGGACAAACAGAATCCGAATGCCGGATTTTGGTTTCAAAAACAGACAACTCCATGACTTGGTTTCAAACATGAACAACTCCACTATTTAAAGTGTAATTACGGCCTTAATACTTATATAATTTTGTAAGTGCCTTTGAAATAATGTTTCTGAGGCCTATAAGAATAACATATAAATCACCATGATACTGACATCAATATAGTAAATATGGTGTTTTGCCTCTCCTGTAAAAAAAGCAAAAGTGGAGTTGTCCAACTTTAATACTAAGCTCCTCAAATGACCATTCTGGACGGAAATTCCCCATAACCCCTGTTTCTCAAATTTCGCTACTATGGAACGGGGTATTACAAGCATTAAAGAACAATAAATTAAAAAATGTTTTATCCTACTGCGAGTTCCGTGATGACCTTTTTAATAGAAATGTATTAAAGCTTTAAAAGTTCCCTTGTCCACCTACTACGATTTTTTATCTGTTTTTGAGATCTTTATCAAAGTATAACAAATTTATTTATTATTTGTAGTTCTAATGCTTTCTTCTTTTTTACGAATCGAACTCTTCATTTCATAGGATCGCATATTGCCATAATAAATCGAAGGAAAAAGAATCATGCGCTAAGCCACTGTGCTGTAAAATACTAAAATATAGCAGGGGATAGTAAGAACAGCAAGGAAAATTATAAAAGCTATTTTTTTCTATTCTGATCTCAGCAGACGACCAGGCTCCATAGTGCTACACTAAACTCTTAAAACTGTAAACAGAGTTGGTGAGATAAATATTTACTCGAATCATATGAGCGTGATCATTCTCAGCTGATAAAAATATCCTTGTTGGAATAATCAGCTCCGGCTGGAGAGACTGTTTCATATTTTAATCTTATCTCCGTGATAAGAGAAGAAGGAACTGAGCACCTACTAACCTCGCCTAGAACCTCGTCACATAAATGTGTCATTTAATAACAGTATCTGACTTTCACATTCGACTGACTCATTCGACTTGAAAATGACAAGTGTATTTGCATTTTATAAAAAGAGTTAAGACAATCCAGAATTAAATGCGACACCAAGTTCTCAAAAGTAGGCGTGTAAGAGCATCAACGCATTAGTGAACGTTAGAGGTGCGCGCACATTTACAATACGTATGTGAATATGAAGAGGTGAATAATAAACTATGCGCAATTTAGTATATTTTTATGCCTGGGCATATCTGTAGAAGTCAGTACTTAATAACACTAAACCTATGTTAGATTACCTCCAATGAAATAGAAATTCAATTCAGTGCAAAAATAGGAACTTCGTCATCTTAGCGCATTTCCATATCGTTCTTCTACTTGGTCTCAATCAAAGTTTGTGTAGAAACTGTTATAATATGGTTTATTCAACATTTCAAACAAAGAACTGCTACTTTTGCGGATAATTTAGATTGGTAAAATCTCAAAAAAAAAAAAAAAAAAAAAAAAAAAGCGAATACCATGGCCAAAATGCCCAGAAAATTGCCAGACGACAACTCGAATCAGAAGAGAATCAATCCTCCTATCACAAGATTTCCGCTCCTTCTTTATAGAAGCATCATGAAAAAACACCAAATAATAAAAACGTCTTTTAATGTTAAAAAGTATTAAAAAAGAAAAAAGAAATCAAAGAAGTGTACAGAAACGAAACCTACAGTTTTGAAAAGCCAAGCACTGATTTCGTGAAATGAGATTATTCCATCGAAAATTGCGTGAGAACCTCTTTGTAAGGGAATTTATTAAGGTTGCGAATGGTCACCTTCAAGTTCACCAGGATTTGTTAACAGCTTTCGAGATATAAATATAAAAAAACTCCAAAAAAGGTAATATCAGGAAATTTAATATTTTTGTCTTATACTTATCCAACACCTAGATAAGTGACAGACAACTAAAATTGATGTATATCTCTGTATTTGTTTGTCTTTTGGGAGAAAGATCAATGTATAAAATGTGAATACAGAAGATCTTGTTTGATAGACTTTTATAATAAAAAAATAACGGTTAAATATATCGTCATACTAGCGGTGGCATTCGGTTCCTGACGTCACAAATCCTATATAACGTGGAACTTGAAGCCTATATACGCAAAGCCTGTTCCTATTTTCGAAGCGAATTCCGCCGAAAAAAATAGTGTTCTAGCAGAAAGATTCAGCTGGTTAAGGAACTTTAAATTTTAAACAAGGCAAAGTATTTTTTTGCCATTTTCGGGTATATTGGTGACCTATGGGTTTTGAAACATGGAATTTTCTCATCACCACCCTAGAATTCGTCATTTGGTCGACGTCGAAAGTCGGGTCGTCCCTATGGACGAAGGAAGGAAACATCCTCTATCCATTTAGAATACCATCACATCTTAGCAATCTCTTACAATTATTGTTCTGTTAAATTATATCTAGCATTTGTGTAATCCCTGTTCACTAAATATAGACTACCAGAAAACTTACTTCTGATGAATGCCCAGTTTTAAAGGGATCTTACATTTCTAGTAATTCATTCGACCTATTGCTTTCTGTACTCAATTCAAAGCTGACCGAACCCTGCAATAAGAGATCAGACTTTAGGTAATTATAACCCTATCGAAGCTATTAAATGCTCTAATTGTTTAGACATATATGATTTTATCAATAAAAGACTCATCATCAAAGCATAGTTCTTGACATACAACATCGGAAATCGTCCGATTAATATTCCAAACTTGGACTTCCTTTCTCATTCATGCCTGCAGCGTCCTCTCATAGTCAATAGCTCAACTCAATGGTTTCTCCAAAACATGTTATTGTGCTCTTCTAACCTCACCATTCTTTTAACGTGCCCCACCCCCCCTTCGGAGGAAAACCCCGTATACCGTAGAGTGGAAAACTCCACGATGCAATCCAGAAGAATCCAGATGGTACATAAATATAATCTGCCTAATACGAAAGGCCAAGTACATTAACTAGCAGAAGCGCCTGGACGACCTTATCCGGAGAAAATTGTGCTTCAAATGTTATTGACCAGGTTTTACTACTTATCCCGCTCATTTTTAACAAGATTTCGCCACAAAAATGTCTGTCGACAGCTAGGTACAGCAAATGAATTTGGATGTTTGTATTAGCACATTCCTCCGAAGGAAAGTAGCTATTGAGGTTGCACTCGTGACGGAAGTTTTGAAATATTTCTTCAAATCTTCATCGATCCTACCTAGTAGACACCGAAAATGACCCCCGTTAAAATTTATATATATATATATATATATATATATATATATATATATATATATATATATATATATATATATATATGTGTGTGTGTGTGTGTGGGTGTGTGTGTGTGTGTGTGTTAACACGATAGCGGTCAGAGTTTTTGTTTCTCTTTTCTTCACGAAACGTGGTATATAGCGTTCAATTAGCAAACGATTGAACGAGTTCGGTAACCACCAAAATCGGTCCACCGGGAGGGGGGTTTACCCCGGACCCAAAACACTAATTTGACCATGTCAGCCGTAGTTTTTGTTATATTTCTACGAAATTCGGTATTCGTTATGTTGATCTAAAGAGAGAAATACGTTGTCAAAATAAACTAAATCGGTTCATTAGGAGGGGGGGGGGGTTTACTCCGGACCCACATTACCAATATGCCACTACCAGCCGTAATTTTTGTTACGTGTCAACGAAACTCGGTATTCGTGGTGGTAACCAACAGAGAAAAATGGGTTGTAAAAATAAACTAAATCGGGTTATTTGGGGGGGGGGGTTACGCCGGACCTAAAGTACTAATATACACATACCGGTATACGTCGTGGGTATCTCATGAGAAAGAAGTGTTGTAAAAATGAAGTAAATCGGTCTATTGGAAAGGAGGGTTTACGTTAAACTCTGTTTCATTAGAATTAGCCCGCCAGACGTAGGTCCACAAAGCCGCCGCGATGAGCTTTGTCTCCCACTAGGGGGACTGTATCCTGTTCCTGCGTCAGATCAAAAGACGGAAAATGAAGTTTGTTTTGTATTTATTAAGTGGTACAGTATCATGTATTAAAATAACTCTGGAAGCAAATTATTTACAAAATTAATAATTGAACAGTTCTCATAAGAAATGTAAATGAGCAGAACTATTGACATTTTTATTTTACTTATGTAGGTTATTTACAGCAAATTATTCAGTAATGTAGTCTACACTACAAAAATTCTGAGGAAAGTGCTTAGTTATGCAGCTCCTGCGTGACAGACTTTATTTATATATATATAGTATGAACTAAATAGAGAGCCTATGTAACAATTATTTTTATTATTATATTTTAAGAAATAGTTTTGGTTATATTTCGAACTGAAAATATTTCTGTTATCAAACAATTGTATGTAGTTCCTTTAACAAGTCATTCGCGGTGTTTGAATAAGAACTGCTATTCAAGCCATTCGTATTTATTCTAAAAGGTAAAATAAATAAGCATATTGGACAATAGCCAGAAAGGGTTATTTCCTCTTTTTCTGAGACTCAGACAGTGTGTTTTTGTCCCACAATCTAAAAATGTGAGGAATCGGAACATCGGAATTCTAAAAGTAACTTGGAACCACGACTCCAAGGTTTTCGAAAAATCAATTGCGCAGACCAGTTTATCTCTAATCTTATAAAGTACACATAACGATATTTGAGAAGATTGAGATATAGAAGATGTTGGTCATTGGGGTTCGGTCTTTTGATTGAATAAAACTACATTTTATAGTTTAAATGAGTTTATGTTGATAATTGAGAAGATATAGTCGACAGAGAGAAGAAATGTAACTTCATCGACATGGGAGAGTTCTCCCTCCCTTCCATAGCCCTGAAGAAGGCAAGCATATCAAGCCGAAACATTGACATAAATAAACTCATTTTAACTATATCATGTTGTTTTTATTCAATCACAAGACCTAACCCCGATGATCAACACCTTCCACGTTGTAGTTATGTTAGAACTCGTGTTGACTTTGTACTTGAGGTCATTACTCACCAGAGTGAATCAATGTTTACAAAAGCTGTTTTGCTAACTATTTTCCTGCTTTGCAAATATATTAGCATAACTAAAATACTCCTCGTCGAATAATGAATATTTAAAAGTACCCTATATTTATTCATAGACATTGCAACGCCTTGTAGTCCGCTCAATCTTTCTCGTGTGATACTATGCTTCTCTAATAAAATAAAGCATTTTTTTTTTTTTTTTTTTTTTTTTTTTTTTTTTTTTTTTTTTTTTTTTTTTTTTTTTTTTTTTTTTTTTTTATGTTTTCCTCATTAATATATATTACTGGTAAAGAAGCGGCAAATATTACACAATGAATTTAAGTCTTAGATAACGATTAATTAAAAGAATATCTATAAGGAGGAAACTATGATTTTGACATAGACCTGATGAAGCAATCCAGAAGTAAGAACGAAAAATGTCGATGTTTCAGGCCATGGGCAAAGCCTCGGTAAACATTATATGTATAAATCTAAATATACTTCTGTTCACGCTCTACCGTCCACACAAAAGCTACGATTTTCAAGAAATTTAGGGCAAAAATACTTCAGCAGAAAACTTGGCATTCGGAATCGAATAAAATCACGTTTAAAACGGAATCTTAACGCCTTTTCGATAAAACAGAAAAATAACTATATTTTTGTTTCTTGTTGCTCAAAGATAACAAACCGGCTTCAACTTTTACTTTTCTTCAAACAACGCATTCATCAGTCATAGAAACAGAGTTTCCGAACTAAACTTTTCAATTCAGACTGAGGATACGCATTATACTGAACTATGGTGATGTAGTCTCTGCGAGTCGCACCCTTTCATAAAGTCAGAGGGCAAAGCCTTGTAAAGCCTTGTTGTCCTGAGTATTAAAAAATCCATAAAAGATTATGTTTTGGGCGAACGCCATCTTGACGAACAATTTATGCTACAGTTTTGCTTTTCGAGGGAATGTAACTATCGTTATTTTATTTCAGATGTGACTCTTATTTTCGAACGAATATTTATCATCTTTACTTTATAAACCCGAAAATTGATTAAAAACAAACTTTTAACACATAATTTCTAGAAGTGGGGAGAATCTTAAGGTTGTTAGAACTAGAAAGGTCAAAAAAGTTAATATTCGATTGAGCATGAAATGCCTGGTTGTAATTATTAACGTTAATAATATATTTAGGTATTTTCGTTTGAGGGAATCCAATTATTTTGGAAGATTAAGGAAAGAATCATCATAATTGTCACATTTTGGTAGTAAAATAGTAATAATATTTTATTACTACTATTATGAGTTAAATAATATTTTTTTAAAAACAAAAATTCCCACATTTAACAAACTTTATTATAACAAAAAAGGAAACAACTCGCATAAAAGCTTTATGGCGCCAGCCCAGTTTTCAAGAACTATTATTGAACTTTGGGGTTCGGTCGTTGTCAGATATTGCCGTCATAAAATGGAAAGGGGGAAGGAGTGGATACTAACGGAATGAAAAAAAAAACAACTATTGAAGCTTCACTGGCGATTTTCTATAGATGAGAGCTTCCAATCGCAATTTGAATGCTCATGTTTTAGGTACATTGATAAGCTTTCGAATACTTATTCTTTACTAGTCACTACCTACTTATATTGTTTGAAAATTTTAATAAAATATAACGAAGCTATAATAATTCCAAAACTGCTATCAATTTTTTCTTATATATGATTTCTCTTCTCCGAACGTAAAAAAAAGTAAACTTTTTGGAAGTGATGTATGTAGAACATACGATATTACTTTTTGAAGTTAATACATATTTGAAAAATATACTTTTTTTCCAACTCTATCAAAAATTTAATTTTTCCGCGAAAAATAAAAAATGTATCTGGAAGCCTATAAACGAAAAACCAATACAAATTTAGCTGAAAAACAGATTCAGTGGGATGATTCTGGTTTTTACGAGCCTGATCTGATTAAAAAATAGCACTTCTGTACGCAAATTCATCATAAGTGGACCACTTTTCTGGATGGTAGAGCACGAACAGACGAACATATATATATTTATATATATATATATATATATATATATATATATATATATATATATAAACGAGAACTCCTGTAAGGAAGCCTTGAGGAGGACGGAGGCGAGGAAAGCCCTGTCTTCGCTGGCTGAATGACGTCAAAAAAGACCTGAAGTACCTGGGGATTTGCCATTGGAGGAGATTTGCTGCCGACCGGGGAGAATGGAAGAAGCTGCTAGCAGAGGCCATGGTCCTGGGACTTTGGGCAGGGCCATGGGACTTTAGCGCCCGTCAATAAGTAAGTAAGTATTTAAATATTTAGGAAATACGAGAAAACGCGCTAATTTAACTGATTATGAAGACGAATCGACAGTAAATGCAAAACCGTAAGTAAACAATAACTTGCTTCTTTCAGATACACCGTATCTGTCAGTGAATTCTTCTGAAAAGCAATAGTTATAACATTTTGTTTTCTATATATTTGTTGAAACAAGTATACTAAATATTCGTAAGTAATGCATGCAAATTTGAGTGTCCTGTTTTTTCCATAAGGTTTATGAAACGTCGTCATTGTTTGACTGCTGTATCATAGGATCTACTTCATTGGTAGGATTCAATAAGTGGGCTGAAATGCGCACTCAAATCTATTGAGAAAAGGGACATTGATCCTCTGTATCCACAGCCAGGATGGTTTGGGAGGGAAGGGCCTAACTGTTCGCCGATAGTGGTCAAAGAGGATGCTAACGGTCTGCAAATCTCATGGGCGAACTATCAGCGATTACTTTCAGATTACTAGACATCGTGAGGTCTCCGGATGAGTCGTTTAGAAAGTACTGGAGGATGCAATTCAAAACGGTTCCTCTTCAAGGATTTCTAATGAGCCGATATGAAGATAAGGAAGTAGTATAGGATAATTAAGCTCTCGCCTTTTCTAGTTTCTACCAACTCCATCTACTTGCTTGAGGAATTATACATTAACTAGAAAAATTAATATTCATTTGATTTCAATCTCAATTTTAGCATAAATCCCTATTTGATGTTCATTTAACGCCATTTTTCTAACGGCATCCTTGGGTTTATGTAATAATAATAAACTCATAACTATATTTAATATACATATATGTATATACTAACTGATTACCCCTGCGTCACCACGATCGACAAGTAGTTTTTATATTGCGTTAAATAAGGTATGATCAAAATTAACACTACTACATCATTTTGTATAGCTTATTATTGCAGGGACTTTAGAGTTACCCAGGAAACACCATGTGGAGGTAGCCGTGCTTGTTTCCGTTGGGAAGTAAAAAAAATAAATACAATAACCACTTAAAAAGTTAGGTAAACAGAGACTTATTTCTTCGATTGACATCGCCCCACCGAACATCACAACAGAATCAGTTTTGTAGAGAATTTAGTAACCTTTCGAATAGCCGCCTTCTATTTCTTACGATTTCCCAACCGTTTTCGAGATAGTTTAGAAAATATACTGAGATCTGAAAACTTTGTATCACCAATAATACAATTTTTTTCCATATACTTATTACCTCCAAACAATAGCAAAGTTTAAATATCTTAGATTAGATGGATGTCAAATACCTGGTACAAGTTTCAAGTGAACCAATCATCATTTTTAAATACCCAAAGAGAAAATTAGTTTGGAAAAATATTTCTGTTGGAAAAAAATGTTTCTCGTAACGGTTACAAAAATCGCTTTAAAAATGATTTCATTCGTTTTCCTACGTTAAGGAACCTATATAAAGAGTACCTGCAAGCACATGGACTAGAAAATGTAAGAGTTCCAATTTCTTCGCGCAAATTTTGCTCCAAAATCCATGTTCCAGTTATCAGATTCAGCTGGTTAATGAACTCGACCTTTCAAATGAGAAGAAAGATCTTTGTACTAAATGTCATCAAAATCGGGCAATTATTTAGCCGATGAGGAACTTCTTAATAATTGAAACCGCCCTAAAAGTACATAAACATTTGAATATAAAAAAAAAACTATTCTTAGCGTGTATTTATATTCTAAACGGATTGTCCATGCAAAATTTCAAATTTTTGTGTCAAGTGGTTCGGCATATTATTACCTCGGATGGACCACCACCAGGGCGTTAACTCAATGAGGTACAAAAGCACAGTTTATTTCTATTAATTCAAGGACTACCATTATAGTTGAAATTAACCTCAATTAAAAATAATAATATGAAATAGGGTGGCAACCTGTAGATATCCCGGCGCTAATAGCCAAATAGTTGATGCGCCGTAAAAAAAAAAAAAAAAAAATAATAAAAAAAATAAAATAAAAAATAATAATAATAATAATAATAATAATATGAAATACATACAGGGCGATAACAGCTGTTCTGTTATCGTCCTAGCAACGCATGCTGCCTAGGTGTGCATGCTCTAACCAACTAAAACTTTAATCCCCTCTAAAAATACTTAAACATGTGAATATCAAAAAATCATTTCTTAGCGAGTGTCTACGTTCTATAGGGAGTGTCCATGCAAAATTTCAATTTTTTCTGTCGAGTGGTTTGGGCTGGGCGATGATAGGTCAGTGAGTGAGTGAGTGAGTGAATGAGTGGTAATTGACAAATACATAGTAGACTAGCGGGGCGGCTCATAGCCGGGTCCTCGGATGAGCCATCACCAGGGCGTAAACTCTATGAGGGACAAAATCACAGTTTATTTCTAGTAATTCAAGGACTGCCATCATAGTGGAATTTAACCTCAATTAAAAATAATACTATGGAATAGATAATGTACGGTAACAGCTCTTCTTTATCGTTCTAGCAACGCTTGCTGCCTAGGCTTGCATGTTGTAACCAACTCAAACTTTAAACCCCTCTAAAAATACTTAAAAATTCGAATATCAAAAAATCCTTTCTTAGTGAGTGCCTACGTTATATAGGGAGTGTCCATGCAAAATTTTAAAATTTTCTGTCGAGCGGTTTGGGCTGGGCTGGCGAGTCAGTGGGTGAGTGAGTGAGTGGTATTTGACAAATATATAGTAGATAAAATATAGTTTTTCAATGCCTAATAAACGTTTTTCAGGCCAAATTCTATCTCTTCCATTTGATTATGAATTGGAAAAGATCGAATATGAAATGCAAAATGTTAGAACTTCCAGCGGCTAATATTTCATGAACATTAGTTGCAACAATCCCTTTCAGCGCGGTTCCTTCCTTCCTTCCATGGGGAAGAAACCCTCTTCTGTGTTTGGCCTCATGATGCAATCTTGAAGTGAAGACTAGAAAATTTCACGTTTGAATTTGTCTCTCTCACTGGCTGAAAAATGGTCAGATATAATAAAGTTCTCTAAAGAAGAAAAACGAATGAAACCATTTTCAAGGTTATATCTCTAACCGGTTTTAAAAGTGATTAAAAATTGTGATTTCATTTTATGTTTTTCACGAAAGATCAAAACCTATAAATAAATTCTTGTATCCCTTTACTAATAGCACTAGGGATATGAACGAAAAAGCTTCCTGCGAGTCGGGTTTTCTATTATTTTTATTTGCATTTGGGAATATAATTGCTCTAGTCAACTAAAGTGGCCCTCGGCCCGAAAATATAAGCATGTAATGTCGATATCTCTTTAATGTTTTCATACCGATGGTTTGGCAGGCTTACGATTTATAAGGCAGTATAATCTGCTTACTCTGCACTTTAGTTTTAAGTAAGTATTAACTTTTTAAGTAGCTAAGGCATGTTGTAGGGGCTTACAGACAAAATTGTACATACAATAATCCACTTTACATAGGAATGTATATTTTACCTATCCACCTTTAGTGATATAATACAATCAATTGAGCTAGCGTTTCGAGGAAACAGTGTGAGGTGCAACTCTTTGTTATCTCCATATGATAACAAAGACTTGAATCAAATAGGAGGACTACGTACAAGAATTTGGGCTTCTAAGGCTCTGCTTACGTAAAACGGCTATTTGCATAGTGGAATTAGAGACAACATATTCTCTACGACTGTCATACTAAATACTATAGGTGGCAGTACTTTGCCGAAGCAACTACTACTACACTTCCAATTGTTGCCATGGCATTGCTAAGGCTCTGCTTACGTAAAACGGCTATTTGCAAAGTGGAATTAGAGACAACATATTCTCTACGACTGTCATACTAAATACTATAGGTGGCAGTACTTTGCCGAAGCAACTACTACTACACTTCCAATTGTTGCCATGGCATTGCTGAGGCTCTGTTGCCCATTGAAAAGGTCTGAAAAGAATGAATTATGGTCACTGAAGCTTTATACAAACTTACAGAAAGTTGAGTGATTACCTACTTAATTTAACTTAACTTGTCGTTAAATCAATACTCGTAATTTACAATGATGAATAAATTAGAAAGGGATACGTTGGCAGGTGGACTTCCTTATCGGTATAATTTACTTTAAACGCTGAAATTAGAAGACCCCCTGTATTTCCGATTCATTACCCGTTTAAGCCAACATGATTTCCAGGGAGAATCCAGGGAAGGTTCCTTCGCCAGCCTTGTGTACACTTTCCGATATCGAAGCAGTACCCAGCAGTCTTGCAAAACGCCCAGAAGAACGAAATACTGACCAACATTATCTAAAAAAAAGTCCGACTCGCAGGAACTGCATCATCTTAGCGCGGTTCCGTTCTTATCTCTAGACTCATTTAAAATGATTAAAATAGAAGCAGTTATTATTTTGAGTCCACATTTCTAGAAAGCATGAAGATTAGATAGTTTGCCGTCGAGGTAATAAGTAAAGATGGAATGGTTGGGATTCGGCTAAAGAAACCTCAATACGATTTTTGTTAAAAAATCTATATTTAGGACGTTTCGGCTACTCATTGGAAGTCTTCGTCAGCAATGAAAGTGCCGGGAGGCAGAGGAGGACCAAAGTTGACAGTTCCATCTTTACTTTCAAGAAAGGTCTTATTTACGATCTTACCTGGATGGGTCCCCGCCCTAGGAAGGACCCCGCTAGGCAGTTGAAAAGCTATATCTTGGAAATCCATATCTCTAAGATTAAATTGTTTTTCGTATTTTTCTTAACCTGATTTATTATCAAATACATTATCCAACTATAAGCAGTTAAAAAATAACAAGGAATAAAAACAGACAAAAAGAACAGTTCGAATAAGCGAAATCAATTACTTTAAAGTTTTAAGCACTTATTTCTCCTATTGACATCCTCTTATCAAAACTTTCATCACAACCTTTTTTGTAGAGCATTTAGTAAGCTTTCTAATGGTATTCTTCCGTTTACCAAGATTCTCAACCTTTTTCGAGATATTAAGGAAAGTATACAAAGTTACCAAAACTTTTTATGTCTGTTAATAAAATATTTTATTCTAACCCTTCCTTAACTTCAAACGTAACACAAATTTCAATATATTAGTTTTAATGAAAGTAGAACATGCAGAAAATGTTTCAACTGAATCCCATGATTCTAAGTACCCAAACCAAAAACGGTATTCAAAAACTATTTTTCCAATTTTCTCGAAAACGGTTAAAGCTACCGCCTTGAAAATGTTTCCATTCGTTTTCCTACCCCAAGAAGCCTATAAAACGAGTGCTTGCAAGCTTATGAACTCAAAAACGTAAGCGTTACGATTTTTTTTGCGCGAATTTCGCCCCAAACGCCATCTTCCAGTGGACGTTTTGCTGGTTAACGAACTTGACCTTTAAAATTGGACGACCGATTTTTTTACCAAATTTCATCAAAATCGGACCATTCGTCTTCTACCTAGAGAGCGAACAGACAAATATATATATATATATATATATATATATATATATATATATATATATATATATAATATACAAATTTGAAATACCATAATTTTCGGTCTCTAGGGGTTCTGAAACGCAAAATTTTCTAGTCTGCACTTCTGGATTGCGTCATGAGATCAACCTTATAAGCGGGGTTCCTCCCTATGGGGGAGGGAGGAACCGCGCTAATTGTGTCGTCTCTCACAAAGCCAGAGAGATAGAATGCACAATATATTAATAATTTATGAAGAATGAAATTGCATCAAAGAACATAATATTGCCGAAATTCATCCTTGCTTAGCTACTGTAAATATAGCTGATCTTAAATGTTTTCTATATGTGGATACCACTGCTCAGTTTAGGGGCTTGAGTACAAAAAGAGAGGACTTAAGAGGGTCCTTGGCAGATTCCCTATTTGGTCTGCATCAAGTTTGCAACTATTAAATTAAAGCTTTGAGATGGGAAAGGTAATGAATTGCCCCTAGAAAAGAGCGGTGAGACAAAGAGAGAACAGGTGAGAGGATAGTGCAGCTTACGTAAGAGAGCGGAGGTCCCCAGACCTTGGACGGTTCACTGGCTCCGCCGTCTGTCAGCGGGCCGCTGAACTGGGAGAGCAGTGCACTTAGACATCTCGGAGAGCGTCTCAATCTCTCATGAAAATGGCCTCCGGTCACCTTGGATAGGAGGTTACAATCCTTGAATGTAATCACCGCAAGCCCGATCACAATTGGCAATTTCATGTCTGTGAGAATCATTTTAGACGGTTAAGGAAGAAGACCGTAAAAAAGAAGAAACTTGTGAAGAAGTAACAATAAATACATCTTTAACTGAGGAAAGAATTTTCCTGATCGCGGGAGAGGGGAAAACTGTTTTTGACCACAATTCTAATACTGTCTTTCAGTGGATTTTGAAAATCCACCTTATCTTCGAAGCTAATGAATACGCGATTAGCCAATAACATTTAATGTCGTATTGGAGAATCTCACTTCATTCTCTTGACAGTAAGATTTATCTAAAACTATAATTGACTTTGGTGAGGGTGGGATCATCTTCAAATGTTCTTATAAAGCCACTTATTTAGAACTCACCTTGTCATTCAAGGAATACCAAAATGTCGTTATATGGCAAAAATATTCCCAGGGCGATTACCCTTACAAGGAACGATGAATATGAAGTGGGAGAAGTGTTGACAGCTTCAAAAAAAGGGTAAATTGACTCAAAAGAAATTGGGTCGTTCTTGACACTAAGTCCAGAATCGTTTACTTCTCCATTTAATTATGCCTTGCAATCGCAAATAATCGTATTGGTTTTTCATTAGCAATGGAAATCCTGCATGGGTTTTAGTCAAAGATTAGGGTCCACAGAAGTAGGCTAGGGCTATCAAACTGACAACTACCAGACATTTTATCCCTAACTTTTTGACAGTTCATTTAACCTTCTTTGACGATCCTTTTCCTTCCTTCCAATATTGAGCATTCAAATTTAAATTACGTGAGATCCAGCCCAATAGAAGGCAAGTGACCCTAATTGGGACACAGATGATGGTAATTTATGGCGAAAGCAGTTTGCGATTAGGGTTGAATACATATTGACCGTTTTGGTCGACTGTTCTATTGAAAGATTTCCAAACGACAGTAGGGCTAAGAACGGAACGCGCTAAGATGAGGCAGTTCCTGCAGGAGTTTTATTGTTTATAGCCTATGAACTAAGTAGAGAGCCTATATAACAATTCTTTTTATTTTTATCTACTATATATATGTCAAATACCACTCACTCACTCACTGACTCACTCACTGACCTAAATTTTGAAATTTTGCACGGGCACTCCCTACATAACGTAGGCACTCGCTAAGAAAGGATTTTTTGATATTCACATGTTTAAGTATTTTTATTCACTTTTAAAACCGGTTAGAGATATAACCTTGAAAATGGTTTCATTCGTTTTTCTTCTTTAGAGAACTTTATTATATCTGACCATTTTTCAGCCAGTGAGAGAGACAAATTCAAACGTGAAATTTTCTAGTCTTCACTTCAAGATTGCATCATGAGGCCAAACACAGAAGAGGGTTTCTTCCCCATGGAAGGACACAAAAATTTGAAATTTTGCACGGACAATCAGTTTAGAATGTAAACACTCGCTAAGAAAGGGTTTTTTGATATTCAAATGTTTAAGTACTTTTAGGGGGGCATGAATTATTAAGAAGTTCCTAATCGGCTCAAAAATGGTTCGATTTTGATAACATTTGGTACAAAAATCTTTCTTCTCATTATAAAGGTCAAGTTCATTAACCAGTTGAATCCGTTTACTGGAACATGGTTTTTGGAGCGAAATTTGTGCGAAAGATTCCTTAACGTAGGAAAACAAATGAAACCATTTTTTTGAGTTCTGTAGCCATATACCAGAAAAATTTATAGAAATACTTTTCAAACCTAATTTTCTGTTTGGGTATTTAGAAACGAAGTATTTGGGAAAAAATTGTATGATACAAAGTTTTCGGATCTCAGTATATTTTCTAAAATATCTCGAAAACGGTTGGGAACTCGTAGTAAGTGGAAGGCGGCTATTCGAAAGGTTACTAAATTCTCTTGAATAAGATTCTGTTGTAATGTTCGGTGGGGCGATGTCAATCGAATAGATAAGTGCTAAAAACCTCAAATTTTTTAGTTGTATGCTTTTCAACGTGTATTTGTTTCTGTTTACCTAACTTTTAGCGCGGTTCCTCCCTCCCCCATAGGGAGGAACCCCGCTTATAAGGTTGATACAATGAAACAATCCGGAAGTGCCGACTAGAAAATTTTGCGTTTCAGAACCCCTAGAAACCGAAAATAACGGTGGTTCAAATTTGTACATATATATATATATGTATATATTTATTTTTTTTTATTTTTTTTTTTTTTCTTAAGGCAAATTCAACCACACGGGTCATTGTTGCCTTCTGAAATTTAAAGCCTTATTTAATTATATTATATATATACATATATATATATATATATATATATATATATATATATATATATACATATATATACATATATATATACATATACATATACACTTACACATATGTATATATACACACACACACACATACATACACATACACACACACATACATACACATACACATATATATAAATCTGAAATTATTGCCTAAGTAAATCAAAATGTATTAGAGGAAAAAACAATAAAGAGAGCAAAAAAAAAAAGTTGTGGAAAGCAAAATACACTAATATTGAAACTAATGATCTGAAATGTTTTATATTTTAATATTTAAATTATTATTATTATTATTTATTTTTTTTGTAAATAATTGCTTATTATATTTTATTAAATAGCTCAGTGGCTCTCAAAAAACTCAACGCTCTCTGGCTTGATTCATGGTCGTCTCCAAGTATATCACAGAGAGGACCATGAATGTCCATTTGGTTCCGAGCGGATTCGTAGGCTCTGCATTCAGTAAAAATGTGTTTGATAGTAAGATATTCGCCACAAGCTCTGCATTCAGGCCTTAATTCTTTTTTAAATAAATATGCATGAGTGAGATTAGTATGTCCAATTCTAATCCTCGACAGAACCACCTCATCTCGCCTAGTGTCTTGAGATGAGGTTTTCCATGCCGAGGTTGTGGATTTAATCTCCCTCAACTTATTTTCTCTATTTTGGAACCATTCATATTGCCACTTTGAGAAAATATGGTATTTTAGATGTGCCACAGCATCTGACGGCAGGATGTACGAGTAAGGAATGCCTTCTTTAATAGCTTGCTTGGCTGCTACATCCGCTTTATCACTACCACTTATACCATTGTGGCTAGGGATCCAGCAGAGAGTAACATGATGGTTTCTTTGGAAATGCAAATCTATTCCCTTAATGATGTCTGAAATGATCGTATTTCGGGAATAGAAGTATTGTAATGAAAGGAGAGAAGATAGAGAATCAGTGTATATCACCAAATTACTGTTATTTTCAGATGAAATATTAACCGCTTTGCTTATTGCAAGTAATTCCGCTGTGTATATTGAACTTAAATTCTGGAGAGACAACATTTGTGTTCTGGCATTACAAACTATCGCACATCCTACGCCGTCAGTAGCTTTAGAGCCATCTGTGAATACCTCTGTTGCTCCTGCATACTTCAACCTGATTCTATTGAATTCAGCCTGAAATATTGCAGGAACGGTGTCTCTCTTGATATATCTGGTCAGCGAAAGATCAATTTTAGGAGCGTGAAGAGTCCAAGGCTCGAGATTCGGAAATGCCAGCTGATGAAGTTTGTCCAGATCGAAATCCAGATCTAATAATAATTTTATGGATCTGTGGATAAATCGGTTGCTGTTAATGAAAATGTTGTTTTGATTAGAGTACATGTACTTGAAGTTCTGACTTAAAGGATGATAAGGAGATGTGATAACTTTCACAAAATAAGATAAGGACAGATAATCTCTTCGATACTGCAAAGGGGGCTCACCAGCATCTACCATAATACTATATATGGGACTCGTCCGGAAAGCACCCGTTGCTATTCTCAAACCAGAATTATGGATACTATCTACTATTTCTAAGGTTCTGGGACTGGCAGATCCATAAGCCACACATCCATAGTCCAATTTCGATCTAATCAAACTTCTATAAAGCATTATCATACTCTTCCGATCAGCTCCCCATTTCGTATTGCTTAGTACCCTCAAGAAATTCAACGAGTTCAAGCACTTTTTCTTCAATTCTCTTAAGTACGGTGCCCATAAAAGTGTGTAGTTAAAGGTTAGTCCTAAGAATCGGACTTCAGGTTGAATATGGATTTCCACCCCATCTATATCAAGAGGAGGCAACTGCATTATTCTACGTCTACTAAAAAGTAGACCCACTGATTTTGATGTTGAAATTTTGAAACCACTCTGATTGAGCCAGGTAGAAACATTCAAAAGGGCTCGTTTGACTTCCTGAAAACAGTAAGCAACACTTTTGTGGGCACAGTATACTGTTAAGTCGTCGGCATACAACATTCCCAAAACCGGAGCCTGCACACTGGTAAGTACTTACCTGCACACTGGTAAGGTACTTACCTATATATTTATTTATATATATATATATATATATATATATATATATATATATATATATATATATTTGTCTGTTCGCTCTCTAAATAGAAGACGAATGGTCCGATTTTGATGAAATTTGGTGCAAAAATCTGTCGTCCAATTTGAAAGGTCAAGTTCGTTAACCAGCAAAATCCGCCCACTGGAAGATGGCGTTTGGGGCGAAATTCGCGCAAAAAAAATCGTAACGCTTACGTTTTTGAGTTCATAAGCTTGTAAGTACTCTTTTTATAGGCTTCTTGGGCTAGGAAAACGAATGGACCCATTTTCAAGGCGATAGCTTTAACCGTTTTCGAGAAAACTGAAAAAATAATTTTTGAATGCCGTTTTTGGTTTGGGTACTTAGAATCAAGGGATTCAGTTGAAACATTTACTGCATGTTCTACATTCATTAAAACTAATATGTTGAAATTTTGGTTGCGTTTGGAGTTAAGGAAGGGTTAGAATAAAATATTTTATTAACAGGCATAAAAAAGTTTTGGTAACTTTGTATACTTTCCTTAATATCTCGAAAAAGGTTGAGAATTTGGGAAACGGAAGAATGCCATTAGAAAGCTTACTAAATGCTCTACAAAAAAGGTTCTAATGAAAGTTTTGATTAGGCGATGTCAATCGGAGAAATACCGTATGAAATGTCAGTTTTGGATTTGTCGATTTCCTTCAAATGTCTTGAAACTGTCGAGGCTCCTACTCCGAGTTCTTTGGCATATTCCCTAGTGTTTTTAATTGCTTATAGTAGTCAAATGTATTTGTCAATGAAACAGGATACGTATAATTAGAATCAATATTTTGTTTGTTAGAATTCGAAGATGCCGTATGAATAGCTAGATGTGACAGTACTGGTGTTGATTTCGTTCTTTAGAATTATTCTTGGTATTCCCTATTTTCATCTGTTACCCATAGTTTTTTATTGTTAGTAGATTTTTCTTATTGATTAGAGAATATTAATCTATTTGGCTATAAAACAGGATACGTAAAATTAGTGACAATATTTCGGAGATTTCTGAGCGAAATACGTTTAAGATTTTCTACCACCACGAACGGCTTTTTTCCTCTATTTTTATCCACTAGATAGGCTTTATTTTGCATATTATTCTATATAAGTTTTATTCAGCAGGGGATTCTGATGAAATGTCGTGTTTTTGCTGTGGATTTTAAATACGATGTATCTAAGATTGGATAACATTAGCGAGTCTACATAATTAAGAACCGACGACGGAGGATTACTTCTTGCTATGATTTAGTCTACATATGTATATTAAGTCCTAAATCCAATCCTCCTAAAGTTCAATGCCCGTAGAAACCAGGGGGCCGCAGGAAATTTACCTGCTAAGAGTTAATCCTCAAGAGCTGTAAATATACCCCAGGTATCTGCCGACACAAATACAAAGCCTAGGCGGAGAGCACCCCAAAAACTCAGATCCAAACATAAGGTTATATACTAAATATTGATAAAGACTACTTAGTTGTAAACCGATTCATCAATTAGCAATCAATAGTTTTTAACAAAGGTTATATACTAAATATTGATAAAAAGTATTTAATTAGAAAAAAAAAAACAATATTCCACAAGACTTGTTTTTGGTCCATTTGTGTCTACTCCATAGACTTAATTAGGTATATTATTCTATTGTAGTTGGGCAACTAAACTTTGTTTTATTTTGTTAAATAAAGTTTTTTTTCTTGATTTGTTATTCGTCAAGACTTTTATTTGTCCTTGTGTATTTACTAGATAGGTTTTATTCAACATATTATTCTATATAGGCTATATTAGGCTGGGTATTCTACTCAATCTTGTGTACTTCTTCTTGATCCTTCTGTACATGGGCGTATATAAAAACAATTTCGGGGGGGGCTGAGACCATTTCCAGGGTATGGAATACTAAATATTTAGAGCTTGGAATAGTTTTAGGCAACTAAAACGCTATTACACGTAAAATAAAATATGTTTTATGAACTAAGTGATCTTATTTAATTTATTTTTAAGGGTTTTACGAGAAGTTTGTATCATCAATTCAAAATTTCGGGAAGGGCTGCAGTCCCCTCAGCCCCCCCCCCTCATATACGCCCATGCTTCTGTATCCTCTAGAAAGGCTTTATTAGGCATATTTTGTATTGATTTATAGAGCTTTGCTTTAGAATGAGAGCCAGATTCTGTAATTTCCGCTTCTGTGTAAAAGTTAGCTACTGTCGGTGTCCCTGACGCCTTAATATCACTTTCATTCGAGATGTTCGAGAGGATTTTGACAATTTTCACAAGATATATAAAAAAAAATAAGTTTATTTTTTTTCTAAGCTTATCAAATGGCACTAGGGACATGAACGGAACCGCGCTAAGATGCTGCAGTTCCTGCGAGTCGGACTTTTTAAGCGTTGTTTTACTCTCTACCGGTACGGTTACCTCCACATGGTGTTTCCTGGGTAACTTTAAAGTCCGTGCAATAATAAGCTGTACAAAATTATGTAGTAGCGTTAATTTTGATCATATCTTATCTAACTCAATATAAAAAATACTTATCGCCCGTATTCAGCTAGCACGGGTATTCTGCTAGTATTTTAAGAAATAGTTTTGGTTATATTTCGAACTGAAAATATTTCTGCTATTAAACAATTGTAGTTTTAACAATTCATTAGCGGGGTTTTGAATAAGATCTGCCGTTCAAGCCATTCGTATCTATTCTAAAAGGTAAAATAAATAAGCATATTGGGCAAAAGCCAGAAAGGGTTATTTCCTCTTTTTCTGAAACTCAGACAGTGTGTTTTTGTCTCACAATCTAAAAATGTGAGGAATCGGAATATCGGAATTCTAAAAGTAACTTGGAACCACGACTCCAAGGTTTTCGAAACACCAATAGCTCAGACCGGTTTATCCCTAATCTTATAAAGTACAAGTACTCTTAAAACCCCTGTGGGTTAAAAAAAATTGAATAAATAATTTTTTTTTTTTTTAATTTGACCCGGAGAAGTTTTACCAGGAACAATAAACGGATACATTTGGGGCATAATTTGTGTCCTCGTCGAACGAAACTACTACAGAGCATTCGAAACTAATAAATAAATTTTTACAAATGCTTTAAATCTTTTTTGCCACTTAAATACCTCGACTGCAAAGAAAAAAAAATGGATTCCGGAAATTCCAAAGGCGGGCCTTAGTCCTCCACAACCTACTTTTGGTAAAGGTCTCATGTTTTACAAGCATACTCATTTCCTGTATAGCAATATTAGAAATTCGATTTTTAGTATTATTTTAAAAATAATAATAATAACCCTTAAATAAATGTTCTTTAGACTTGTATCTAATGTATATTATTGACACGGGTTTCTCCATCGGTTGGGTTTTACGTTATATTTTGCAGAAAATCCATTCTACTTCATCAGACATGAACTTTGATCAAGTAGAAACAACGTTGGCTCTGAGACTAAGAGACTTTTCACGAATACATGACATAACTAGAATTAAATCTATAAGAAAATTATCAAGATGCTCTATTAAAACAGACTTGCCTATGATTTCATGAATTGCAGATATTTTATTCAAGTATTGGATCGTCCACATTTAAGTTCTAACGTTATAGTATACAACTGATTCTGCAGGCCTGTAGATGGAATCCCACATGCGCTAAATTCTGAAGGTAATATTCCCGACGGTTCCGCAATTCGCAATTTCATTACCATGAACAAGCTACTTTTGGATGAGGGAAGGTTTTGAGAGTTCAGGGAAGAGAGTTACTGTTTAATATACCACGTTACTAAACCTGCAAGAAATTGGCGGTAAAAAGTCTCTCTGTTACAACTAGAGCCCGGAACTTAGGCAAAATGCCTTTTTTATCTGACTCGATATATTGAAGAATCAGATAGAAATAAATATGTTTTCGTGCATTTAGGAAGTGTAGAGACAATTTTTATTTTGCCTTTTCTGCCTTCCATTTCCTATTTTAAGATTTAAAGCCTTTTTTGCCTTTGGTCGTTATTTTTTCTGCGATTTAAACATTTTAAAAAGCACAAAATGAATTTCCGTTCATCGAAGACAAAAGAGGTTGCACAAATTAAATTACGAATATCTATTCGAAAGGGGGTCTCCCGAGGTCTAGTGGCTAGCGCGCTAGATACATAAGCGGGAGATGGTGGGTTCGATCCCCACCGGCGCACAGTGTAACGTCCAATGGACAAAAACCTAAATTTTTGTTTTCTTATATCTTATTTTTAATCCACTAGCTAAGTTTAGAAACTATTCAAGGAATTAAAATCGTATAAAACTAATAAATATTAGTTTTATTTTGATCAACAAACACATTAGCAGTATTATAAACAAGGCAAAGTCTTTAAAACCTGATTTGTAGACACGATCAGTTTGTGCCTCTCTCGTTGAGATAGGACAGTGTTTTTATTGAGTCATCCGAAGGAAATTACGTCAAAACTATTCATTTTTTATCTGATATAATTGATTATGGATAATTACTCCCTTATTATTTATCCTGAATTATTATTCATTGATCTTTCAAATTGTTATTAAGTACAATACTTTGATAGACCATAGCAAAAAAACTTCATCTGAACACATCCCAAGTTTTTTTAGAGCTTAAAGTTTACCTCAAGTATAATGTACTAAGGGCAATTTAGTTTGCCAAAATTTGCCAATTCCAAAGATTTTTATTTTTAGCTTCATCAATATTTTTTCTTCCAAATTTGAAAAAAAATGTGGATAAATCCAAGAAGACGGTATTAATCCTTGGGCAAATAATTCAATTTAATCTGCAGGATGCTCCCAAAGAAATATTAAGCAATACTAAAAAAAACTACCAGTTTAGTCCTATATTATGTGTAAAAAATGTGGGAACGTGTTCACTGCAAAGAAAAAAAACTCTTATATAAGTACTGGTTGAAACAATATATCAACTTAGAAGAAATGGTTATTAATTTTTATCAAGAAAAAAGATATTAGCGCCCTGATGGCCCTTCCGGCTTCCTTAGAGGCAGACATAAAAAAGAGTTTACAGCGTTGCGTGAGAGATTGAAAAAGCGCCGGGTTCTTCTGATATCTGGCCCAAAGCTTTTTTTACGGAGAAAAAATATAAAAAGGCAAAGCAAAATCAGTCCGGACATTAATGACTGTATATTAGAGGATTACATTAATAATCAAATAGATATTTATTTCCATGTAAGTTTACATTCTCAAGAATCCAAAAACTTTCAGACTCGGCATTAAAAAAATATTTAATAATTTCATAGAAAATGGTAAAATATTATAATTCTATGGAAATATTACTATAAGTATGATTTACTACTATACTATTACTACATTATATATTACAGTTATAATATATTTTATAATATTGTTATTAATAATATTATTACCGTCAATATTATTTCTATTAATACTACAAATTGGGAAAGCTTATTTTCCCAATCCTTGGATTGGAATAGATAGAGGTTCATCTATTGGAAGGGGCTGGGAAAATTTCGGGGGGGGGGCTGAGACCATTTCCGGTGTATGGAATACTAACAATTTGATCTTGGAAGAGTTTTAACCAACTAAAACGCTATTGCACCCAAAATGAGATATTTTTTATGAACTAAATGATCTTATTTAATTTATTTTTAAGGATTTTATGACATTTTTACCGATCAACTCAAAATTTCGGGGGGGGGGGGGGTGCACCCCCCTCAGCCCCCCCCCTTATATACGCCCATGCTGTAAATAACAGAACCTTCCTTAGTAGAAAGAGTGCACAAGCATTATGAATAATACAGCATAATACAGGATAGAGAGAGGATGAGGGAAGTACGTCACCTCTCCCTCCTCACACCCCTTTTGCTGTGACAATGGGTAATTACCTGATATTCCGGATTTCGAAATGATAACATAATGCAGAGAAAGTTTTTCCATGATGGAAAACATTTTTTCTGAGGTCTATGACAGTTGATGCTTTAAACAAGCATCTTCTAGTAGCTTGTAACAAGGGAAAGTAAAAGTAAGTACATATGTACACTAATTCTGTGGTAAATTGATAATAAAGAAATGAATCAGTATTTAAAATGAATATTTTCATTAATAATGAGTGAGATTCCTCTTTGCCTTAACTCCTAATAGATGCCTATTTTAATTACAGTACTGCCTACTTTCCGTATTTCAAGTTCATTTTTGCCTGCCTATTTTAACAAAAATAAATGCCTAACTTCCGGGCTCTTGTTATAAGCACATAACTAGGAAGTTTAAAACGTTTTTAGTCTTAGCTTTGGCTAAGTATTGAGAAATATTAGACACCATTTCCTTTGTCTGACCTCTCAAAGCCTTCCCTAGTCTTAAACGAGACATGATACATTTTTATAATAGTTCACGTATCGTGTTCTTCCTTGAAATGAGAGTTTACAACTGGTGGAACCGTCGGACATTTCGCGCATGCTGAATTGAACGGTCTAACTGAGGAGGCTAAAATAAAGCTTTGAGGAAACTCATATTAACAAATCCATCGTACAAAAAATATCAAACATGGCAGAAAAATGCAGTCCTTCTGGTTTGCACTTTCACCATTTTCTTAATTTGAAATAAACGCACTTAATCCTATTCAAATGAAACGTCCGACAATTGGCCAAGGTTATGGTTGTGACTCCTGAACACCAGAAGGCTCCAAAGGAATGACTCCCAATCTTGGCAGAGCTCGAAGGACATTGAACCTAAGTTAGGCTAGCTTCTCAGTATTCTGGGAAAATCCCAGTAGACAAAGGAGAGAACGGAATCTTATTCATTTGGATCATGTAAAACTGTTATTTTCTCTCAGGCTAATTTGAACAAAGCTCTCAGTAAAATTATTAGCATTCAAGGTGTTATTCTTGTTAACTATCATTTTTCCTTTTTGGAATACGTGCCATTGTATTGTTCTAAGGCTGTTTCTCACCTTATCTGAATATTTCTTGAATTATAACTGTGTAGAATGAAATTAGTTCATACTCATTAATGGAAAAGTATCTTCCTTAATACAAAAGTTTACAATTTTAGTCTTAAATAGCGTTCAAATTTCTAGAAATCATTGAAAACATTCAGATTCCCAAAGTAACCTTATCCAAGGAGTGTATAACAATAACAAACAACCTAGGAGGTGATTTTTGAGTATTGGAAGTTCAACTTGAAATTTCACTTTTACTATACTAGAATACTATTTACCGAGAAAAACATTAGTAAGAAAATGAAATAGAAGTCGGACTCTTGTTAGTAATATATAATAGGGGTTATTATAGATACTAAATAAAGAATAGTATCTCGTATCTCATCGATATGTAGTTCGATAGGAACTATACGAATATACCAAAACTTTTCATTTCTAATAATTAAATTTATTTTTAAATACTTCCTTAACTCCATATGTAACCAACATTTAAATATCCTAATTTACATGGATTTCAAACATATAGAAAATATTTTAGTTGAAGTCAACGATTCAATGTACCACACCGACAAATTGTCCTCCCTAAGGAGGGAGAGAAGAAACGCGCTAATAGGATATTGACGTAGTGTGATAGGCTAAGTAATATCAGAATTAAGTCATCATTGAAAAATGAAGCCCCTGTTTTGACAGAGATAGAACCTTCACTAAATTATAGAGATTGTTTTAAAACATGTAAGATAGCTTAGCTGGAGTGTATTGAAGCTCTTAAATGCCGAGGCCTGAGCCACTCACAAAAAAACCTATTTACACTAGAGAAGCTACGGCTGCTCCCTTTATAGCTATCACATGTCCCTAAGGCAGTATCTCCAGGATATAACTTCTAGTAACAGGAACTACTTCTCAGCTACCAGATAGAAAACATCAAGGGTTTTTTCCTTATGTTTGCCAATCCTATCAACTATACATTTGTCCTACTCAAAGGAACATTACCATACTAATCTGTTGCCATACAATACTCAAATTTGGTACGATACAGAAACGTACATCCACTAAAGTTTCCTTCGACTACGGTGGACCTAACTAAATTAACGCGAGAATTTATTTTTAGGAAATTTATTAGGCTTTTGAATGATCCACACTTACCACTATTTCGCAACAGTTTTTCTTATATGTAGGATTTGTCCAAACTACTGATGCCAGTCGATAACATGTTTTATTCTGTAATACTTTCTCTATTCCTGACGTAACCAAAATAAAAAAAAAAAAAAAAAAAACAGATTTTCTCGAAAAGGGTTTTATTCTACTCCCCAAGCCAAAATATCAATAAAAAGTTTATCTGGAAGCCTGTTAAAGAAATCCGCATGAGCTATGAGTTTTAACTGCGCAATAACAAACAAGGCAATAACTCATAAAATGTATTGAACTATGCCTAAGATGGATGAAATATTATCTAATGGAATATAATTATGGTAAGAAGCAAACTATTATAAACAAATTTTACCTTTGAGTAGAAAGAACACTGATAAAGATGTTACTTACCTGAAAATAAATAAATTATTTTAAGGAACTAATATCACATTTTCAATTGTACCTGTAGTAAGCATTATTATTTACAATCAATATGATCAAACATATCGTAGATACAAATGCAAAGTATCGAATGTGAAAAATGGTTTGGTACCTTATAGATGACTTCATATAAATCTTATCATATTATATATTTTAATTAGACTTAATGCACATCCGTTAGTTTGATATTCTGTAATTGATAATCATTTTAGCGCGGTTCCTCCCTCCCCCATAGGGAGGAACCCCGCTTATAAGGTTGATACAATGAAACAATCCGGAAGTGCCGACTAGAAAATTTCGCGTTTCAGAACCCCTAGAGACCGAAAATAACGGTGGTTCAAATTTGTATATATATATATATATATATATATATATATATATATATATATTTGTCTGTTCGCTCATTTCTGGCTTCCCTAATGGTCCGATTGTGATGAAATTTGGTACAAAAATCCGTCTTCCAATTTGAAAGGTCAAGTTCGATAACCAGCAGAATCCGCCCACTGGAAGATGGCGTTTGGGGCGAAATTCGCGCAAAAAAAATCGTAACGCTTACGTTTTTGAGTTCATAAGTTTGTAAGTACTCGTTTTATAGGCTTCTTGGGCCAGGAAAACGAATGAAACCATTTTCAAGGCGATAGCTTTAACCTTTAAATTGGAAAAATTGTTTTTGAATACCGTTTTTGGTTTGGGGACTTAGAATCATGGGATTCAGTTGAAACATTTTCTGCATGTTCTACTTTCATTAAAACTAATATGTTTTAATTTGTGTTACGTTTGGAGTTAAGGAAGGGTTAGAATAAAATATTTTATTAACAGACATAAAAAGTTTTGGTAACTTTGTATACTTTCCTTAATATCTTGAAAAAGGTTGAGAATCTCGGTAAACGGAAGAATACCATTAGAAAGCGTACTAAATGCTCTACAAAAAAGGTTCTAAAGAAAGTTTTAACGAGGCGATGTCAATTGGAGAAATAAGTGCTTAAAACTTTAAAGTAATTGATTTCGTTTATTCGAATGGTTCTTTTTGTCTGTTTTATTCCTTGTTATTTTTAAATTGCTTATAGTCGGATAATGTATTTGACAATAAAACAGATTAAGTAAAATAAGATCAATTTATTGTTAAAAATGTCGCGTTCAAAGAGAGAGATCCCAAGGCTTTCCAAATGCCTCTGTGCGGAGGCCTTTCTGCCCGACTTATGGGATAGCTGACCCATACAGGTAAGATTGTAAATCAAGACCTTTCAAGACTGGTTTGCATGAGATTTCATTTGGATAGGTGTTTCGCTATTGATCTAAACAAAGTAATAACTGTTTCTATTCTATGCCTTCATAAACACTAGAGATAAGAACGGAACCGCGCTAAGATGTCGCAGTTCCTGCGAATCGGACTTTTTTCTTTAATTTATGAGAGTTTGCCACAAAGTCCGTTCAACAGCAATCAGTTTATATTAAAAATGAAAAATGCGCTTTTTAACATTCGATACTTCGCATTTGTATAGACGATATTATGTATGTACTTAGGAAGAGGAAGATATAATCAATGTGAATTGATGAACTTAATACTGTTACATATACATCAATATTAAAAAAATCGACTTGCTGGGGAACTGTGTGTCATCTCAGCTTGTTTACTTATAATGCTTATTTTATTTTTTTTTTCTACGGCGTACCGACATCTAAGCCATTATGCTGCAGGGAATAAACTCAAATGGCTCTGAAATGAGAAAAATCCCTGCTGCTTGCGGGACTCGAACCTCCATTTCCTTTATGAGAATTCATGACGTAGCCACATGACCAAGGAGGGATCCTAATGCTTATTCTTGGTGTGATTTTAGAATAGAAACTTAATATTTTGCTCTCGACATTTTGGTATTTGGAAATTTTACATTATATTTAAAAATAAATTTTGAATTAAATAAACATAAATTTCTTTACCCATGGATTATGAAATATACACATTTTTTGTCAGTATAATACAGGGCCAGGAGGAACAGCTAGACTTTTCAACCCGGGTGGGGAAGAAGGATCCTAGAATTAGGATTATCTGAATACTAAGTACAATATCCTGTCTACTTTGCTACTGTACCTTGGCCTCTTTTCAATTCGGGCATCAATAAACGGCAATTTTCCATGAAATATAGGACGTCGTAATTAATATTATTGAAATTACTCTTAGCTTGCAAGGTCATTAACTAAATGATAAACGTAATCATTCATTCATTAATTAAGTAATTTCTCTAAATCTTTGGGAAGAAGAAATTGCGTGGTTTATTTAAATTAGTTTAGTTCTCATAGTACTAATTTAACATTTGATTTTAGAACCTAAATCTAAATTTACAGCAATTAAAATCAATATCATTCATTACATAGAATTGTTTGCATTTATTGTAATTAGTTTCAAATCATCTCAGCTGTTTTAAAGGAATATTACTGTAGCTGTTTGAATTTAAAATTAGTACAGAACGCTTAGTACTTACTTAGAGGATTTTATAACTAGGAGGTTATAAGATGTGCCAGAAAGAGAACAAATGAGGAGCCTGGTATCAAAGTTGGACAACTCCACTTTTGCTTTTTTTACAGGACAGGCAAAAAACCATATCTCCTATATTGATGTCTGTATCATGGTGATTTTTTGTATGTCGTTCTTATAGGCCCCAGAAACATTCTTACAAACGCATTACAAAATAATATGAGTATTAGGGCCGTAATTACACTTCAAATAGTGGAGATGTCCATGTTTGAAACCAAGTCATGGAGTAGTCTGTTTTTGAAGCCAAAGGGAACCATTTTAAATTTATTCTGTCCTTTTTTGAAACCAAACTCGTCATCAATAAATTTATATTTTCTTTGCCTACACTCTAATGCAAGAGAGTATTTTAGCACTTTCCTCCGAAGGAAAGTAGCTATTGAGGTTGGACTCATGACGGAATTTTTGAAAAATTTCTTCCAATCTTTATCGATCCTACCTAGTAGACAAAAAAAATGACCCCCGTTAAAATTTATATATATATATATATATTTATATATATATATATATATATATATATATATATATATATATATATATATATATATATATCTGTTAACACGAGAGCGGCCAGAGTTCTTGTTTTTTCGTCACGAAACTTGGTATATAGCATTCAATTAGCAAACGATTGAACGAGTTCGTTAACCACCAAAGTCCGTCCACCGGAAGGGGGGCTTACCCCGAACCCAAAACACTAATTTGACCATGTCAGCCGTAATATTTGTTATATTTCAACGAAACTTGGTATTCGTAGCGGTAATATAGAGAGAAAAGTGAGATATAAAAATGAACTAAATCGGTTCATTAGGGGGGGGGGGTTTACTCCGGACCCACAATACCAATTCGCCACTACCAGCCGTGATTTTTGGTATATTTCGACGAAACTCGGTAATCGTAGTGGCAATCTACAGGTAAATATGTGTTGTAAAAATAAACTAAATCGGTTCATTAGGAGGGGGGGGGTTTACTCCGGACCCAAATTACTAATATACTCATACCGGTCGTAATTTCTGCTGTATTGTAACGAAACGCGGTATACGTCGCGGGTAACTCATGAGAAAGACGTGTAAAAATGAGCTGAATCGGTCAATTGGAAGGGGGGGGGGTTTACTTTGTAATACATTTCAATAGAAAAGCCCGCCTGATGTAGTTTCACAAAGCCGCCGCAAGGAGCGCTTTCTACCACTAGAGAGACTGTATCCTGTTCCTGCGTTAGATCAAAATACGATAATATGAGGTTTTTTGTATTTATTACGTAGGTACCATGTGTAAACATATCTCTGGAAGCAAATTAATAATTGATCAGTTACTCATTACAAAATTAAAAGAGAACTGTAGACTACTTTCCAGAGCAAATTGTTCTGGAAAGTAGTCTACACTTCCCAAATTCTGAGGAAAGTGCTTAGTTATGCAGCTCCTGCGTGACGGACTTTTAAAATAATGTAAACGATCTATTTCTTCCCAATTTTCTCCGAGGTTCTTGGCATTCAGCCATGAAGGATTTGCAGTGCATGTTGGGAGCAGATTGCATGAATGCAAGCTCTCATTGGCTACTGAAGGAGTTGTCATTTTTCGAAACAAAACTATGTTGGAATTGTCCATATTCTGATTCTGAACAGATCGAATACATGCTATTTTACCTAAGTTTGGTCTGTTTTTAATGCAGAAAAATCCACTTAAGAATCGACTAAAATCTCAAAACTGAAATAAATGGAGTTGTCCAACTTTGATACCAAGCTCCTCAAATGATGTTCCGAATTTTTCTTTTAAGTTTGTTTCTCATATACAATGACTCTTAGCACAGCAGATATAAGCACATTATAGAAACGACGCAGTTCAATTCATATTTCTTATTGTTCTATAGAATATGGGTAAGTTTATAATAAAACAAAAATATTACATTATTTCACACATAATTTTTTTTTTTTTTTTTTTTTTTTTTTTTTTTTTTTTTTTTTTTTTTTTTTTTTTTTTTTACGGCGCATCTACATCTAGGTCATTAGCGCCGACATCCAGGGTGCAGCGAGGAATTTCACCAGCGAGCCGTGGGATGATAAAATTCCTGCCGGAGGTTGGGAATCGAACCCACCATCTCCCGCTTATGAATCCAAGGCGCTAGCCATTAGACCACGGGAGACCCCTTCACACATAATCTATTTTTTACTGTGACTTGATGTTGGACAACTACATTCCATAGAGAAGCAAATCACACTAAGAAATCGTAAACTTTTAATACATAATAATAAACATAATGCCTTCACGGTACTTTCGATAAATAACATAATGTGTTGACGATACCCCCGCCTGAGTTTAAAATGCTGAGGATTCTTAAGTTTACAGCCTGAATAATTTAGTGGTTCGGATGGGCAAAGCTATAAAAAAATCGTTTTACTGCCGGCAGGTTTAGCATTCACGTAACACTTGTTTACTTCAAACTCTCAAACTGTTGTATTAGGATGGAGTTTCTTTTTATTGTAATCTGAGTTATCGGAAAAACTTTAGAAAATTTTGGAAACGCCTCGAAACTCCTTAGCCACAAAAGTTCAGCTTTATGATTAAGTTTATAAATATTGAAAACTTACAAGTTTATTTGACATTTTGCGGTGGACATTATTTCACTATCTGAAGTTGGTTGAGTGCCATTTTCAGTGAATGAAAAAAATCATTGGTCCAATTTTTCATTTAAATGGATGTGCCAGTGTCCAATATCCTGCTATATTTTCTTGCGGTGAACCGTATTAAAAAACGTAAAAAAGCATTAAAAACGTAAAAAAAATGCCTGGAAGCATATAATATTCTCTTCGAAAAGTTTGTTTCTTTACTGTTAAGTGAAACTGATTCGACGATAAAAGTGTTCTTCTTAGAACAATTAAATTTAGAAGATCCTTCTGTCATATTTGAAGACTCCGGAAAACCTCGATATTTCTCCCAACGGATTATCCAGCAACTTCACAGAAAACAGTCCAAAAATAGTAAAAGTTTTCGAATTATATTACCAATACATTTGATGTATCAGGATAAAAACGATGATAATGAAAAGATAACATAAATAGTAAAACATAGTTCTCTCAGGTAATTTAGTATTTTTAATTACGGTATTAAGGATTATTCTCAGTATTTATTATTATACTAATAGTATACAATTCTGTTAAATATTGAATTAAGCCACCAAACAAGCTTGTGATGAATTTGTGTAAGGAAATATATAAGAGTTTTGTCTAATTTTAAAAGTGTCCTGTCAAGTCATAACGGAGAAACAGTTAAGTTTAACTGCTCTGCTTAAGTTTAACGGAAAAACAGTTCGCGGGAAGTATGATAGTTTATAAAAATAAAAAATAAAAATAAAATGGATAACCATATTAATTCCAACACACAAAAACATACATTACTAGCTATTGTACTCGTCATTGAAGAGTGTATAAAGAAAATTTGAGCAGGCTGAAAATTTGTACTCTGACCGACTTAATTCGCGGCTATAACGCTTTTTATCCTCTAAAATACAACATTTCTTTACCGATGGAGTGTAAAAATGTTCACTAATCAGAAATAACAAGATAACAAAAAAAAAAAAATCTTTTTATATTTTATGTATCGTCAAATATTATTTATTCATCAGCACAAAAGTAATATTTAATTTAAAAATTACGGAAAAACGCTAACTTAATAGAAGTCACTTAATACAGTTAAAAGAAGGTAGGTAAGTAATATTATATTTATTTAAATTTTAATATAAATTTTTTATTTAACGGCTTATCTACAGGTTACCATCCTCTTCTAGTCAGGGTAGGTATCTTCCTGTTCCAAAGAGAAGCCAAGATATACTAGAAAACGGAGGGAGGGGGGACCGTTGCTTAGCAGTGTATTTTCAGGAAGGACCATTTAAATGCAATAAGTTTTCCAAAGGTAGCATACAATGGAAGGAATGCAGTAATTCTTACAGGTAGTAGAGCCAACTGTCTCTACATAGAGGTTGGGAAGGACGGAGCGTCATGACTTGAACATAGGTAAACACAGGTGTAAGATCAAGGTGAAGGGGCAGGAGAAGTCCAACTCAAATACATCACAATTAACACATATGCAATCTAGAATGCATTTCATCAGTATAATTGGTGTCAGGATTCAGGTCATCCCATTTAATCAGGTAATTTCAGAAAACAAACTAAAAAAGATAATATTATAATTTTATCCGAACAAATTGGATAGGTAAAATAATAAGTTTAGTATTATAAATTTTATATATAGTACATATACATATTATTAGTATTATATATATTAATCTATCCAGCGGATTACATGCTTATAGCATTGGTAAAATAAGCAATCAATTTATCTTTTTTGTCAAACATTTTCCCTAACATAATGATATGAATACAGTTAGACATTGAAGTAAAAAGAAGTCAAGGAATGATAGGTATTCGGCTAAGAGAAAACGTCAGATTTGCAGAAAAAGCTATATTTCCTACGTTTCGGCAAGCCCTTTGGCAGCCTTCTTCAGCAATAAATGCCTAGGTAATGGAGGAAGGCCACGATATCCATGGTCACCAAGAACGTATCGACGATGCCAGCCTTTGATAAGTCAAAATTCAAATGACCACACATGTAATGTGATAATATGTCATATATCTACTTTGTATTTAATGAATAAAACCTAAATTTTATTTAGAAACTATTTTTTTTTATTTCCCTTTGCTGATATTTCCGGTTTTAAGAAATTTTGTCAATATTTGCAGCCATTGCGCGACCGAAAAATGCTAACAGACAATTCCAGCTTTTGTATGCACTGTTATTTCCTTATCAATTAGGCTCAGGCTATGTCGTGTGCATTTGTCTTGGCACCAGAAAGCTTCATTTAATATTAAAATGAATGACCGTTGAAGTAATTTCCGTAAGACAACAAAATATTAAAAGTCAAACTTCCGGGAACTGCGTCACGAATAAATGTAGTTAATATTAAGTGGAACATTAAAACACTTATTCCAATTGAGAAAACTTAAGATTTTGGCCTAATCTACTTCCACTCGACATGTGTACAAACAACCAAAAAAAAAAATCTCATTTACCTTGGTTTACTAGCAAATTAATGTTACTTCTAAAATCAATTGAAAGAAAACGAGCAACACGAAAAACCATTCAAAGCAACGAATGGGACACTTTCGAATTTGTAAGTACTTATTTCTCCGATTGACATCGTTTCGTCGAAACTTCAGAACGTTTTTTTCACTTTCCACTGTCCACGATTGGGAAATACGATTTCAAAACCTATTAAAAGTTTGCCTGTAAGCAAATTATTTATTTATATAATTATAGAGCTCCGGCACTTAGGTGACAAACTCTTTAAACACAGTCAACATATTAAGGCTAAAACTGAACGTGCATGACCTTTTAAATTAGAGGAGAGATTATGTACCAACTTTTATCAAAATCGGATCACTTTTGAGGCTGCTAGAGAGCGAACAGACAAAAGAAAAAAAGATATATACTTTTTGAACCACCATTATTTTCAGGAGTTCTGTTACGTTAACTTTTCTAGTCGGTACTTCCGAATTTCGTCATTAGGTCAGCCTCTTAAGCGGGTTTCCCTCCCTAGGAAGGATGGGAGAAAACGCAAAAAAAAAAAAAAAAAACAAAAAAAAACAGCCAATTAGACAAAAGTAGCTAGTGGATTTTTTCATGGGTCTATATAAGGGGAGGGGACAGCCCCCCCCCCCTCCGAAATCCGAAATTTTTATTTAATCGGTAAAAATGTGTCATTAAAACCTCAAAAATAAATTAAATAAGATCACTTAGTTCAGGAAAAAAATTTGGGGGTAGCCTTTTAGTTGGCTAACTATTCCACTTTCTAGGTTGTTAGTATTCCATACGACCCCAATCCCCGGGTCGTACCCCCCCCCCCCCCCCGAAATTATTTCCTATATACGCCCTTGTTCCTCCCTGTTTTCCTCGCCAGGCTAAAATATATAGGGGCTGTTAGCGGTTGAATTATATTAACTATTAGGTAGGATCGAAAAATATTTGAAGAAATGTTTTAGAAATTCTGTCATCAGCTGAATCTATCTGAATGAACAAATGTAAGAGGGGGGGATGACTCACCCGGCCTTGAAGTTCCCCTAAGCAATTAATCTTGCCCGAATCTGGTTTCTGAAATTGAAAATTAACTCTTAATATCGTCGATACAAATGCAAAGTATCGAATGTGAAAAAATGCATCTTTCATTTTCAATCTTTACTAATTTCTCCTGGACATAAGTGCCACTATCATAAGGTCAAATCTGCCGAATATTTGACTGTCCAAAAAAAAGTTATGAGTAAATGCTTTTCCACTCTGAAAAGTGGTGATTTTCACATTCGATACTTTGCATTTGTAACGACGATATGATAATTTCTCTACTCAAAATATGGGAATGACAACCACTGTTTCTGTTATACTTTCTGAAATTCTCTCAGAAAAACCATGCTAATTCTAAAAAGCAACTCATGAAGATTAACCTAGCAGAGTTTTTTTTGCCAAATACGCAAAGTATTCTTTGAAAAGTCCCTTGAGATTACCAAGGTTTTAATAAAAATTTACTTTTATTAACTATCGTGACCAAAACCTGACAATATCCACATAGTCAAGATATTTTTGAACTTTCTTATTTTAAATCATTTTTTAAAATTTTATTGATAATTAAAGAAAAAAATGATGTTATATCCAATGTAAATATTTTGTTTTATCTATCGTTTATAAGTGTCTAATTGCAGGAATTAAAAACTGAATGCTTTATAATAATATGTTGTAAAAAATAAGTATGATTTTGATGAGAGATATTGCCATTAGTAAATGGCGCTAAATGTCAATGGGGTACATACTGTACACAAAACAAATGTCCGAGAACAGCTGACTTCCGTATTTACAAGGTTCTGGAAGACCAGGTGGTATTTGCCTGAGCAGCTGCCAAGCCTTCTGGTAAATACAAACACTCCACATAGAAAGTGATCAACTACAATATGAAATGGCGAGGTCTTTAACCATAGATCATAGGTGGGGTAAAAGCCCGACTCTCAGGAACTGCATGATCTTTACACGTTTCCCTTCTTATCCTTAGTGTCATTTGAAAAGCCTAGAAAAAATACATTTAATATTTTGTAAAAAATTAAAACACCTATCAAATCTTGACGAATTTATATATTAGGTTATTTGAAAAGCTTGGTATAGAAACAAATATTTCACGAAACGTTTTATCAGATCCTGCACTGCTCAGGAAACGCAGTAGCCAACTCTAAACGGATATTACTCGCTCCTCGACTAACGCTCATGCTAAAGATTACTTAAATTATAAAGACCAAGTAATACAAACCTGCTTCATTTACTTTTCATCTTTTATTGAAAAAAAAAAATGGAATTAAAAAAAAAAAAAAACTAAACCAAGAAGTTCAAAGTTGTAAGTAGGTACTTATTTCTCCGATTGTGACTGTCCCATCGCTATATTGGTGTGAACGAAAGACTTGCGCTCTAAAAGAAAGGAATTTTCATTGTTTATTTATTTATTGAAGATAGAATATACAATCGAAAAAAAGAGGTTTATGTAGTCTTGTTTTCTTCATTATAGGCGCACAGACAGCCAAAGGAATTAACAAATAATGAAAGATTCTATTGATTAGTGAGAATTCTGTGAGTATTTCTCTGTTACAAGCAGCTAATATAGGAATGATTTGTCGCATTGTCGAATATTTTAGGTTCATGACAAACCACAATAAACAAGCTGCACAAGCTCACCAGTAAAGATATTATTTACACTTTTAGCGCGGTTCCTCCCTCCCTCCGCTTATAGGGCTGACCTCATGACGCAATCCGGAAGTGCCGACTAGAACATTTTGCGTTTCAGAACCCCTAGAGACTAAAAATAACGGTGGTTCAAATTTGTGTATGTAAATATATATATATATATATATATATATATATATATATATATATATATATATATATTTGTCTGTTCGCTCTCTGTACGCCTCAAAAATGGATGAAATTTGGTACATAAATCTTTCGTCTTATTTGAAAGGTCAAGTTCGTTAACAGTTCGTTAGCAGCATCTGCCCACAGGAACATGCTTTTTGACGCGAAATTCGCGCGAAAAAATCGTTGCGCTTACTTCATATGCATGAAAGTACTCGTTTTATAGGCTTCTTGGCCTAGGAAAACGAATGAAACCATTTTTAAGGCAATAGCTTCAACCGTTTTCGAGAAAAGTGGCAAAATAGTTTTGAAATATGTTTTTGGTTTGGGTACTTAGAATCATGGGATTCTGTTAAAAAAAATGTCTGCATGTTTGAAATTCATATAAACAAAGATGATTAAATTTTGGTTACGTTTGGAGTTAACGAAGGATTGGAATAAAATATTTTATTAATAGACATAAAAAGTTTTGGGGACTTCGTATATTTTCCTTAATATCTCGAAAACAGTTTGGAATCTTCAGAACCAGATCGCTACCATTCAAAAGCTTACTAAATGCTCTACAAAAAAGATTCTAAAGCAATTTTCGATTAGGCGATGTCAATCGGAGAAATAAGTGCTTAAAACTTCAAATGTGTTTTTTTTTTGTTCTTTTGAACGGGGTTTTTCCTTTGTTCAAATCACTTTTAATTGATTTTTTTTAATTGAATATATCTGTAAAATTAGTGTTATAGAAAAAGAAAATAAGAAACAGTAAGTAGTGTGTTTCTAGAGCGTACCTTGACAAGGCCAGGTAGTCAGGTATGAGGTATGGACCCTTGCAAACGTGACCTATTTGGGATCATAAATTATTTCATGAAAGGTCTAATCAAAATTATAACTGTTTCTATGGCAGCCTTTCCAACATTAGGGATAAGAACTGAACCGCGCTGAGATGATGCAGTTCCTACAAGTCGAACTTTTATTTAAACTGCTATAAGGACGAGCCTAACTCTGGAATGACTTGAAGGCTTTACTTCTTCTTTTGGGATATTCTGGACGATCCGACAGAATAAATAAGAAATCATTATAACACTTTTTACTAGATTTTTCCCTTGTAAAATCGAAAGATCTTTGGATGAAACATTATATTCCCTTTCTCTATCTCTCTCTCTCTCTCTCTCTCTCTCTCTCTCTCTCTCTATATATATATATATATATATATATATATATATATATATATATATATACAGGGTGTCCCGTAAATGTCTAGTCATATTGTGAGGGGTGATAGAGGACCCTTAGGGGAACAAAAAATGTTCTATGACGATTTCCCGAATTCTCGCCCATAAGGGAGAAAACGTCGTTTTATTGTTTTTTCGAGACAAACGTACTTTTTAAAAGAATAATCGTTGTAGCTCCGTCCCAGGTGATACTACTAAAACGGGTGTGACACCAATCGAAAGCTGAGTAAATTTACTACAAGACTAGTTGAGAGTAAACGTAAAAATGAATGAATGTAAGTATGTATATCTTACCAAAAGAAGGCAATTCTAAATTTCCTGACATTTTATTGATATTTCTTTCCAGCGTTACTCCTCAATAAGCAGGATCTGAGATTTCCGGGTTTCAGAAAAACTTTCTCATTTAACCAGCTTTCCATTCATGTATCACAACCCTGTGTTATTGAAGTATTTGAACGATTTAAGAACAAAAGTTTTTAAAAAAACATGGATCTGTGAAAAGAAAATTATATTTTTTTCTTCAGTTTATTCAAAAAGCTGAAGGGAAATATTTATTTTTATAAATGTTTACATAAATATTAAGTAAATATTTACTTAAAACAATAAAAAAAAATTACTTCCACGAATATAAAAAAATTTCCTAAAACAGTAAATAAATAAAATACACATTTATTTTGAATTTGTTCATTCAGGTAACTAATACTGGGTCCAGGAGGCGGCCATTAAGGAACCCCAACCATACATTAACCTCAAAAATTATTATTTTTACCTAGATCACGCATTTGAACACATTTTTACAGGTACTTATATTTAGAAAACAAATGCTTTACCTTAAATTAATACTGATGGCTACGCTTGTGAAACTCACTGGGATTCTGAGCCCATGCGTTTTTGTTGTGGTAATTAAAAATTCTATCCCTCATAAATAATATGTACATAGTCCTGTAAAAATGTGTTCAAATGCGTGATCTAGGTAAAAATAATAATTTTTGAGGTTAATGTATGGTTGGGGTTCCTTAATGGCCGCCTCCTGGACCCAGTATTAGTTACCCGAATTAATAAATTCAAAATAAATGTGTATTTTATTTATTTACTGTTTTAACATTTTTTTTATATCCGTGGAAGTAATTTTTTTATTCTTTTAAGTAAATATTTACTTAATATTTATGTAAACATTTATAAAAATAAATATTTCCCTTCAGCTTTTTGAGTAAACTGAAGAAAGAAATATAATTTTCTTTTCAGAGATCCATGTTTTTTTTAAAACTTTTGTACTTAAACCGTTCAAATACTTCAGTAACACAAGGTTGTGATACATGAATGGAAAGCTGGTTAAATGAGGAAGTTTTTCTGAAACCCGGAAATCTCAGATCCTGCCCATTGAGGAGTAACGCTGGAAAGAAATATCAATAAAATGTCAGGAAATTTAGAATTGCCTTTTTTTTGTAAGATATACATACTTACATTCATTCATTTTTACGTTTACTCCCAACTAGTCTTATAGTAAATTTACTCAGCTTTCGATTGGTTTCACTCCCTTTCTAGTAGTACCACCTGGGACGGAGCTACAATGATTATGTTTCTAAAAACCATGTTTGTCTCGATAAAACAATAAAACGACGTTTTCTCCCTTATGGGCGAGAATTCGGGAAATCGTTATAGAACATTTTTTATTCCCCTAAGGGTCCTCTATCACCCCTCACAATATGACTAGACATTTACGGGACACCCTGTATATATATATATATATATATATATATATATATATATATATATATATATATATACATATAAATATATATACACACACGTTTTATGTTAGCTGATGAATGTTTTAAATTTGCTTTTTCCTAGGAGAATGGAACTTTTTTCGAACTCTATGAAATTAGTTGCAGAAAATAAATCATTGTCCTCATAAATATCAAAAATAACTTTGGCGACACAATGAACAAATCTTATAGTTCAGATAGGGATCGTCGGTGTAAATGACCTTGTACGTGGGAAGGTAGACGGAGAATGCACTTCTTGGAGTACAATACAAAGTGAAGCGTCACCCGACGGAGAGAGCTTTCTGTCGAGGTGCAGTGAGACAAATTAAACGAACCTTGAAGCGATAAAATCAGTTGGCAGGACCAGTCCTGGCAGGCAACACTCTCTATATCTCCACACAGTCTTGATTAACACCAGAAGGGCGAAGGAGCTCAGCTAAACTCAGCATTCGCTCTCCTAGCTGCACAACACATATTATGTATTCGTTTTGAGCTCCTTTTTGTGTGTGTATATACATGCTAAATGGTTCGTCATTCATGAATTTGGGATAGGAACTCTCCGTGTTGAACGAAAAATTAATTTGATCTGGATCCCTGGTCATTGTGATATTAAAGAAAATACAGTGGTTGATGAGCTAGCAAAAAACGCTTCTATAAGCGGTTTTAAATTCTCAGGTATCCCACACAGGGACAATAATTCTATAGTTAAGTCTGAAACAATAAAGATTTGGCATAGGGAGTGGATTAGTATGGAATTGGGAGATAAACTCCGGGAGATTAAAGATGAAGTGTGTAAGTGGGCTAGTTCGGAGCGGGATAATAGGAGGGAATGAGTAATCCTCTCAAGATTACGGATAGGCCATACTAGACTGACGCACGGCTATCTCATGGAGAGGGGGGAGCCTCCGGAGTGCGAGGTTTGTGGCGTTCCCCTCACTGTAAAGCATATCCTGACGGAATGTAGGGCATATGAAGAATTGCGAGTTCGACTGAGTCTCCCGATACATCTTAGAGAGCTGCTAGGAAATAATTCAGTTCATCTTTTAATATTTTTTCTTTCCTAGCTAAAACCAATTTAAAAAAACAAAATTTAGCGCTGGTTTTGGCGATTCTTTATTGTAAATTAAAATCTTTTCCAACTATCACCTATTATAAGCAGTATTGGCCTCTAGAATATATTTCGACAAAAATTTCAACTAAACTCATTTAACAGCAAACGTAAAACGTATTAGTTCCTTTTAAAAAATGTATAACCATCATTAATTGATATAATTTAAATTATTAAGACGTTTACTAACTAAAATTTCGTTACAATTACTTTTTTTACCGTTGGTGGCGTTCGGAACGGAGGTGGGGCGCGTGGGTCGGCGAGAGCGATGGGCTTGGTTAGGGTTGAGGACGAGCCCCCCCCCCCCCCCCATGCGGTGTGAAGGTTTGTTTGCCCTGGCACCAGCAAGCACACCTTCTATCATAGACCTGGCAGCCAGTCACCAGATGCGGGCCACTAAAGTAGAACTGGTACGGGGGACTCTACTCGACCTTGGCCGGGTCCGCCTCCCGCTGGCCGTCGGGCTGTCTCTGCTTTCGATGCTACCAACGGACCGGCCAGGAGGCATAAATGACCCAATAGTGGTTGAATGGCCTTTAAAAAAAAAAAGAAAAAGAACGAAAAGTTAAGGTCGAAAACCAGCAAAAAATGCTCTTAGGACAACTATTTTTCGCCAAGATTTGCTCGAAACAAAATCGTAATGTTATGTTTTTTTGCTATCGAAGAGATCAGAAAATACTGTTTTCAGTTTATAGTTTATATCCCATGTTTGAGCTCTTGTAATACAGAGCTATCCTTAAGAATCAATGGCAGAGAGAGCTTAGGCATGAGCATTCCCTGCCTAGGGCCGTGGGTTCGAATCCCACAAGAGATGCTAGATTTTCTATAGCAAAAAGGTAAATGCTTCAGCCCTACATTACCCATAAAAAGGTCATATTACCTGTACATAACAAGCCCCTGGTTTCGTACACAATACGTATACATGAACGTTGAACTTCAAATTACTAAATAAATAATATTAATACAAAATATTAACATTTTTTGTTTATTTAAGTATATCTATATATATAAAAATCACGTTCTGTCTGTTTTTCTGTTTATTTATTTATTTGTTTGTTCCTTATACAAATCTACACCGTTTGACCGATTTTGACCAAACTTGGCACACAGGTAGGTCTTGATACGAGAAATCTCCTAGACTAGGTCAAAATAGTCAAATTTCAAAATTTAGTCAAAAGGTCAAAAGTTTGTTCAAGAAAAATTGGCTACACCGAACCATTCAGATTGTGGCGGCCATTTTGAATCGACTACTACTGGCCTCTGTCGGCTGTTAGATGAAGTGCTGTTGTGCTGGCCTCTGCATCATTATGTCATTATGAACTAACATAAATTCACATCGTTTGACCGATTTTCGTAACTGGGTATAGACAACTAGGTATCAAGTAGATCTTGATACGGGGAGAGTCATAGACAGAAATTAGGTGTAGCATGTAATACTGGCTAACATCAGATAATTATGTAACAGCTAGTATCAGATAATTATTTACTTAATATTTATTTTATCGCGAGCTTCGCAACTTTAGTGATAAGCTCCTGATCAGGAAAATCCCTGACCAGTCAAGATGAAAATTTGTATTTATCAGATAAGATTAAAATTTTCATATCCTAATGTAACTTATAATCTCGCGTTGCAGAAAAAGTAATGTTAATCCAAAAAAATGTTAATTCCTCAATCGTACATACACACTCTTGAAAAGTAAGGTACACCTATAAAGAAATCCAGGTCATAACTATACTTTCCCCTTGATAAAAACCCTTCAAATGTGATTCGTACAAGTAAAATTGAATGAAATTAGCCCAGAACTGAGAGCATAAAAGAAGTGAGGTATTGACAAATCCGTCCTGCTGTAGACGAAGCCTTGTCCCGAGAGTCCCTGGACTGAAGGGAGCTTGAAGGCCAGTATCACCACGTGGGTCCTCCTTTCCATTCATGTCACGGAGTATTCCCCGAAAAGTCTCCGTCTTCTCAATCTAGAATCAGGGTTCTGACAAGAGTTATATACCTAAATCACAATTTAATTAGTCCTTTCAGAAGCCCCATATAAAATGAAGGATATGCCTTTTTTTTTTCAACAATTTCCAAAGAAAGTAGGAATTGAGGTTGAACTCATAATAGCAATTAAGCGAAAAAGCTTTAATCAATTCTACCTACTAGACATCGAATATGAACCCCGATAAAACCCGTGAGCACTTAACACACAGTGCCAAAGGTCGTGGGTTCGATTCCCACTATGGGATGGTGGAAAAAAGGAAAGGCATCAGCCCTACCTTGGCTAGAAAAGGGTGGTGACCTGCAGATAACCCGTCGTAAAATTCTTAGTTAATAATAATGGACGTTGAAATTTAAATACATAAATATATATATATATATATATATATATATATATATATATATATATATATATATATATATATATTTATCATAGGCGTGTAAAGAAAATAATTTCAGGAGGAGATGGGAGAATTTCGAGGGGGGACTGAGAACAACCCACTCAGCCCCCCCTCATATACGTCCATGATGTATATATATATATATATATATATATATATATATATATATATATAAATTTGTCTGTTCACTCTCTAACTGCGCCAATACTTTTATTGTCTGTTTTATAAGGTTGAATTCGTTAACAAGAATCTTCCCATCGGAACACTGTTTCAAGTCTCTTTACACATGTCAGTCACGTGACGTCTCCGTTCCGTCAAGTAGCAGTCACAAAAAATATGTTTTCATGACGGTTCGTTGACTGACCCCCCCCCCCCAAATTTTGAGTTGATCGGTAAACATTTCATAAAATCCTTAAAAATAAATTAAATAAGATCATTTAGCTCATAAAAAATATTCCATTTTGGGTGTAATAGCGTTTTAGTTGGCTAAAAATCTTCCAAGATCTAAATTGTTAGTATTCCATACAACGGAAATGGCCTCAGCCCCCCTCCCCCCGAAATTTTTCCAGCCCCCTCCGAAATTATTTTCTATATACGCCCATGTCTGCTTGTTTTTTTTTCTTTTTTCAAAAGAAGCAATGGGGTTGTTATGCAGCATGCTGGAATATTATTATGCAGCTGCAGCCCCCTCAGCCCCCCCCCCCTCCCAAAGAAATGTCTGATTTTATTAGTAAAAATGTATCATACAAACCTCAAAAATAAATTAAATATGATCACTTAGTCAGTGACGTTTTGGGGTGAAATAGCGTTTTAGTTGGCTAAGTAAAGTAACATTTTCTAGGTTGTTAGTATTCCATACCAGCCGCCCCCCCCCAATTATTTTCTATATACGCCCCTGTTATAATATTATTGATATTGGAATTTTTAAAAGTCATAAAAACCAAAACATTTATAATAATACTATGAGAGGGGTCTCCCGTGGTCTAATGGCTAGAGCCTTGGATTCATAAGCGGGGGATGGTGGGTTCGATTCCCAACCTCCGGCAGGAATTTTATCATCCCACGGCTCGCTGGTAAAATTCCTCGCTACACCCTGGATGTCGGCGCTAATGACCAAGATGTAGATGCGCCGTAAAAAAAAAAAGAAAAAAAAAAAAAAAAAAAAAAAAAAAAAAAAATACTATGATTCCACGTTAAACCATACAGATGAGATCACCTTTTCATGATCTTCTGTTTTATCATTCTTTAGAAAATAATAAGTCGACGAATTACGTTCCGCTTGAACCGGTTTTGCACTATTCCCGAACGAGAAAGAGGATATTACATTTCCTATTCATATCCTCGCAAAAGCCGGATGTCATGATAACATAATCTAATTTAACATTCCAGTAATCGTGCTTACCTGTGAAGTGATAATGAAATCATTGTTATTTCCTGTTGTTCCAAGAAGAGGGCTTCCTCCAGCCACTCTAGTTACCCTCCTAACGCTTCCTCTATAGGGTAGTAACCAATTTAATCCGCAAAAGTGACCTTGACAGTTCTCCTCGATCAAATCATCCCTCAGGTGGACCGCCCAGTTTTTCTTTTTTAATATCATTTGTGTATATTCCTGAAGACATTTAAAAATGTTCCTAATTTTTCTTATGAAGTAAGAAAATAACAAGAAGTCGTGGGATACGGCTAGAAGGAAAAAAATACGTCATATCGTCAAGAAAAAATATAAATTGGACGTTTCGGCTGCACTTTGCCTGCCTTCTTCGGCACTAAAAAAATGCCTAGGAGAGGGAGGACCACGATAAAATTTAGGTGATCTTGATTAGAACATAATAGATTCCCGGGGTCTCCCGTGGTCTAATGGCTAGCGCCTTGGATTCATAAGCGGGAGATGGTGGGCTCGATTCCCAACCTCCGGCAGGAATTTTATCATCCCACGGCTCGCTGGTGAAATTCCTCGCTACACCCTGGATGTCGGCGCTAATGACCTAGATGTAGATGTGCCGTAAAAAAAAAAAAAAAAAAAAAAAAAAAAAAAAAAAAAAAAAAAAAAAAAAAAAAAAAAAAAATAGATTCCCGCGAGCCCTGAACAGATAGTCACCAAAGAACGATGTCAAAAATTGTTGTGCAATGCATGCTGCAACAGAAACGCTTTCAATGTGAATGTGGACCTTGACGTTCCCCGATTAAATTAAATTTATGTTGATTTAATATTTGCCAATATTTTATTGATTTTTTTTCCACCCTGACTCCTTAAAAATCAACGGATAGGTGAAAGAACTGAGCCTGATGCAGGCGGGACTCGAATCCGCAAGAGAATATTTGGTGTTAGCCACGGGCAGGGCCGCCACATGGGGGGGGGACAAGCGGGTACAGTTGTCCCGGGCCCGGGCACCGTGGGGGCCCGGGCCGATCGTCTCTATTTGGAAGAAATGTATAGGTTATGAGCTTGGAAAAAGAATGGGGTTTAGAAATATACACGAGCGTAGCCTATATTTATTGGAATGAGATCTATATTTTTTTAATGTACATGAACGACAAAACAAGTGCAGTCCCAGAACAGTATATTTCATTAGGAGTCGTAATAAAACTACAAGTACCGAAAGTGACCTTTACTGCACCGATTGTCGGCTTTTATTCTCATTTTGCCCAAAACTCAAGATGAAAATAATTTTAAAATGCCCAAAGTCCTATAGCAAAGTACTGGAATTTTCATTCTGGCTCTGAGAAGTGGAGGCCCGTGATCTGGTCCCGGGCCCAGCTCTGAGATGTGGCGGCCCTGGCCACGGGAACCCCTGATTGAATTGTTTTTTTTTGTTTTTTTTTTTAAATGTAATTCGTTTAATTATTTAATTTTATTTTTTTTAGTCATGTTTCTTTTTTTCTTAGCGTTAACTTAAGGTTTAGGCTTAAATGAGAGACCTTACTTAAGACTTATGAAGGAACTGATCAAAAATATTTACATTTGAATATTGAAATATGAATATTTCATGAATATATGAAAAATACATTTTTAAAACTATTTTCTTTTTAAATTATTTATTTTCGCCTTCTTCCCTGCATAATAATGTAGTGTATAGCAATTAAAACAAATCTAAATGCTTTTTTTTTTTTTTTTGGTGCATCATCTCACGTGTGATCAGAGAACAGTCTTGCACCCTCGATAAGTGGAAGGGTGGAAGGAGGGCGACAAATTGATGTTACATTTCACGCATCTGACTAACAAAAATGTTATAAATATATTTTGTAAATTCTCAACTCCCTTGTAACAGGGGCAGTTATTCTGGTACGGTTAAACTTGTTCTACGAAAGTTTGCGATAATAATAATTTAAGTAAAGATATATATATATATACATTCATGTATATTTGTAAATAGTTATTGGTTTAAATACAGCTTTTTATTTAAAAACAATCTTTAATTTGAACGAGCCCGTAACACTACTTTTACCTTAACCGGTGCCCTCTTTACTACGACCACAATGTACTGAAATCAGATCAGTATTGACACTCACTCTGAGCCACTGACATTACCAGCCCCAAACATTTCGTGATGAATATGGAACCAGATATTTATGACAATTCAGAAAGGGATTAATATTGCTTCTCATAATTCGTAAGTTCAAAAATCAGTTCTTTTAGCAAGTTTTGAAAGAATGAAGCTATCGAGGTTACGCTTATGAAGCAAATATTGAATATGGAAAAATGGCAAACATAAAGCAGTCTATATAAACGCAAACATATTCCTCACGATATAATTATATGATTTGTAATAACAGATTTCCTGCAATTTCCTCTCTGTTATTCCTGAGGCAGCATGACTTAACGAAAAGATATAGAATTCCCAAAGTGAATACTGTTTGTCATGGCCTTTCCAAAATGTCGGTATTTTAAATTAATCCTGAGAAACGCGGAGAATATTTTTGCATTATGTGAAGAATATTTTCTAGTCGACAGTATGTCTGAATAATGGTTGAAGTTGCAGAGTGAAAAAAAAATTCATTAGAGCCACTCAACCTCCCGTGATAATTTCGAGACCTACAAGGGAGCGGTTGCAAAAACGAAAAGCATTGCAAGTGTTCCCCCTAGTGTAAGGGGGGCCGTGAGACAAGTAGGCTAAGATACAGGCCTACCCTCTGATCTGTGCTGAGGGGCTTGAAGGTATAGAGATGATACACCAGCGCCAAGATCAGGGGTTGGCCCTGTAGACGTGGCCTTGCAGGGTTTACCTGCCCGGTAACCCCCCCCCCCCTCTCAAAGGCCATTGTCCGCGTGGTCGGAGAACCTTCCATCCCCACCAACTCCAAACCGAAGGCTCTCATAGTACATGTGCTACCTCTTCCAGTGATCGGGCCTGCTTCATGTCTTTCCAAAAGCTACGTAAGTATTATTCCTATTTAAAACTCATTCAATGTGTCACTCAACCGAGGGGTGTTTCAAGGGCGGGGCAAAGCGCGTCATGCATCGTTCAAGAGCGATTTCGGAACAAAGAAAACGTGGAACCCGATCACCCCCACCACGTGAAGTTTTAGCCAGTTGGAATTGTTCTTTGTGATTATATTTTGCATACCAAATACCGACTTTAAGAATGTAAACTTAGGTAAAAAAAGAGTTCACACAATCGGAAGAGACTTGGCATTTAAATAAATTAATCGAACAATTAAAATTAAACACAGCTTATCGTTGCTAAATAAACCGTTTAGTGTTACAGCAAAATTCGACTGAGATTTAGCTCCTTTGCAAAATTTTTGCTAGAAGTGTATGCTACATCCCCGGACAAATGTTGAAGAAGGTTGCTTACATATAAACAGAAAAAGCTCATATTAGATTTTTGAATATACAAGCGAGGGCTGCCGATGCGACAACCAGAAATCTTTTCATCGTCTCAAGTTACTTGTTACGTTCAATTTCGACATTCATATTTCCAACCTCATGTACATTCGTCCCCGGCGTTCTTTAATTACTTTAGGCCTAATTAAAGTCTTACAGCGAATATTAGAAAGCTATTTCTTTAGTTATCTGAGCTGAGATAATAATTACTACAATTTCTCTCTATCTTTCAGCTCAGTTGTGCATTTAAAAGTGATGATATTTAAAAAATATATATATTTGTACATTGGATAAATACTATATTTGTTGTAAATTTTCAGTGGCATTATTATTAGGCGAAGAGAGCCGGAGGCTCGTCCCGGCATTTCAGAATCCTTCATTTACTCTCATCGAACAGGACAAAACGTTATTCAAATTAATAAAAACACTTTTTTTTTATGAATTGTATAGAAACACAGTCGACAATTGAGATTAAGAAAGATTATCGGGGTTAGGTCATGTGTTTGTTTGAAACAACGACATATCATAACTAAAATGAATTATATTTATGTCAACGTTTCGGTTTGATGAGCAAGCCTTCTTCGGTGCTATGGAGGAGAGGGAGAACTGATCAGTTTCTTTTCTAAGAGCCTCCATGAAACCGAAGAGTCCTCCATCTCCTCCATAGCCCTGTAGAAGGCTTGTATTCAAGCCGAAACGTTGGCAAAAGTATAACTCATTTTAGTTATAAAATGCAGTTTTTTCCTACACTTTTTTTTTTTTTTATGAATCTGAAAACCACTTAAAATATTTTCGATGAAAATACAGTTAATAAAGGAAAAAAGTATCGCATTAAACAAGTCCTTGCGTGAAGTAATCTGTTTCTTTATTTAAACTCCACGTTTCTAAATAATAACACTTCCGGGTTATTAATAATCATGAAATGTAAGGACGGTAATACACTTTCCTGAGCGTTAAAGTCTCTTTATCGGTCTCAATCACTGCCTCCTCATACATCCCTATGATTACTGGTGTAATATTTCTGAACAGTCAGCTTTTTAATGGTGTTCTCCTCAGTCCCACCCTCTTGTTTAATATACAAATTATAATGTAAAACTGTCGATTGATTTTATATTCTAGTGATTTCCCCACGTTTTTAAATAAATATTCCGCACGGTTACACTTCAATTGTTCAATATGAAAATAGATTGTTGTCGGTTTAAAATCCATTATTTATTATTTATTTACATTTTAAGGTCCATTTAAAAATAACACAGATATTTTCTCTTAGTTGAGATATATTTTTCTCGATTAAGGCTACTGAGTGAAATAGTATGTCTATTTCAGTATCAGTATGAACAATTTTTTACGGCGCATCTTCTTCTAGGCTATCACGTAGGAGTCGAATACCCTTTCCATCCTACTATGGAAAGACCTAATTATTTTTATTTTCTCAAATTTAATAGTTATAGCAAAATAATTCATATTCATTTCCTGTCGACTTTAATAATGTATAGTAATGAAAATGTGGTTGCTCTTTGCTCATGACTTGTACTAAAATTGTTTTTATTGAAGAAGAAAACAGTATAAAATAAAGCATGAAATAATTATGGAAACTCGTATAACATAGTTTGTTGATGAAATAATTCAAGAAATCCATACCACGTCTATTACCAGTACAATATTGGTATCTGGAACTGCTGAAGAGCACTTCATCGTATATGTACATTAAACGTATTCGTTGTGCCATATTTTGTACCTGAATTACGTTTCAATCCAATCATCCTACATCAAGATCTTCTAACAACACGAAATAAAGTTACGCAATTCTGCTGAAGCCTACTTTATGATGTACATCCTCCAGCATGCCATATTCCGGGCCTAAATCACTATTTCAATGTTTATTTTTCCCCCTTCCATCCACAATATATATAGCTAATATACTTAAAAAGCTCAATTCCTCCCGTAACTCTTCCTATTGGGAGAGCCCCATGAATGATATTCGGGCATAGGAAAAGCAAGCCGGCGCGCCATCCTCGCCTTGCCTATACCCCCTCAATGCGGCGAGGGGAAGACCTATAGGCGAGGACGCCAGGTGTTCTCCAGGGCACAGCCCGTGTTCCAGCATAGGCTTGCAAAAACCTTTTTTATACTTAGTCAGCACAACAGATGTTGACGATTTACGAAAGCGTGCATCTGCCTACTTGTTGTTATTCTAATCAAAAATTGGATTCTGAATTAAATTGCTTAAGCCTGTAGAAAAGAACTAAACTAACTATACTCCAAATCATTTTAAATCAGGAAGTTATGTTTGCTAATTTCTTTTGGCATGCTAGTCATAAAATATTAAATCGAAGTATTGACACCTCAAATACCTACTCAAGGAAAAAAACTATTATTTCTTTCAACCCAATCAATTCTATGAATATGAACCTACAGAAGAATGCTTAATTTTTATAATGTTTCCAATTTTTTTTTTTAGTGTTCGATAAATATCTAAAATTTGCTACTTATATAACATTTTCCTTAGGCGGTTGTTCAGAGTTTTGAATATAAAACGAATCTTATTGGTTCACTTTGTCCATGGCTAAAAATAATTGTTTCGTAGTTAATTACTTAAGTTAATTGCTAGTTTTAAACCTCACAAATCAGTTTACTATTAAATATATATGGCTCAAAATGAAACCAGTTTTTATTTTAAATTATTTGATTGACGGTCAATCAAATAATTTAAATAATTATTGATAAGGCCAATCATTGGCCTTATCAAGAATAGAGCACATAAAGGCTAGTGTTGCTTCTGGGAAACCAGTTATACCTCACAATTTACGGTTCTTTGTAAAAAAACATTAGTGCACATTATCGGGAGAACGTCTTGTTATCATTTGCTACCAGGCATCCAAAATTACTGAAAGCTTTTATTTCAATAATGTTCTTGATATAAATTATACGACCTTTGAGGATACATTTTGAGAAACGTTAACTTCAGAACTTTCATTATTCATCATGTCCGAAGGATTCTACTTCGGAGATTTTAGGATGAAAGTAAGTTTCGAAATTATTTTCACAAAAACTTTTGTAATATGTTCTCATTCAGGACGCTTTTTGATCTTTGATCTAACTTATATAAAGAGAATTCCTAATTTCAAAATATATTTTCCAAAAGAATTTTAGTATAATAAGAATCTCGTTAAGGTTGGTGAATAGTTTGAGCCGAAGATACCCCAAAATTAAATTGGGAGAGTTCCCAAAAATGAATTGAATTTATGTACTAAATATGAATCAAACATCCCCTTGTGGGCTACAATGCCAAGGCCTTAATTAAAATTATTATAATATAATATATAAATAGAATATAAATTAGTTCCCCCTTCACACACATAAGTTAAATAAGCCTATGTTATTTTAAGTAAGATGGAGGGATAGGACTTTGGCGTAAATCGTTCGCGTGTAGTTAATCTTTACAAGATTTAAATCTGAATAAAACTCCCCTTCGGAGGGCAGATCGGCTTAAAAGGGATAGGGGTTGTTTTAGGGTTCCAAGAACCTCTCCTCTGACAACTTACCCCCATTATGAAATATGAAAAAAAAGGAGTATTAGGAACGCCATATATAGTGCGTTTATATATATACAGTGCGTGCCTGTTGACACTATTTCGTCCACAAGTTTGTTTTTCCTCTTCAAAATTGGGCAAACAACATTTGCAAATCAAACGTTTTGACGAGTTCGCTAACCTGCAAAATAGGTTTATTAGAAATGGGTATTAACGTAAAACCTGCCAATGCGAATCAACGTGATTGCCGTGCAACTAGCAGGCGAAATACTGATTTAAATGCAACGAAATCCTTAAGTAACATTCAAAGCTAACGAGAGAGATTATAATAAAAGCAAAATTGGTCATTTAGGAGTGAGGTTTTACTTTGCAACTAAATTATTAATTTGGTTTTACTGACCGAAATATTTGCTTCGTTGCAAACAAACTCGTCATACAGCGTATCTAACTAATGAGAAAGAACTTACTTGAAAAAGAAGCAAAATCGAAACCAAATTATTTTTAAATTGAGCAAACCTCTAAAATTTGGAAGCATTTCCAGGCCTTTGATCTCCTTAGATATTGTGACCTAAAATTCCAAACCGTTCCCATATACTCCATGTAATTCCTTATTTGAAATGATATCTATGTATAGTATTATAACTTTGACAATATGAAATTGGAAGGATCAGGATTACAAAAAAAAATATATTTTGAATATAACTTTAGCTTTTGCTGTGGGTTTATTAATTCTTTGTTGTTGAGCTAAATACTTGTGCATGAGGGTAGACTAGATAAATGTTATCTCTTGAGCCCGTATAGTTAGTTATTTTTTTATTGGGCGTATAGTGGTTTTACAAAAGGTTTGTGCCTTAAAATATTGTTAAAGTGTATTATGTTACTAGGGTGATTTGATCCGAATTTGCCTTCACGGCCACCTGTTCTTTTTATTATTAAAAGCACTCCCTCTTCGAGCAAAAAACTAGGCCACCTTGAACATTTAGCCTCCCGTAGAAAATTTTCCTTACCATTTGAGGTTCGAACGTTTTCTTCGACTCTAAATAAATAACTAAAACTGTTTAGTACGTGCATTGTGTACTTTTATGATACACGTATATGAACATATACGGGATGCTATTTCGGTAATAATTTAAAAGAAAGAGAATTCGTAATTATTGCATGAAAATGAACATTTTTGAAATAGGCTTTTCTTAGAGTTTGTATTTCTTTGGTGGAGCCGAATGGGGAAATTGATTTAATATTAATTTTTTTTAGCAATACTCGGCCAGGAACCAATTGCGAGGAAATATTATCTCCTTTTGTTAGAATGTAAATGTAACTGTGTTTGTAGAATGCGTTGTTTTGAAAAAAAGTTTTGATTTTGATAATTTGAGTAATTTCACAGAAAACTTTAATGGGGTCTTGAAATCTCTTGGTTTATCTTTCTGGAGTCTTTCTTATTCCTATTTCATTCATTCTATCTCATATATTATTTTTAATCAGTTTTTTTTTTACTTTTAAATGAAATGGGGGCAATGACCATCAAATGCTTAGTCTATGTAATTCAATGTTACTGTTTTTTTTTTTTTTTACGGCGCTTCAACATCTAGGCCATTAGCGCCGACATCCAGGTAGCAGCGAGGAATTTTCCCAACGAGCTGTGGGATGAGAAAATAAGGCGCTAGCCACTAGACCACGGGAGACCCCTCAATGTTACTGTTATTTACTTTTCTCATGGTATCTATTTATGTAAACTCAAATTATTCCACCTAGGAAATAGTTTTCGTAAAGGCTTAACGCCACACTCGGTAGCCACATAAATAAATTCAGTGATATAAATGGATTTTTGAAGAGACAGTGTCTATAAAGGGGAGACCTTAAACAGATCTCAACAAATAATGATTAATGTTGTCAGCCGGACACCCATCCATTTGCCATCGTAGTTCTTCTACAAGTGGCATTGCTTCGAGATGAACCTTACTTAATGAGATAATAAAATTCATTTGAATATAAACATCCAGTTGAATTAACGGCTTGTGTCATATGCTGCCAAGGACACATTATCATATGCCCAGAGGTAAGAGCCGCTCGTGTTCTGCTAAGAGGAGGCCAATTGTAGCAACTTTTATAATTTTCGAAGTAGGTAATTGATTTTCTTTTCTATTCAAATTTAGTGTAACACTTATTGTAATCAATAAATATAAATTTTATCGTAACTAATTTTCATTTATTTCTGATTACATCACAAACCTAAATGTGATAGTTATATTCCCCCCCCTAATTTTCCAATTAAATTATTAAATTGAGAGATAATCTCAGTTCTAAATATACCGTTACTATCCTTATATTAGTATTACTTTTGAATGAAGTTGGGCCGAACCCCTCAAATCACTGGTTGATAGTATCACGTGGTTTAACGTCGAAATCAGGTTTTACAGTAGGAAGGGAGGGGGTCCCCAACGTACACTTGACAAGTTTAATATATCCTTAGAACTCTGTTTTCTTCATACAAATATCTGCTTTCCGATCGATAAAAGAAAAAACTTATCATCAAAATTAAATTGTCAACTGAGGTGTGAAATGAATACTAATTTCATAATAAACTAATGTGATGTAAATTATTAAAAACAAAAAATGATTCAGACATATCTTCTCTTGGGAAAAATTCCACCACATAAAAAAGTCAATAAGTTTATCCTATCCGGCAATAAATTCCCAATATCTTTAGTCCAAGGTTTAGGTCAGTGATTTCTATCTGATAAAGCCTGCTTAAAATCCTTCATTGAATTATTATTGCTAGTTGTTACAATTGTCAAAATTTGTTTCAATATGTTCAAAATATGATTATATTATTCAGAATCAAACATTAATTACAGCATAGTTAAATAATAACATTTATTTTTAGTTTGAATTTAATCGGCCTCGGTTTACGCAAAACCTTAAGTCTCAAAAAATATTTTGGGTTTATCTGTCACACATTTCAGGACAGGATAGGGTAAGCCTTTGCTTTATTAACAAGAAAAAAAATTATTTCGTTTAGAGTCTTCTGCTCAAATTCAGGAACAATAAATATGCTTTAGGTCCACCCGACAAACCTATGTAATGTATTGTATAACATATAGTCTTCTTTTTCGTACATGGCCATTATGGTGGCCCTTAGCTATAGGGGATTTTTTTGAAAGTCAAAATGTTGCTGCTCCCACCCCCCAATTCTGTTCCAATAAAAAAAAAACTAGCTGTGCAAAATTTCAGGGCAATCGGACAACTGCTAGGCGACCTGCAAACGGTTTGAATTTGAAACATAGTATACGCAGCGGTTAATTGCGTTAAAAAATAAATATACTCTATGTCAATCCGTTTCTCATTGAAATTTATGTAGATACATCCAGGCTACCTAAGAAATTGTTTAAAATCATATCTCAAAATTTAATTCTAAAAATTGCAGGGACACGAACAAATTAAAATAATTTAAGTTTTTAATAATGCACACAACTTGTAGAAGAAAACATCATTTATATTTCAAACCAAAATTTCTATAGAAACAAGGCTTAATGTGAACAATAAAAAATACAAATATAGAATACATATTATGTTTTTGTAAGGAAGGATTTAGAAGCAGTCGGGTATTTTTGCCGGTCCCTGGAAACGATCTCCAATACAATATGAAGAAATCGATTTTTGTGAAGGAAGAAAAATCATTTTGTTGGAGTACGTTCCTCTTTAGTTGATTTTTTTCTTCTTCAGGTTTGCGTAGCTTTCAGCATAACTTGAGCTATATTTGCCTTAACCGCTGTTGGAACGTTGTCATCAAATAAGGACATAACGAAGGTCGTCATCCAAGATTTCGGGAACTAAGTACCAGAGATGATTAGACATTTTTTATGCGATTGCCTTACTGATTTCTGGATCAATATCCTGCTAATGTATCACATGATGCATGAATAGGAAGTCATGATATGGTGCTTCAATCGGGTCTGATGATAGAAACTAGGCTATGAGATAACTGAAATTGATTTTGAAATAGTTACATTTTGAATGTATAAATCGCCTTTGCCATCCACCTAGCATGATTTACAGCTCCTGGTACACGAGAAACGATACTCCTTTATTCTCGAGCAAACGAGTGGGTTTTCAGGAAGCAGGAACAAACATAATTGTTTATCTTTTTATCCAACATTATCAAGGAAACGACTAATTTAGTTTCCATTACTAGTGCATAACAGCTCAAAAGTGATTAAAAAAATCTATATTTCAAGGTCATTGCGGGTCGCCTCGGAGTTGTTCGATTTAGCTAAAATTTTGAACAAATCGTTATTTTGTTGATTGGAACAAGATAGGGGGGTGGGAGGTACACTTTTAGAAAGTTGAAAAATAAGGGCCACCCTAATGGCCATTATACACTTTTTTGTAACGCTAGGTCAACCCGATAAACCAATGTAAAGTTCTCTATACCGTACAGTCATATTTTTCGTACATAGCCACTGCACATGCGCGAACACCAGCGGACACTTTTTTGTAACGTTTTTTTCTAGTTTAGTCGCCGCTAAAGCATATTTACGCTAAAAAAAAAAGAAAAGAAAAAAAAAGTCACCGACCCATGTAGTAATCAAATTGTGGTATGGGCGTATATAGAAAAGAATTTCGGCGGGGGGGGGGGATATTAACAATCTAGAACATGGAATTGTTAGCCAATTAAAACGCAATTACACCCAAAATAAATTATTATGAACTAACTGGTCTCATTTAACTTATTTTATGGTTTTTATGACACAATTCCACCGATTTCGGGGGAGGGCTGAAGCCCCCTCCCGTATATACACCCATGAATTGTAGCCTTTCCATGGGCTTATATAAGGGGGGGCTGAGGGGGCTGCAGCCCTCCCCGAAATTTTGATTTGATCGATAAACATTTCATAAAACCCTTAAAAATAAATTAAATAAGATCATTTAGTTCATAAAACATATTCTATTTTGGGTGTAATAGCTTTTAAGTTGGCTAATACTCTTCCAAGATCTAAATTGTTAGTGGGTCTTTTTGCGAAGACCACATCCAGTTACTTTTGAAGTAGCAGTAGTGATTTATAACAGTTACTCGTACTCGCTGATAAGCTTACTGATTAGCTTATAGGTTCTTTGCTAGTTATCTATCACTACTTGACTCGTTATCTACTGTTATAATTCATTTTAGACAATGACAAGCAATATTTATTAATAAAAAGGTTAATATGATTAAAATCAATTCTCTCAACTATGAAAAAAGTTATTAAGCATTAAAGTTGACTGTTTTGCAGGTAATGAAGGATAACAAACAAGGATATTTGTAAACAAACATATTTTATTCCTTTTCTCTCTCTCTTTTTTGGATATTTTACATTTATTAGGCATTACATGCTATGCGTTTCCGCTCGCTCAAGAAGATATCAAAACCCTAGTCAATCCAACTCGCAATTAATAGAATTATATTAATTTTAGCGACTCTTGTCTATCCAACTCGCTAAAATTAATAGGATTCCATTAATTTTTCGAGTAAGAAACCAATCCCTTTTTCTTTGTCATGAACATCGCGAACTAATTGTAAAAGACTCATTTTTTCTCACTACCATAAGCAGAGCTTTTTCGTAAACAAACTAATTCACTGTTGAAGGTTACTTTACTCCCAGCAAGAACCAATGCAATTGGTCAGCGGAATCCTCCAATAGGAAGGCAAAGGAGTTATGCGCGAGCGCTGAATCACTGTTACAGTCACTACTGCTACTTCAAAAGTAACTGGATGTGGTCTTCCCAAAAAGACCCTTGTTAGTATTCCATACACCGGAAATGGTCTTAGCCCCCCCCCGAAATTTGCCCAGCCCCCTCCGAAATTATTTTCTATATACGCCCATGAGCCTTTCTTATCCCTAGTATCATTGTAAAGCTTAGAATAGAAACAGTTATTATTTCCTTTAGATCATTCGTGAAAAATGTAATCACCTAAACCATGAAAGATACAGGAAACTGACAATATCCTAAGAGGAAATTACTTCTTCCGCCTTTTCTACGTCTGCTCTAGGAAAACACTGCTACAAATACGTTTCCTATTTACTGTTCCATTTCCCATTTGGTGTTAAATGCAATTAAAAATACATAGTCACATTACTGTAAAATGCAGTTTAACAACAGCCAAATGAAAAGTTAAATAAAAAGAGAAAAACGTTCCGCTCGGAAAGCTAACAACAAAAAATTGTTTCTTATGTCCTGTTTTACTGACAAATACATTTTAGTTCAAAGGGCGATTACAAATATTACAAGCAATTAAAAACTGAGGGAAACAGAAAAAAAGAACCGTTTAAATAAACGAATGGAGGCCCGGTGGCCGTGAGTGTTAAGGCGTGAGCACTTGACAATCCGTGCCGAAGGTCGTGGGTTCGATTCCTACTATGGGCTGGTGGCTTTTCTTTAGAAAAAAGAAAAGGCATCAGGCTAGAAAAGGGTGGTAACCTATAGATAACCCGTCCTAAAATTCGTAGTTAATAATAATGGACGTTAAAATTTAAATAAATAAACGAAATCAACAACTTCAAAGTTGTAAGCACTTAATTCTCCGAAAATTACGTTAGGAATGTTTTTGTAGGACATTTATTTATTTAAGCTTTCGGTGGGTTCCTAACAAGAAAATTCTAAAACTGCTCGTGTCTGATAAAATTTTTTTCTTTTTCGTATACATCCTTTACAGAAACTGCATCCAACTTTAAACATCTTAGTGTGGATGAATTTCAAACATGTTGAAAATATTTTAACTTAATCCAACGAAAAACTAGTTTTAGCCACTTTTCTCGAAAGTGATGTATCGCCTTGAAAATGGTTTTATTTTTTTAATACGTTATGGAACCTATAAAAACCCTAAAAACGAAACATCGTAAGCGGAACGATTTTATTCGCGCGAATTTCGGCGATAAAACAGTGTTCCTATATTTTAAATTAGACAACGTATTTTTGTTCTTGTTTTTCATCAAAATCAGACCATTTTTGAGCCCGTGGGGTAGCGAACACTCACATACATACATATATATATTTATATACATAAATCTATGGGTTCTGAAACGTGAAATCTTCTAGTCGGCACTTTCCATGGGCGTATATAGAAAATGATTTCGGAGGGGCTGGGAAAATTTCGGGGGGGGGGGCGGCTGAGACCATTTCCGGTTATGGAATACCAACAATTTAGACCTTGGAAGAGTTTTAGCCAACTTAGACGCTATTACACCCAAAATAGAATATGTTTTATGAACTAAATGATCTTATTTAATTTATTTTTAAGGGTTTTATGAATTTTTTACCGATCAAATGAAAATTTCGGGGGGGCTGCAGCCCCCTCAGCCCCCCCCCTTTATATACGCCCATGGCACTTCCGGATTGCGTCATTGGTTCAACCTCATTAGCGTATATACACAAAATTCATCTGAAAGAAAACTAATCTGGTTATTTTTAAATCTTGTACATTTGTATAAAGACAAAATTATTTTATTTATTTATTTCATTGTTTTACATCGCTTCTACCGAAGTCATTAACGGTGAAAATATAATTATATTAAACTATACAAGTTAACTTCTTTCAAAAAGTTTTTAACACTGGTTAGATGGCTCGAGCCTTCTCCCAATAATTCGGATAAATTTCCCTCCAACATCCACTTTTCCCTCTTCTCCGTAAGTTTGTGGCATTCAGTGAGAATGTGTTCCACAGTGAGGGGAGCATAATAAATGAAGAAAAAATAAACTGCCTCATAATAACTAGTCAATGAGAACATAATCTTCAATGCAATAGATAATTAAGAAAGTGTTTTACACGTTCCGAATAAGTCAATCACACTTCCAACGAAATACGGCGACTTTTATAAATACTGGAAAAGAGAGACTCCAAACGAGACTATAATTTTCTTGTTCCAAATATTTTTTGCGTGTCTTTAATTTGTTTTGAAATAAAAAGCCTACAATTTACTTTAAAGTAGTACTAGGTCGTTCAAGTAATTCAAACGGGTTTTTTTGAGTTACAAATTTTTTTTTTTTTTTTTTTTATTGAACTTTGATATCCGTTACATACTATCGGCGAAGTTAAATTGACTCTTATTAAAATTGTAGGTACCTTAATTCTATGATAAATATTAGTGTCTTATTAAGTTAGGTATTTGTGATTATGCAATTCTGGCTAAATTCTTTAAAATCAAATTTTATAAGGATTACATTATATCCTTCGGTTACATTGTTGCTCAATGTATTTTTACAATTGTATTTGTGCATTAGTTAGTTCATTTAGTAATTGTTTTTTATTTTTGGATTTTCACGAGTGTCATCGAGAACAGTTGATTGGATTATTCTTAGGCAATTTAAATATTTATAAGTATAAGGCAATGAAGTAAAGTGCTTCATCTTAGGGGTTTGACAGCTTCGCTCACGCAGATAATAGATTTCGCGTAGCCAATAATATTTGATGGACTACTTTTAACAAGTATTCCTATTATTAGCCCCCCCCCCTCTTTCGTCAATCCGAGGATCTAAGAAAATCATCTTAAAATCTTCTTACACCTTTACACCTTTCCCCATATAATGACTTTATTGGCCGTTGACTAGCAGAATTCTACAATAGGAATATAATTTTGTAAGTAAAATTAGAAATTTGGGGGAAAATATAATGGTAATGTTTTAAAAGATACGAACAGAAAATGAGAGCTGTAGTTTGATAGTACTAAAGGAACGAGTTTGTTTCTTTCGCAAAAGACTGTAATTTTTACTTTTTTTACGGCGCATCGACAAATCTTGGCCATTAGCGCCGACATTCAGGGTGCAGCCAGGAATTTTCTCAGCGAGCCCTGAGATGAGAAAATTCCTATCGCCGCACAGTGTAACGTCCAATGGACAAAAACCTGAATTTTTCTTTTCTTATATTTAATTTTTAATCCTCTAGCTAAGTTTGGAAACTATTCAAGGAATTAAAATCGTATAAAACTAATAAATATTAGCTTTATTTTGACCAACAAACACTTTAGCAGCATTATAAACAAGGCAAAGTCTTCAAAATCTACTTTATACCAACAATCAGTTTGAACCTCTCCCCCGTATATCTCGTTGAAGATAGGGCCGTTTTTTTATTAAGTCATCCGAAGGAAATTATGTCAAAACTATTCCTGTTTTATCTGATATAATTGATTACGGGTAATTACTCCCTAATTATTTGTGCTGAATTATTCTTTATTAATTTTTGGCATTTTTCTTATGTACAAAACTTTGATAGACCATAGCAAAAAAACTTCATCTGAAAACATCCCAAGTTTTTTAGAGCTTAAAGTTTACCTCAAGTATAATGTACTGACAGCAATTAATTAACATAATCTTCGGGCAAATAATTCAATTTGATCTGCAGGATGCTCCCAAAGAAATATTAAGCAATATTAATAAGAATGCCAGTTTAGTCTTATATTAAATGTAAAAAAAGTGGGAACGTGTTCACCGGAGAGAAAAAACTCTTATATAAATACTGGTTGAAGCAATATATCAACTTTAAAAAAATTGTTATTATTTTTTATCAAAAAAAAAAATATATTCTCGTTCTGATGGCCCTTCTGGCTTCCTTAGAGACAGACATAAACGAGAGTTTATTACTACATTATTTGTTACAGTTATATTATATTTTATAATATTTTTATTAATAATATTATTACCTGCTATATTATTTCTATTAATATTACAATTAATATTATTATAGCCGTATAGTGTGCGTTATTATACTATTGTTACCTTGTTTTGAGTTGATTTCAATTTCAATAAAAATGTTTATTTGAAAATAACTAGTGGTTAATGATTTTTGTCCATAATCCTCACTACTTCGTTACACTGTGCGCCGGTGGGGATCGAACCCACCATCTCCCGCTTATCAATCTAGCGCGCTAGCCACTAGACCACGGGAGACCCCACTGTAAATAAGTATTAATAATTTACGTTGGTTTATTATTGTAACATGATTTTTTTTCTTCCTGTAATCGAATATTAATTATACTCAAGTAAATCGATTCTCACGCGTTGACAATGCTTTATTACCAAAAAATCTGTACCAAAAATTAAATAACTTTTTATTTTTTATACTAAGTGCCTGTAGAACAAAAAAGCAGCTACTTCCAACATAATATAATATATGGCGGATCATTTGAGAATACACTACTGTATAAACAGAAGAGTAGGGTATCTTGGGAAGTAGGTAACGAACTTCGTTTCAAGGGGGGAATTCCTATAATGCCAAACTTCGGAATCTTATTTTTTTTTAAATTTATTTATTGCAAATTTTTATTCTGTACTACTCGTATATATAAAAATTTAGTCTCAAATGTTTTAACGGTACATGACAATAATCTCAAGAAAAGAAGGATTTTCACAATCCTCGAAAAACAACTAAGAGTATTTTGACCTAGCCTATGACACTCCCTCGATCAAGAACTACCTTGGAGCCAAGCTTGGTCAAAATCGGTCAAACTGTGTGAACAGCTGAATTTTACATATATATATATATATATATATATATATATATATATATATATATATATATATATATATATATATATACATACATATATATATATATATAGATAAAAGATAGTTATATAGATAGATATAACCTCGCACCCTCTGGGGGTGGGTCGGAAGTATTTTAAATGATTTCCCACATTCTAAGTACTATTTTATGTCCCTCTGAAAAACTCAAGAGATGACTACATGTGCCACTGAGCTCGCAAAGAGAACTTTAGCTTACGGGTGGCTCTTATGAATTTGGTTTGGCTTTTGTTAACACTCTATTCATTTATTTAATTGCAGGCCCTATGGCCAAGATAGTGTATTCGATTCCCACTGAGGGCTGGAGGCTTTTCTTTAGAAAGAAGTGGAGTGCGTAATCCCTCTGCTGGCTAGAAAAGGGTGGTCTGTCCAAACAAAATGAGGACATTTAGGAACGTTAAACAATTGTTTGTATTATTTATTTAAGCTTTGAGACTAATAATTAATTTACCAATCAGTAATAATAACAGAACATTTGGGGGAGTATGGAATACTAACAATCTAGAACTTGGAATAGTTAGTCAATTACTACGCTATTACAACAATTTTTTCAGAACTAAGTGATCTTATTTAATTTATTTTAAAGTGTTTTATGATACATTTTTACCGATTTCGGGTATATACACCTCCTTATATACACCCATGCCAGGACCTGAGGGACTGAGTGCCCAAGCCTCTAAATAAGTGATAAATAATGGTTTAATTATTTCTTATTAAATCAAAACTAATTTTAAAATGAATACTTATTTATTAGTATTTGCATTAATTAATTAATTTTTCTTATTATTTAACAAAATAAATTAATCGATTTGGCTTTATTCTTTATGGTGCTTCAAATCTTACTTTGATAAGTAAATATAACAGATAAATAAAAAATATCAGTAGTAGATAGCAGCAATTATAATAACAGAAATATTAAATTTAAATTTAAATATGGTGCTAATGACCTAGGTAGTAGAAGCACCTTAATAATAATAAATAAAAATAAAAAAAATTAAATTTAAATTGTATGTGCGTACTTTTAGATAGTAGGTATATTAAACAACAATATCAGTGAAGTGAAAATATATATACGTGTATAAAATAAGGAATGTTGCATCTTTTCGAGAAGTTTTTTTTGTTTATTATAAATATCCCTTCATATAGTGTACATTTCAAAATGGCGGAAGATCTGTAATTAATAATACAGCTCCATCATTTTATTAAAACTCAGCTTGGCACACTATCTGGGCTGTATATTAAAATTCTAATTTATGTGACCAATAATAACTGCAGTAATAAAGTCCTGACGAGGAACCAAATATATCGTGAAACTTGTAAAATTTTAAATAAAATTATGGTTTCTGCTTTATAAATTACTGGCCTTCCGCCATTTTGAAACTAAAATAAAATTTTTGAAAATCTGATATCTTTATCGCCGGTACTCAATATGTAATAAAAATAATGATTTAAAAAAAAGTATTTCTGCTCTATCATATTCTCTTACCTCTTCTATTGTTGACCCGAAGTATATCTACTTATTGTTTGTATTCGATTCGAAAAAGCAATGGCATCTCTTCAGGGATCCCTGTATGCACCGAACGTCACCATCGTCCAGAAGAGATCCATTCAAACCGCAAATAAAAGTAAAGTCGCGCAAATGATTGAGTAAGCGCCCTCTTTAATAATTTTCTTTAGTTAATTAATATAAATCGGATAAAATAATTAACTGAATCTATGTTTTCTAATATATTACTCACTTAGTGCTACGTGATCTTCAACTCCTTGCTTAAAATCTGGGAGATTGAGATTTTTCAGAGTGGCCAACTTAAAAACAAAAATATCATGAAATAAGGATATTCTGAACCCCATTTATTTTATTATCTTTTAAGAATTCATTATCTTATTTTTAAATCAGAATCACTAGAACTTGCTATTGTTTAACTCTTAACTAGATTATTAAATATTTTTATCAATTGAGGAATATTATAATAGCATTTTCTACTCTACTTTTTAAAGTAATTCATTCAATATTTACACTAATTTGCGTTGCAAAATTACAAGTTAATAACTCTCTGATTTCATTTTTAAAATATTTGCCAAGCGTCAAGATAATTGATTCTGAATTATAAGAAGGTATTAGTGAGAAAGCTAAGCGATTTATTTAATTTCCTTGTTTTGTTTTTTTAAAACAATAGTACCACGAATTGTTCTTTTAATGACTTGCCTCCTGTATTAATTTAACTCTGAATGAATGAGAGCTTACTGAATTTAATTCAATTCCCCAGGAATCGGGGAATATTTTAAAGCATAAAAGAGGGAGAATTAGGGAAAAGTTATAGGAGACCGTGGGGATATCTAAAAATAGCGTGCAAATTGGAGGGAAATTGAGGTGGGTAGGTAGGAGGGGGGCGCAGCGAGGAGGGATCCCCCACTACCGCGTGGTGCCGGTTATACTGACGCCGGCCTCAGTCTTTCAGTGTGCGTTCTCTTGAACAGTTCTCAGTCTTCTAGTGCTCTGGATCTCTCTCCGTTCTCTTCTTCTCGCACATTTAGGGATACTTCTCTTCAGTTCTGATCAGTAAGTTCAGTAAATTATATTTTATTCTTTTCGCCTTGGCCACTCTTGGCCATGTAAAGTTTTTGGCTGTTGCGTAATGTCCCCAACAAGCAATACCTCCGACGCTTTGCTCATTCTAATAATATGGGGCTTCCAGTTTGCCGCTATTTTGCAGTTCTTAACGGTCATCTTAGAACCACGTGCTATAATGGAGTCTTTTATTCAGTTCCCTTTAGGCTTGTCCGATGCCCCGCGTGGCTCCCGAGATTGCTTCGCATTGTTCCCTTTTTTTCAACAGCGTCGTTTGGCCTCCGGAGAATCTAATATAAGCGAGATAGGAAAACCTTTACCTAGGACAACATGGTTACAAGTTGTGTGGTAGACGAGGGGTGCAGATGTTTGGGTGGGGGTTGATTCCGATCAGCAGATGGTGTCGCTTGCTTGAACAAAAGGTTGCTTCCCCCTGCCCAGGCCGGCTTCTAACCTGACCAAGCATGTTCATTGCTATGTGATGTCTTACCTATGGCTTATTCGAAGGGTCCTTTTTAGTTATTCTGTAATCGAGAATAACAACCCCTCATTAATTCATTCGGAATTATTTCAAATCAAGTTAAAGTTGCTATTAATATTCTTTAGTCATTTTATTAAATTAAATGTGTATTCAGTGGCAGGAAAGTTAATGGCAATAAAAACTGATTGTTTCAGCAAAAGAAAAAAAACTTAATCAGAAATATAGTTTTCTATTACATGCAACACCACACAACCAGTGATATTTAAGCGCCCAAGATATAAGATTCTCACTAATTTCTTGGCTGTAGAGAATTAGATTGTTACTCTGACCTTTAGGTGAACTTGAACTTGTTCAGACTGCCATTGAACTGAAGGACTCCTATGTTCGATGCTAATCACTTGTGATAAGTAATTTTTTGAGTGTGATTACACAAGCTGATTAGGACGGTACAGCTGTTGGAGTTAATGCTCCTCATTTTTAATCTCTTATCAGGCTTTGTAAGACTTGATGCGATTCTTATCCCCCCCACCCGCCAAAACTGTTTTAACTACGAGAGAGTTTTACAACAAATATAGTTTCATAGGCTCTAAATATTTATTTAGCCGACCAAATATAACATCCATATTTGATTGCCATTAGCAAGAGTACTTAACATCTGTGTTTAAACAGTTTTTAACATGTTATGTATTCATATTTTTTTTTTTTAACTCTCGTAAGCAAACGTTATGTTTATAATGATTGTGTTAGTTTAACTACTTGCTAAGTTTGGTGAGCTGAATCATTTTTAATATCCTTCATTAAATTGCTCAAGAACACCTACTATTAGGCATTGAAAGTATAATTGCTTTTTGGCCTTCCTTATAAGCAAAGTTTAATCACCCCACTGGATGCTAAATCTTAATCTTGCAACAATGTTAATTCTACTATTAGAAAAATAAAATAATTTGTGTTTTTTTGAGCAAGTCACTCCCTGCACAAAACCCTCCAATTTAATTATTTCAATTTTCAAACAAGCAGAGAAATTATACTTTATAAAATTCATGTTTCACCTGATATTTCTTGACCAGCTGGTTATATAACTAAAAACATAGTTGTCTTAGGTTTACATTTAAATTTAAAATGCAAATAATTAGACAAAAGATGTATACAAGTTACTGATGTAAAAAAAGTGGATTTGTTTATATTTGGGGGGGGGGGCTGAATGATGTCTTAACCTGCCTCAAATAATTAATAAAAGTTTGCTGACTCATACTTCCTTCATAGTGTAGCATATAAACTGTGAACGTGTAAAAATTCTACATTTCTTTTGCCCCAATTGATATTAGACAATTTTGCTTTTCGATTTTTAAAATTTTATTTTTACTTGGATTTATTATTTCAAGATTAAAAATATTTTTGAGTTAATTTTCCTTGATGCTTCTAAAAGATTCATGAAAATTTACCTTTATTTTATTTGTTTAATAGCATGTCAACCCTTAGGGTCATTAATGCCAAAGTTTGAATTGGCTTGTTAGATAATTAGGTGTTTTCAGTTAGGACTGAAAACATATTTTTAAAGTACATATCTAAACAATTAATCAACCTGTTTTTCATTTTATTTATTTGTTTATGGAACCCTCTTCAACAGCGAGGGTTTTTCATTTAATAACACAAAATATGATTTAGCTTTCTTGTTTTCGTCTTATAAAACCTTAGTGTTATCGATATTTCTAATAAAAAACATTTTTATGTGAGACATTAAGTTTAATATATAAAAACGTTAATTTGTCTAAATGTATTCTGAGCCATTAGCTCTTCTTAAATAGGTATATAATGAGATGCTTCTACATCCTGGTAACTAACCAGCAAACAAAATATTTTAACATCAGAAGGGTTTACCACCGTAGATGTTTATGTGTATATTATATTATTACGTACATTAAACTATAATACTTGTAAGAAATTCATATATATGATCTCTTTTCTTGATGTATTTTCAATTGAATATTCAAATAATAGTAATGATTCTTAAGAAGTATGAAAATTACTTCCCTCTCCCCCCCCCCCTTGAAAATAAAATCCGTGTGATTGCTCAAGCACATTTGGATTTATATTTTTATTTTAATGTTCTCTTTGCTTGTCCTGACAAATAGTTTTTAATTTATGTTCAATATTTTATTTGACATACTTTTCTATTAGCAGACTTCTTTATTATTTACTTGTACTCGTATAATTTTAATTACTCATATATAGCTAACAAGAATTCACCAACAACGAAGAATTATATGTTAAGGTTTGGTAACTTCATACCACCGTTGGTTTGTTAAATGTCAAGGGGTTTGGAGTTACCCTACTTTGATATATGTTATTACTACTTGAGCGAGCATCTTCATTCAATTTGCCACTACTGGGATGTACCTAAGTTTTAAGTTTGATTTTTTTCTAAAATGTCTTTGTTAATCTATTGTTTACCTATTCCTATTTCTTTCAGAAAATGTATTACTATTTTTTATAATTGTTCTGTAAACATTGTCAATGTTATCATTTTTAATGATCTATTATTTATCAGTTAACAGAATTTAGTGAAAAATTGAAAACATTTTATAATTAAACTTATACTTTCGTATTATCTTTTATTTTATTGTTAATGCCTATTATTAATTGTAGCATTGCCTTGTTGAAATTGTATATTGCCTTAAATTTATTGTGACAACACTGTTTAACAAAAATTATAATAAGTTTCATCTGTTCATGTTTGTTTAACAAGAAAATGGAATCTGCTGGGTAATAAATCTCCATTTAATGCTCACTGTTGGGGTGGGGGGAGGGGTTAGAAACAGGAAAACATCTAACTTTTTCTTACCATGCCTAATCCAATAGTCTGCGTTTTTTATGTGTTTAAATCATTATTTCTCACAATTGGGGTTTGTTGGCTGGTAAAGATTTATCCTGCCAACATTATTCCTCCTTATAAAATAAATTGTTGGTCATGTTTTTATTACAGAATAATTTTAAACAAATCCTTCCCAAACTTAATGTGTAATGAAAAGGGAAAGAGATAATTACGAATATTGTAGTGAAAAATTTTTATAATTGCCAATTGTGGTAATTGGTAATAATATACTCTAAGCCAAAATTTTACATCTTTACCTAAAACCTGAGTAATTTTGGAATTATTATCTGTTTTCACAAGTCGTTAGCAAAAACGAAAATACATGATGTTTTTAAAGTAAGAATGGAACAAAGTTTTTAGCCATATAATTCTGAGTTGTTACTCGTTAACGATTATTTATGTATTTATTTCATAATTATACTCTTGAGTTGAATGGGTTTGCAATTAATACATATTTGATCTAAATTAGTTTAGGTACAATGTGTGTGCTCCACATTCGATTAATGTGTTTATATGTATGATGAAGGAATGTCCTTTGACTTTGTTATAAAGTTCATTTCGTACTTACAACGGAGTAGACTTCTTTACGATTTTGATGATGTAATTTAATTAAATTAAAAATAGATATTTCTTAGGATTAACAAGTTTCCTCTATCTATTTATTTAAAAAATAAATCATGCCGTTATCTTGTAATAAATTTTGGTGTATAATATCAGTTTTAAAGCTATATCATGTAGATAACCTAAGAGCTAATTTTCTCCCATTTTTTTTTTAATAATTTGATGGCAATGAACTATGTTTTGCTCTAATCTGAAGTTCTGAACAGTTTACGTTTTATTATTTTCTAGCAGTGTGCTCCAACTTTTGAAATCCCCTATTATTCAAATTTATTACTTTTATTTTGTATTTGAATCAAGTCCGTTACCAGTCAGTCTGCTTTTCATCAGAAATGGACCAAATGCCTTTTCTTTGTTTAAAAAAGAAATGGTTTGGTCTCCTTTCAGATATTTAGTAATGCTGCTTCACCTCTGAGCTTAGCTTCAGAAATTAATTAAAGAAATTGGTTCTCTAATTAGAACCACATGAAAATAGATTGCAAAATTTTGAATAAAAGAAATTAGAAAAAAAGTAATTTACTCAAACGGTGTTGCTACAATTTTATTTAAGGGTTGTTTTCTCAAGACTTTGATATTGTCACTTGCTCCCTAACATGATCCAATTTCGTCTTAGCTGCCATCTTATCTTATACAAACTCTGCAATAATTCTAATACTAATATTTGGTCAGTAATTCACTTTTTTTTATTGTTAATTAGTACCTTTTTACAATATATGTTTAATAATTATAGTAACACCATTTATGGAATTTGTAGGTAATAATACAAGAGACAGTTAGGGAATAAGTTGGTAATTCGAAAAATTGGCGAAATGAGTCAAGTGCAATATGATTATCTCCTAAGACTCATGGATAGTGTAAAGAAATCACTAACTCACTGCCTTGATCATTTAAGACTTATAAAGATGTGGGTTTCTTGGTAGCTCTCAAAATAGCATGTTTTCTATATTAATTCTCTGTGAAAGAGCTGCTCTGAAAAGTTGTGATTTTGAACTTACTAAGTTATTAAGCCTGTCCCATGCACTTCATCCGATGAATTTCCATAATTGCTTTTGTTAATGTGACATTCTCTTCTGTATATGTTTTTGTATAATTAGCCTATTATAGAACTGTTATTGCTTTCCAAAAATTATGGTATTTTTAACCTATTTATTACTGATTACTTAATTGTATTAACTATATACCATGTAGTCATGAATTTCTCTTGTTCTAATGGAAATTGAAATGAGTTAATTATACTCGTTCAACTCTTGATTGAAACTACGATGCTATAGAAGAACCACTGTTGTCGACTGAGCAGTTAAGCTAATTGTCATCAGAGGGTGTCACGATTTGGTAACTCCACCACCGTTGGCTGAGAGATGATAAAGCCAATGGTGTTGCAGTTACCGCCTTTTGGTACCCTGTACTCTGCAGAACGGAGAGAGAGAGAGAGCACATGACTAAGGAAGAAGAGAAGACAAAGGGAGGGGAAAGCAGTCTGGCCTTGGAGGGGCATTCCCGCTCCCTACACAAGGCCACTTTTATCCTGTAAAAACTCAATGACTGCCCACATTGGTATTTAGTTTAGCCTCTTCTCCATGTCTTAGCCTCGCTATAAGTGCTAATATATTTGTGTAATGTGAGTGGGTAAATTAATTATGTATTTTTAATTTTTGTCTGTTTGTATAATTAAGTTTATTTTAAGTATGCTCCTCAAAAGCATTCCATTTGACAATTTAATTTTTATCTATTGCGAAATAATTAATAATATATATCAATATTTTATTTCAAAAATACAAATAATGTTGGGTGTCATCCAAACAGAAATTTCAAATAAATACGTATTCAGGCAAAAATATTTTGAGAAAAAGGAGTGAAACGGCTTTTCCTGATGACAGTGGCAATCAACCTTTTTATTCTTAAGGGCCACAAACACGTGTTAGGCTGGCCACTCATGTGAGAGGCTATTTTAGTCACAGTTCAATACTAATTTTTTAACTGTACAGTTCAACTGAGAGAAATGAAATTATCCTTATTTTTAACTGAACTGAGTGTGTGTTGCGTTTTGATCTGGCATTTTCCATACTTCTCAGTTCAATGGCTGGTCTAAAGAGTGTACATCAATATGTCACCTAAAAAAACACACAGTCATGGTTGATATTATTGAGCTATATAGGTCGGAACCTTGTGTTTGAGAAGAGATTCTTGGAGAAAATTTAAGACACTAATAGGAATGTCCTGTTGCTAAAAATCTCAAGGTAACAGACAATCTTTCGTGTGGAGATATTGCTTTTCTCAAGACTGTAACTTGCTTCTTAATCAAAGGAGGAATCAACAAAAGTAATTTTCGGAGTACTGTTTGAGTCATTCACGAATAATTGAGAAAATCGAAGGGCGTTTCCCTGAATTCTTTTAATAAATTAATTTCGTTTTGTAGCCACTTCTCATGCTGTCCTTAACTTTTTTCTAATAAGGTTATAAGACACAATCATATCGTCGTCCTCGCTTGAATCCATGAAAAAAACCTGAGTAATTTCATTTCTCTCAGTTGCTAAATTGGAGTTGAACTGTGACTAAAATAGCCACTCTCATACAGTTTTAACTGTGCAGTTAAAACTGTATTAAAGTGAGTGGCCGCCCTTAGTTTTTTGTGATTGTTACAAAATTCATAAAATAACTATGAAAAGATTTAATGTGTTTATTTTAACATTTTGTTTTGTAATTTCCGGACGTATCAAACAAGTTGTGCAAATTCAAAATTTATAATATTATATAAGAGATATTAATATTGTATTAAGGCAAATTACCGTATCAATAATACAGGGTGTCTACTTCACGAAAATGTCACGAAATAAAAAATAGGGCACGAAAAAGTCACGAATTTGGAAACCATGTCACGAAATTTTTCTATTCCAAGATTTCCCATCAAAGAGCTAAATTCAGCGAAGTTTCTGGAATTAATCTTTTTCCACTAAAACTGTGTACAATCCGGTGGAGTGAAAACTCGCAGGTATTAGCTAGGGCTCATGCGATGATACCTGCCTTAAAGTTATGTATAGAAAATGCTATTGATGATCCTCCAGTTGGTAGGAATTCCATAGTTGTGCAGAACCATGTTCCGGTGGACGGATTCTGCTGGTTAACGAACTTGACCTTTCAAGTTAGACGAACGATTATTGTACGAAATTCCATCAAAATCAGACCATTTTTGAGCCGGTGGGAGTTTGATTACTTATCAATTGATGAATAACAAATAGTATGACGGAGACCATGCTATAATAAACTGCAAAAAATTATATAGTAGCGTTAATTTTGCTGATACATTATTTTACACAATAAAATAACTACTTATCTACCATGACAAAGCACAGGTATTCGGCTAGCAGTAAATACTTGTTTTATTCACTTCAATTTTTGTGTTTACTTGTTTTTTGAGACTGCACGAGTATTTATTCCTCCTACTTGTTTTTATTCACCTGGCCCAGTATAATATTAGACCTGCCATTTCTTCTCCGCTTTCTCCATGATGCTCGCGGGCTGCTGGGTTTCTACTCAGACATCATATAATAAATATGTCCAACAGCATAAAATGTGCCCATGGTTCCAGTAGCAATCTTAATAACGGAGTCCCAAATGTTTAACGGTCTCCAAACTTTAAAGTGCATGGAGGTAGGGGGAGGTATGGCACCTATATGGAGGCAACCTCCATGGCTGGTGTATGGTGAGATGAGACAGTTTACACCAAACAAAGGACTTAAAACTTCAAAATTGTTAGTTTCGTTTTTCTCAACTGGCTTTTGTCTCTGTTTACCTATTGTTTTAATTGGTTATTGTTTTTTTTAATTGCATGGAATAGTAAAAGTATTATTTTAATAAAATAAGTTAAGAAAATGAGAAAAAAATTGTTAATAGTGTTTTTAGTGTGGCGAACAATGAGAAGGTTCCTATCAGTTTCCTGTTATGGCGCCCTAAATCTTCCTGCTCTTTGAGATGTCATTTTGTATTTTTCACGAAAGATCAAAATGCTTCTACTCCTTTGCTAATGACACTATGGTGATATGAATGGAACCGTGCTAAGATGACGCAGTTCCTGCGAATAGGACTGTTTGTATAACACTTAGATGTAGATCAAGATACTTTATTTTTGAAATTCTCGAAAAGAATGCTTTCACACTTTTATGGCAATGCAGAAGTTTAAAGAGGATTAGTAGAGAATGCCTAGTAGAAAATTTACATGAACATTGATACCTGAACGTTGTGTATATTCCGCTGTGATGGCAGCTGGTGACAGAAGTAAATAACTAAAGGAATGATTTCTTCAGATGTTAAAGCATCAAAGAGGAGACGCAACTGGTTTGCAACGGGAGTTGAAAAACAGTCGCACTGTGTGTGCTGGGCCTTAATTGACTAAATTATGTACATTGACAATAAATATTTAGTTAGTGATTTATTTAGAAATTTTGAATTCTGCTACGATTGTTTAATATTTTTGAGTAGTCATTCTAGAGTCTTCGTGTCTTCACTTTTAAAATTAATGCAACTAACCTCATTAACATTTCATCCCTGACATGTGAAACTAAACAATATGCAAATCGGAGCAAAATAGGAACGGACATATTTTATCCATTGACGAAATAATATATTCAAAAATGGTCTTATTCGATGCTTTTTAAGGCATTAAAGGCTATTCTATATAGAGGTTAGAGTTGCAACAAGCCGTATTGCCCGCAATCCAAGAACAAATTCCTGAATCTAAAAAAGAGATTGTGCATATTCGATAGTTTGACATGGCAGGGACGATATGATGTACATTTTATACAGTTTTATTAATTGTTTTAAATGTATGTAAAATTGTGAGTTTATAGATATCACGGTAATCCGTGTAAGGTTACAAATAATTTTAAGCTAAAACTTAGGGCTTTCTCTCTTTAAGTGAAATTATTTTCTTTTTAATGGGCACGAAATTTACACTTCAAGTCATGAAAATGTCACGAAAAAGCCATTAATATGGTTTGTTTGTGTTTAGTGTCTAGTCCGTGCCACCACAACAACGCACTATTTGCGATGATTGGTCTGACTAAACTCAGGTAGAGCCATCTGGCAATGTGCGGCTCCCGGGGTGTGGGCAGTGATGGTGTTAACTAAGCACTGTATAAATGAGTATTATGATATGGAAGAAGATAAAGGAGTAAACACTGGAATGATTCCTTACGACAACTGTCTTCTTCATCAGTTCCCTGGTGAGAACTCTTCTCTGTAGATGGCAGATGTCAAAACGTGTCTTTCCAGTTTGTACTTCCCTATTGTTCCACCTGTAATTATAAAACTAACCTATGTTTTTCAATTTAATTTTTATTATGTAGTCACAATTCATCTAGGTGTTATCAGAAACAGAGTTTATTTAACACCTCTTTTCGATTTCGTGGTTAATAATATAAATCTTTTTCATTGTTACAAGATACGCTGACATTGTTGCCTTCAAGCGAAATTTCAAAACGGCTCCAATTTTATACCTGACTATCCAATATGAAGGCAACGATGATAAATAAGGCGAAAGAATTAATTTTGAAAGGCAATCGATCTACAAGTACATGACCTATTATAGGGAAAAATTCCATTAGAGTTATGGACTCAGAGAGTACCCTGTACAGGGATTATGGTTCGGTTCCAGAGGCACCATCCCGAAGGAGACAGCAGCTTTCCTCAAGGAGACAGGAATCAGCGAGGAACAATTAGGAATCATAGCCGAATCTATTCTCGTTGATTCCCTGGTCATAATTCTAAACCAGGCTGAAATCCTGTATTTTATTTATTTATGTTTTAAAAAAAAAATGTATTGCCATAACCAGAAGTATTTTTCTTCTTTTTTTTCTTTTAACATTTGTACACTTAATTTTACCATTATTTTCATAGTTTTTTAGTTTGTTTTTAATTTACATATTGATTTTATTTGTTTGACTTATTTTTATAATTCTTGCAATTTTTTGGTTAGTATGTTATGTAGTGAGCAATCCAATATAGTTGGGCAACTAAACTTTGTTCTCCTTGTAAAATAACGTTTTTTTTCTCTTGTTTAAAAACTCCCTTATGCTGTTCAAGCTATGAAGGATGGATGGGGTTTAAGGACTAAAAACGTCGAAGGTTATCATCGTCCTGGCCATGAAGGGAGTCAGTGACTGCCATTTACATCTTATATGCTATAGATGAAGATGGTCTCACTACTGGTCATCTCCAACATCCTGCAGGTTGTTGGGATATGGTAAGTAGTAGTTTTTTATTTAATCAATATTTTCCAAATTATCCTTTGGAAAAGAGTGCCTTCAGGCTTATATCATGTAAGGGTATTAATAATTATGTAAACAAAAAAACGAAAGATTAGTTTCATTGATCTATAAGGTTAATAAAAAATGACAAGGAATACAAATAAAATAAAGAAGTAATGAAAAAGTGGGGGTTTCTGGAATGTTCTAAGAAAAATGTAGGAATGGCTTCTTTTTTTACTCAATTTCTCTGTCTTTATGTCTTTAGAACATGTTCTCCTTTAGGCTCCTTCGCTGGGGCATCGTCTTGATCCTGTCTCGGCTTCTTTCTCCAGCGGTGCTCGTTGTACTGCCGTTATATTTCGCCCAAATCCTATTGGGCTTCATCAGACGTATTCTGTCCAGTTCGGGGTGTGCAGGAGCTATCAGCTCCTGCACACCCCGAACTGGACAGAATACGTCTGATGAAGCCCAATAGGATTTGGGCGAAATATAACGGCAGTACAACGAGCACCGCTGGAGAAAGAAGCCGAGACAGGATCAAGGTCTTTAGAACAGTGTAAGGTCCCTTTTATGTCCTGTCCTGTAATGAAGTAATATCCTAAATGTTGGTCGGTGAACTTGAGACAGCACTGGGACTGTCTTCTAGATCAAAATCTCCTGATCTTATTTGCAAAAAACTCTTCTGAAGAATGCTGTCACTGATTGAATCATCACCATTCTTAGCACGAATCTTATTTTCAGTTAGAACTGCTTTTTTTCCCCTTTAAACACCACATAATTAAAAAAGAAAGCATAATGCTTCGTAAATGGACTGCTCATGTTCAGTTTGCAGAAACTAGACATACAGACCTTTCGTAAAGAAAAATTACTGAAGTAATCACAGTTAATACATTGAGGATTAAAGGTATATAAATTAAAATAGTCTTTATATTGTAAGGAATATATTTAGATCATATTCCTCACTTGTTTCAAGAACGTCATATCTCAAAAATCGGCAATTTTGAGTTAAGACTATTTTTGGAATGCTCTAAATAAGTAGCAAGCAGTACCATCATATCTTAGTTTATTTATCTTAGTTTAGGCATTTTCTCTTTGGCATTAGCAAATAGTTGTTATTCACTCATACTCTATTTGGACTCTGAAGTTGTTAATGATAATGATACAGACAAATACTGGTATCCTTCATCACATGAAGAAAGCTGCGAAAGCGAACTCCAGAATAACATTATCCCTGTTGTTATAATGGACTTTACCGATGATTCACGTAACTCATAATTTTAATAGTGTTATGAAATCTGCAAGGAATTCATCAACCACCTTCATGAACAGGCAAGTAGGTGCGAGTTTAAAACATTAGCTAATTTATGAAAGCTTGAAATTAAAGAAAACCGCATTGACGATCGTTTGGTTGCCAGACTATCTGATTTCAGACTGCGCAAAGGTCTATTAGCTTGGAAAGCATTAAGACTAGACCAGGCAAGAGAACTGTGTATTGCTGAGGAACAAGCTGCTTCTTTAGTTTCAAAAATGCGTGATGAATCAAGGCCATCTGACTCTGATTTTGCAGTTAGCAAGAAAAGGTAAATTATGTCGAGGCCAGCACATGCGTGGCACTGGTAACTGTCCAACGTTCGGGAAGACTTGTGGAAAATGCAAAAAAAAAAAAAAAAAAAAAAAAAAAGAACCATTTCAGCAAAGTATGTATGCAGAAGAGAACATCTGTCAAGCAAACTGATTCAATTGTAAAAGACACAGCATTGGATAGTCCATCTGATGAAGGCAATGACGTTTTTAAAATTGAAAATGCATACTATACAAAGAGACTTTATGTTAACCTAACAGTGCCCATGAAAACGGGCTCTAAAATGCTAAAATGACAGGTAGATAGTGGTGCCTCCTGCAATGATATTGGGATGAACGATTTAAAACTTCTTTTAGGCACATCAAATTTAAGGTTAGACCCAAGCTCTACTATTTTGAATTTTCATGGTGGAGATTCCCAAATATCTAGGGGTCCAATAAGCCTACATACAACTTAGAAGACCAGAAGATTTCGACTGAAGTTTGAGGTTATTGGTTCAAAACATAACCCACTCATAGGAGCCGCAGATGCTTTAAGGCTAGGACTCATCATACTGGACAAAGATGTGTTTCTGGTGAAAAACGTGGAAGATCCGAAATCTATACCGTCTTCATTTCCCGAAGTTGGTAAAGGGCTCAGTAGTCTACAAAGTATAATTTTAAATTGATCACTCTATCTCGCCAACAGTAGTGCCACCAAGAAGATAACCTGTTGCCTTAAAAGAAGAAACACGCTCAGAAATCCAGCGCCTTCAAATGCTTTGGGTAATTGAAAGGATGATCAAACTGTCCGAATGGGTCAGTGCCATGGTAGTAGTGAAGACGCCCAATAAGCTGAGGATCTGCTTAGATCCCTATCATCTTAATAAAGCTATCCAGCGTCATCTTTATCAACCTCCAACGATCTAACCATAGAAAGAAAGACTTTCTTATGCACGGCTGAAACCCTAATTGATTTTTGTAAAAACAATTCGCACAACACGGCATTCCAGATGTCATTGTATCAGATCATGGAACGTAACTGTCTTCCAAGAAATTTCAAGACTTGCAAAAGAATGAAAATTTCAGATTATCTTGTCGTCGCCTTATAACCATCAAGCCAATGGAAAAGCAGTGTCGGCTGTAAAAATTTTCAAAAATATGAGACTAATTAAAACGCTATTACACCCAACAAAAATGATATTTGCTGAATTAAGTGATCTTATTTAATTTTTTTAAAGGTTTTTAGGAAACCCTTTTACTGATTAAATCAAAATTTGGGGGGAGGGGCTGCAGCCCCTTCAACCCCCCTTATTTATGCTCATGTCCATAACCTATCAACGATTTCAACATGGATACAATATGTAACGCCATTCGTTTCTTTGCCTTCAAGTTATCCCAATTGGATTTCCCATCTAAGAGAGTAATTTGAGGCACCATGAATGATTTAAATTGCGATCCCAACGTAATTGTGGTCTTATAAATCGTTGGTTACCATGTGGTCAATGACTTGAGTGTTATTTCATGTGTCAAAGTTCCACGTATTGTTTCCTCACCCATAACTTATTGAAGTTGGATTTTATAAATTATAAATTATAAAACTCCACATTCTAGAACACTTTTTACTTAGAAACAATACATAAAACATTAACATGGTATAGCATTATACAACGTGCTTAACCTAAGGAACACAGGACTGTAACTTAACAGAGGAGGTTACATGGCCTTCCTGATATTCAATATTATAATAAAGTTTCATAATAGTATAATGGATACTTTAACAGATCTTAATAATCCACATTACAATAGTTAATGTCTTAGGATGGACACATATGGATTTGGAAGGATAAGTTTAGTTTCTCCGTAACTATCAGGTACGTTTTAACATTAGTGTGGCTCCTATTAACAATTCTACCGATTTAGCTCGAAGAATGGCACTGATTGTGTAATCTAATAATAAATGTTCTTGCTTACACCACTGTGTCTTATTGCTTCCTTCTCATGACGAAGGTTCAATTTTTTTATGAACAAGCTTTTTGCACTGTCTGGAAGTCCATGGTTAGCTAAAATAAGAGAATTAACGTTCATACAAGTAATAACAACTGAACACATTAACTACAAGTCAGAAGCATTGATATAACTTATTCTTATTCACCTCGTCCTTATTCTCTTCACAATTTTAACCCTTCTCTTATGTTTTATTCTCATTTAGCTTCAAGACAAGGTACCAAAGTGCTTGCGTGTAACAAAACTTTAACCATCAGAAAGGAAGCAAAAAAACACGGTGATATCAGCAAGAAAATGTATTATTAGATTACACAATCAGTGCCATTCTTCGAGGCAAATTGGTAGAATTGTTAATAGGAGCCACAATAATGTTCAAAAAATAATTGATAGTTACAGAGAAACTGCACTTATCCTTCCAAACCCATATGTGGCCGTCCTAAGATATTAACTCCTTGGCTGTGGATGACACTGCATGTGCGTCATCACAAATACACTCGCTGTGGTGGCATGACGCCAAATGTGCGTAATGGGAGCTACCTGGCAAACTGGGAGAAAAATTTAAAAAGTTTTGGGGATTGGCTACAAACCTCCAAGCTGGTTTATTTGTTTCTCCGTCGTCTCAGGGAGTGCTTTATTCTGGAATCGTTCCGGGCTCAGACCTTTCTGTGAATTTTGGCAGGAGTTTCTTCACCACATGTGCGTCATGGTAAAAAAACATGTTTCTGAAGGAAATTATCCAGAATTTCCAATGGATAAGTTATTTTTTCACATTAACAAAACAAATGATATCATAAAATGAAAAATAAATTACCATATTTTGGATGGTTTGGGGTTTACCACACCAGCAGTCAAAGTTTTAACTGATGTAATGTGTATTATTAATATCAAATGATTTATTTTTTGATATTGTTGACAAATAAAATAACTTATTGATGATCTTTATTCACTTGCGCACAATTTAAAAAGTCCTTTCTAAGAGCAGCATACCAGTAAAAATCATTTAAATTGTTTATTTATTTTTAAAAGAATAAAAATAAATAAACAATTTAAATGATTTTTACTGGTATGCTGCTCTTAGAAAGGACTTTTTAAATGAAATAAATGTAGTGTATCAATACTTCTGACTCATCAATTTTATTTATTTATTTATATATATATATATATATATATATATATATATATATATATATATATATATATATATATATATATATATATATATGAATTTATAAATTGATCTATAACATTATCGATTTATTTTTTGATGTTGATAATTAGAATAACTTGTTGATGACTAATTATTACTCCTATACCATTAACATTATTTTTACCAATATGGTGCTCCTTCATTTATTTGTTTAAATAAACTTAGTCTATCAATACTTTTTGCACTCGCTGTATGTTTCGGTTCAAGCATTCATCAGACTTCCCAACAGTCTGCCCTTAGCCATGAAGCTGAACACATTATAGGATCGCAGCTCTCTTTGCATCTTTGTTTTCTAATCATTAAGACAATGTATTTCTAATTTGTTTATTTATTTTGTATTTTATTTATGTTTCATTTAATATTTTTCACAATACAAAAATATTGTTACTTAAATAAAAACATTTTAGTTTTCATTTATTGTCTAATTTGAATTAGACTTGTAAAGAATAATTTTTTTTAGATGTGCTGTTGTGAATTCACAATATTTAATTTATGTTTTTATTGATTTGATGTTTATTATGTTTGTTCTGTTATAGCTCTCATGATGGTGGCAGGAGCTGCTGCTGTAAAGCGCTTAGTGCTCATAATAAAATATTTTCACTCCATTAACATCAGAAAGAAGCAGATGAAGAATTTGTTGTAATGATGTATTTGCAGCAAGGCCATTAGCTCCAAACAGATGGAGTTGATCTCCGGATTTTTGAAAATTGAAAAGGGAGTGAATTATATCTCACCCAGTCAGATAAGGTTTCTTGAACATTTAACATTGACCAAAAATTCAGGAATGCAACACCCAGCCAACAAAGCTCGAAGGAATACAGCATCAAGAGACAGTTTATCACAATATTATTACATTGATTATAATTAATTATAAATTTTAATAATTATTTATTAAGATACTCTTAATATTTGGCACAACAAACTGAGACATGTAAAGTATATATAATTTAAAGCTGATTAAAAATGTAAGATATGTATAGATACTCTTAATATATATATATTGCTTGCCAACGTTTTGGCTTGAAATTCAAGCATTCGTCAGCGCTGTAAAACAAGTAGGACAGAGTTAACACCGGCAAACAATAAAACCCATTTTCACATAAAAAACGTAGTTTTATTAAAACCCAGTGACCGAACCCAGACAATTTCTTCCTGTGAATTCAATTTTATGATAACATTACCTTCAGGACCAACCAACCAGATAGAGAAGTTATGGCCACAATCTTCATTCTTAAAAACCTCTTCCACCAAGAAGTGTGTTACAAAAAAGTCCGTCACGCAGGAGCTGCATAACTAAGCACTTTCCTGAGAATTTGGGTAGTGTAAACTGCATTACTGAATAATTTGCTGTAAATAACCTATATAGATAAATAAAATAAATAAAAACATAAATTGTTCTACTCTTTTGCATTTTTTACGAGCAGCTGTTTCAATTATTAATTTTCTAATTAATTTCCTTTTAGAGTTTTGTGTATGCAGGTACTACACTACGTACTAAATACACAAAGCTTGAAATTTTGATCTATTGATCTTGATGAGTTTCACAAACCTACGTTTTGCGGAAGAATTCAATTAAAACATAGTACAAAGTAACACCTCCCCCCCCTTCAGATTGACCGATTTAGTTCATTTTCATATCACTTCTTTCTTATTAGGTACCCAGGACGTATAAAGAGTTTCGTTACAATACAACAGAAATTACGACCGGTATAAGGAAATTAGTCATTTCTGTCCGGAGTAAACCCCCTAAGTCAACCGATTTAGTTTATTTTTATAACAAATTTTTCTCTTCAGTTGACCATAACGAATACCGAGTTTCGTTAAAATATAACGAATATTATGGCTGGTATTGGCAAATATCTACTTTGGCTCCTGAGTAAACCCCCCCTCCACATGGACCGATTTTGTTGGTTAACGAACTCGTTCAATCGTTTGATGGAAGAATACTACATTCCAAGTTTCATGGCGAAAAAACAAAAACTCTGGCCTGTATTGTGTTAACGGACACATATATAACTATATATGCATATATATATATATATATATATATATATATATATATATATATATATATATAATTTGAACGGGGGTCATTTTCGGTGTCTAGTAGGTAGGATGGATAAAGATTCGAAGAAATTTTCCAAAACTTCCGTCATGAGTGTAACCTCAATAGCTACTTTCCTTCGGAGGAAAGTGCTAAAAGTGTCTGCTGGGATTTGTGCTGGCGGGAGGGCCATGTACGAAAAAGAAGACTATGTTATACAGTACATTACATAGGATACAGTACATTAAATAGGATGTTATACAGTATATTACATTGGAGCTAAAGCATATTTACGTTCCTGAATATGAGCTGAAGTTTTTTTTTTATTTTTTACGGTGCATCGACTTCTGGGCCTTTAGCGCCGACATCCCTGGTGCAGCGAGGAATTTCCTGAACGAGCCTTGAGATGAGAAAATTCCTGCAACCGGTGGGACTTGAACCCACCCATTTTCTGTGTCTCCTTTACCGCTTGATCCCCAGTTACCCGAGCTCCTGGCACGATTTTCATAAAAGGTAGTTTTAGACTTCCTTCTTTTGCAACATCTGGCAAAATGGTTCAGACCTTGGCAAAAATTACATATCTTACCATAGGCTGGACATTTCTCTGGTAGTTCACCATGCGTATATGAACAGTACCAACATTTCTTCATATTAGTTGTTTTTTGAGTTGATCTTCCATCAGTCATTGGTGGCGTACGATTCATAGCAAAAACTTCATCTCGACTCGTATGCAGATCTTTCATGAAACGCTCGCTTAGTTCGTATGTCCGGTAAGCATTCCCAATCTCCGGCAACGTATGTTCAGGTTTTTTCAACAAACTATTCTGAAGGTCTTTATATAGACAGTTTAGCACCAAATGAACTCGTATCATTCTTTCTGCATATGATTTGTTGCAGCCACCAATGCAAGTAAACTGGCATTTTGCAGCTTGTTTCTTCAAATCAGTCAAGTGCTGGTCGAAATTCTGCATCCCATTCTGCTTCAAGCAATTAAACTGATAAGTTTCCATAGGAACATTAATCATGGGAATACAATAGGCTGCAAATCCATCAATAACGTCTTTCAGGGTCCTCATATCATCATCTTTATTTTTCTCAAAAATCATATTATTATATACATCAAGACCTTCACCTCCAATATAATTAAAAAATAATGCTATTTTCCGTTTTTCATCTTTTAGTTTATTTTTACCTGATGCAATCATATAATTGTCAAATTTTTGTATCCATTTTTTCCAGTTATTGCCCAAGTTCTCATCAAAAACTAAAGGACCTGGCATTACAAATTCGTTCTCCATGTTTTATGTTGAAAAAACTATTCACAAAAAGGTATACTCAATTATTCACAGCTCACCTGATTGCTCGCTAAATTGTCCTTTATTCTTTTCTTAAGATGCGTAAAACACCTGACACTATGTTTAGTAATTAGTTGTAAATAACTCGCACAGATTAAATAATAAATAGCATCTCTTTATTACATGGCTGTATCTCACAAACTGCTGGAAAACTACCTAGCGTCTTTTGTTTAAGAATGACAATCTAAGTACCATATGTTTTACACAGTAGATCACATTGTACTACCAAACAGGAGATGGGATTGAAGGTGTTTGGACGCAAGTAAAACCTACAGTACTTAAAAATATTTCTGGGTGACTCAGTGATGACAATATTATTTCATGTGTTATGAATGGGATTTCAGTGGTTAGCTTTCCTGGGATATCATTTAAATATTAATTTATAATTGTTATGCTTTTGCAGGGGCTTATATAGGAAATAATTGGGGGGGGGGGCTGTTAGCATTTGGGAGGTATGGAATACTAACAATCTAGAACTGCAGCCCCCTCATAGAGGCTAATGTGCTTTTGTGTTGGTATGATATTAATTTGAATAATTGTTATTTATATTTAAAATGTCTTAAGGCTTAAGTTTTATTTTTTATTTTTTTGGGTGTGTTTAATGGCATATCAACATTAGGGCTGTTAACGCCGGGCTGTCTACAGGTTACCACCCTTTTCTTTGATGCCAACAGCATGTGGTCGGTCACCCATTCAGGCAGGCACTGACCACGCTTGACGTTGCTTAACTTCGGTGATCTACGGGAACCGGTGCATTCAACGTGGCTTTGGCCATTGGCTTAAGTTTTGTTCGTTGGAGGAAAAGAGGTTTAAATTCTAATCAATAGATCACAATCACTGATGAACAATTTTTAGAGATCTATACAAATTGAATTTACTAAATCATCCTATTTATTTATTCTTGTTACATGCAGTTCCTTATAATACTAATAGAATCGAAGATGTTTTGTTGTTTTTAAAGTGAGCATCATTGGGTTTAAAAATGTCTCCAGCCAAGAATTGACCTTTTTTAAAAAAAAAAAAAATACAGCAATTCATATTGCTTGAGCTTAGTGTTAATTTGGGAAATAGAATTATTGGCAAAATAACAAATAATATTTATATGCAGTACAGAGTTTGCAGCTAGGAGTTGATTCACTGTGCCTTCAAAAAAATAGTCCCACGAGGAAAAAAGGACCTGGTGAACATAAATAGTTCAAACAGTTTTAGATAAATTGCTCCCTGGCTAACAATTCTTAACCAAAACAGTTGAGTTGTAGTAGGTTATTTATAGGGAAATAACATTCCTTTCTTGAAAAAATACTTTATTTGTTTACAATAAATTTAAGTAAACCTATTAATAAAAAAAAAAAATAAAAAAATCATCTTTGGTATATAAAACGAGTTAGAAAAGAAGAAACTTATATTTTGTAAAATTTTAAGTAAAGAAAGCATAACAGAGCTACACAATAAATAAACTCTTCTGGCCTTGATATGAATTATTCAATTGATTCAACTGCATAAAATTGCTCTTGCATAACTATTATAACATAAAGACTAAAAGGAAGATAAAGTTCACAAATATGCTGTGCTGCTGGTTGCTTTATTTGGATAATGTCAAAGTAGTAGTAATTGTGTAACAATCAAATCAAAAACTCCATCCATCAATAATTGAATGAATAAACCTCTTCTTATCCTCGGTTTGTAGGTGCAAACTTGGAATGACTTTAGCTTGACTGATTCCTGCAGGTTGATTAGCACCGACTGTGGCCTTGTCATTAGTCTTATCAAGATTGCTTCCTTTAATTTGAGGTGTTGACGGTTTTGAATGGTTTATTTTCTCAGCAGATTCAGTTGTTGATATAGGATTGCTGGGAAGATCTATTTTATTTTTTCTGTTGACCATTTTCTTTCTTGTATCAAATTCTTGAAATGACTGAATTAAATTCTTCAAAGTTGATTTGCCTTTAGGTTTGATAAATACACTCCATGGGTCGACCCTTGGCTCTATCAAATTTTCATTTTCCTCTAATTCTCCATCCATCCTCAAGCATACACTACTGCACGCTCCAAAAACGACTATAGTTATAAGCTGTCAAAAAGCAAAGTATGTTATTTTAGCATCATGTGTTATGTGATCATGTAATATTTTTTTATTTTATAAATAAAAATGTTTTAAAATCGGCAAAAAATGTATTCCCTTAATTAAAGCAGTAATTATATTATTATTGACCAAAATCAAAATTTATAATTCCAGTAAAATGTTGAAATTATCAATCATCAGAAATAAATCATAACATTTATTGTTTTAAAATTAATGACAACAAATAAAAAAGAACAGATAAAATGTAGATTGAAATTCAAATTAATTTTACTTTTAGATCCTCCCAGAAATATATCATGTTCTGATTTGTAACTTAAAATGTTCAAATTTTGAATTCTTTATGGTCACATGAAATTGCCATTTTGTAGAATCATTTTTCAATTTATAATACTAAATAAGACACATCAAAAATAAAAATTCACTGATTTATGTCTTATTTTGAAGCCAACTTTCCACTTCAGCATTAAAAAACAGCATGATCTATTGAGTTTTGAAAAACGCTTTCTTTACCAGTATATAGAGCTCATTTTAAACTTCTAAAATCAACTGTTATCTTAATCGTAAAAATAGAGATGTGTCTTGTTTTGATTCTAGACGCATCATTTAAACAGTTATTTCAAATAAGTTAAGTTTCAGCACTTCATTCCTTTATTTATATTTCTAAACATTATTATAAACAAATTTTTTATACATAAGACTATTAATGAAGAAATACTTAGCTTCATAAATTTTTTTTAAATTTAACTATTTACTATTTATTTATTTATTTATTTTTTGTTCCATTATTATTAACTAAGAATTTTAGGAGCTTCATAAATTGATTTTTTTTTCATTTACTGTTCTTAAATAAATAAACCATTCATGTTCTGTTTAATTGGTTCAAAAATTGATTACCCCTTTTAGAAGTATTCATATATATATATATATATATATATATATATATATATATATATATATATATATATATATATATATATAAACAAAAATGTTTAATAAAATAAATACATTTGTTTACTTGGTTTGGTAAAAGTTTATTCCTCAAGGAATTGTTTCAAATTTTAAAAACTTATGTATATAAAATTAGCTTAATTTTTATAACAAGAAGTTCCATATTTTATTTTATAAGAATCCAAGTAATTGTTATTACTAAATTCAAAATATAGAAGTAAGGTAAGGCGATAAAACTACAAAAGCTTTTTACTTTCATCAGTTTATTTTGTTTTTCAATTGTAGAAGATGAAATTGACTCACCAGTATAAGTGGAGTCATTTCGGGACCTAGGAAGGTGTAGAGGAGGTTCCAGTAAAGGAGACAAGAGTAGAACTGTGCCTGAAGAGCTCGTCGGGCGGGAGAAAGGAGTGGATAGGGAAGAATGATAGGGATTGGTTTGTTGTTCACCTTGCACATCGGACTAGGAAGTCTCCACTTCCCTTAGCTCACATTCTCAGCCACACCCTCAGTTTACTAGCAATAGTTATAGGATTTATACACAATTTATATTATATTATCATTAATTTCAAGGTCAAGAGATTAAATAAAGTTAGCAAGGCAACAAATATTTCCTCCAACCTTATTTATTTATTTTTTTTAAGAAGGTTATAATTTGGCATGGACACTAACTGTCTGAACCTCTTTGATAAGAATAGGACCGTTTGGTTTTACTCCCTCTACACGAAATGTCTTGAATGAATTTTTATAAATGCAAATTAATTTGGAGAATCTTGATTTTAGTTTTATTATTTGCTTTTCTATAACTAAATTGATTTACTTATTGATTATTGAGATATTATATTGAAGCCACTTGAATATTATTTTGTAAACTTTGGATAGATTATATATTTACATGTCTTATAATTTTGTCTAAAAGACCATTGACAGTGCGGCAATAGCAAGTTCTTTATGATTTCACGTAGGCATTGTGATGCTTTCTTTGTAAGAAGTTTTAAATTGTAAGCCTCAAGCATTTTTGGGTTGTCATTGATGTTTTAGGTACCTTATTATGATTATGGTGTATCTGATGTTTAAGATTAACTATAATAATAGGTTCAACAGATTTAATAAATGAATGAAAATATTTTGAAATATATATATATATATATATATATATATATATATATATATATATATTTCAGCAGGCTATTTGAGCCGAACATAAATAAAATGTATGAGTTGCTAGTCAGGAATAATTATAAAAATGATCCATCATTACTAGGGCTGATTCAGTTTGACAATCTTGTCATTTGATACAGAAAAGGGTAAGGGTTAAACAAAAAAATAACACTATTTATAAAGATTGTCATAAAATATTTTTTTAGAAAGAATTTTATTATATAAATTGACTTATTCTAGATGCAAACAATAAATTGATTATCTCTTACAAAACAAAATATGAAAGCATTTATTTGTAGACAAACACTCTTCTGTCTAAATTAAATAAATATACATATTTATAAGGTCTTGGTAGGAATACATTTATAATTCTATATTATCAATATCACAATATACTTACGTATTTTTACAAAGGTAGTTTAAAATTTACTGCTTGCTTCTAAAAATTTGCAACAATTTTAATAAAATTATTATAAATCTTTATTTTAAATGTAATAGTATCTATATACACTTCAAACATTAGAATAAAAAATAATTACTAGAAATGATTATTTGTTTTATTTTAGAAGCACTAACAAAATACTTAAAGCAAGTGTGGTTCAAGAGGAAGAGAGTTGCTTTTTAAGGCCCATTCTAATTTTGGAAATTTTAAAATGTATTATTAATAACAAAAAGAAAAATATTTTTATCTTCAATGTATTAACTGAGAGGTAACATTTTGATTGACTTGTATAACTGTCCTTGCTAACTTGTCCTGCAGTTGTAAGTCGCTGAACCACTACCCGAATTTGATGTAACCATATTCATTAGCACCATATCAAATGGGTCGGCTCGCATCCGAAGCTGGTTTGAACTGGCTACTTCATCCTTTTCCTTTATTTCCTGATCGTTTTCATGGCCATCCTGCACAGTTATGTAATAAAAATAAATTAACTTAAATTTAAATGTTTTTATTTAATATAATATGAGAAAAAATATTATCTTAAACAATTAGAGTAGATTAGATTATTGTTGACTCATATCCTCCGCAGTAAGGGGATACATTTCGGCCTTTGTGCTATTGTACGAGTCCTAAAATGGTCATCCCTTACCTTAAACTCCTGATGAACTTCAGATAAATGAAGGAGACGTTTTTTCAATGCTAGACGTTCAAATTTACCATGCCTAGGTGTTTCATCCTTGTATCTACACTATCTGCAGACTGGTAATGGACTCATCTTCATAATATACACTTTATTTAGAGTACAATTGCCAGAGAACTGTCCTTATCACACTTAAGTCCCTACTGGCCATTACCTATCTTAAAAAATACTGATTTATGGAACTGGAGATTGTTGGGGTTCTTCATGAGACCTAATAAAAGCCTGTCCTGGCTAGAAAAGGGTGGTAAACTGTAGAAATCTCACCCGAATAATCTGTGTTATGTATAAGTGGACATTAACATTAAACACATTGGTGCCGGACTGGTATTGGACTGGCATAAGCCAGGGGCCGGACAGTTTATCTATATTCCGGGAGAAGGGACGTTCCCTGAACGTGTCCAGGCCCATGGAATGTCTTGCATATACTAACCCACATTACATGAGATATTTTGTCATTGCATGTTTTTACTGAAATATTTTGTTCATGTTTGTCTTATTATTAATTGATAAAGAGGGGTCTAGATTTTTTAAAATAAAATGTAATCATTCATAAGTGCATTAGCCATGGTTCAGAGCAATACTGGCAAGTAGAATTGCATATAAATCTACAGTTGGGTCTATTTGTATTCATACTACGTGTATTATTTTTCTTCTTATATAATGGTAGTTTTGAAGTGATATTACCTTATCTGAGTGATTCATCAAAGGTCATTCATTTTAAAAAGGCGAGGTAATAATATAATAAAGAATGCCTTATATGAAAATGCTTTATATGATCATAAATTGAAAAAAGTGTTATTTACAATAGAAAAAATATGTACAAAAACTTAAATGAATAAATTTAAACTTAACACAATTTGCTAAAACATTATACACTATTTATCAAATAAGGAAATGTGATACAGCCTAAAACATTGGCTCGGATGGTCTGGGCAATCTGGGTAAAACAAAATTACTGATTTCCGTTTCCCATTTTTTTTTTTTTTTTTTTTTTGCATTGACAACAATCCTTCTGTTTGTGTCGCTTCTTGTCACCTTTAAAACCCAACTGATCTCGATAATGATGCATAAAGATTAGAGATGCGTTCGCGAGTTATGGGTTCAATTGCTGGGTTACGAACAGGTCCTTTACGCAAAGATTACAAGATTTACGATAATGGATTTCCAAAATGGTTTCAAATCTTTCTTCCCAGGCAAACGTCTCTTATATAATGAAGGAAAAAAAATATCCTAGTAAGTAAAAAATAACTAAAGCGCGGAATTGCAAACAGAATTCACTCCTTTCAAAATTATAATCACTTACTTGGATGTGCCGGGGCGGATAACTTTTGTTTTTTGGGTCCCGTAGTAATTTAAAAAAGCGTAAACTGATTAAAAACACAACCTTATTCAAATATTATCTTTGAACTCGAAAAACAACAACTTAATACAGTAAACGGTAAATATCTAAAGAACTACAAATGGTAGGCGAGTGCGGAAAAAAAGGGTAGAACCGTACTTCTTCGCTGCACAGGGTATACTAACAGAATAACAGATAGAAAGAAAGCCAATGCTGAAAAATAGTACATTTTAGAAATATAGAGGAGATCGTTCTAGGAGCGTGGTCCGGCCCTGGGGATAGCTTGTCAACACGTTCCCAGAACGTTCTCCGGCACGTTTTTATTTATTTATTGTAGAAAATGTAGTTTTATTAACACTCATGATCAAACTCAATCTCCATGTTCCCAATCTCTTCTAAAAACTGACTTCTGTCAATGAACATTAACAAACATTCACAGATTGTTTAAATGCCAGTACTACTATTATTTATCTTCTGTCTCTTTCTTACATTAGAAAATTTGTAATGCTAGTGAAAAATGACCTTTAAAGAAAGGTTTACTATTGTCAATACAATTGTTATCAATAACATTGTAATCAACATATTGACCTGGATCTGTCTTGATAATAGAATTTTGTGAACTTGGTTTTTATCTCAATGTTATAGAAATTTCCCTTCTTAATTGTTATGTAATCATTTTTAATGTTTTCAAATATTAACAAAACACTCAATAATTTTCAAAAAAATTCTTATAAGGCTTAAAAAATAGCCCTTAAATAAATTTATCATAAATTATTATTATTATTATTTATTTTTTTTAACGGCGCATCTGCATCTTGGCCATTAGCGCCGAAAAAAATGATGATTTTTTTTATCATAAAATAACTTTAATTAATTGTTTAATCATTTGAGCTAAACAACTGTCGCAATTCATTCATCCAAAAACATTTACAAGTCATAACAAAAATTAAAATAATAAAAAAACAAAATTCAAGAAAAATGAACTCATCAAAATAAATGAGAGCTAGAAAAAATTATAGAAACATGCATAACTGCTAGAAACATGAAAATATACTGCTGAATATTTTCCTTTAACTGATACCAAAGGGTCGAACTTTGCCTGATTCCTGGTTCCCACAGCACGTCTATTATTTTTCTAATTTCTACCTATTTGGGAATTATTAGATAAGGATAAGCTCAACAGGTGTTTTTATTGACATTTGCATCGCCTGATAAACTGGGTTATTTACTGTTCTCCAGGAAGGACTACTTTTAAAAGGTGAGTTGCTCTCAGTCACTAATTTATCTAGTTAAACATGCATTATTTAGTTTTTTCTTCAATCTTTGTCTTATTGGCTCTTATTTTGAAAATTATGAAAATAAAACCCTAATGTCATTTTTAGGGTGGTAACCTATAGATAACCCGACCTAAAATTCGTAGTTAATAATAAATGGACGTTAAAATTTAAATAAATAATGTCATTTAAAAAAATAAAAATGACCGTTTTTGCTCGTATGAGGTAATGTACACTGTAATCATGGGGTGAGACTCATAACATAGGATTCCCCATCGAAAATGGCCATGTACTAATGTGACTTCACTTGATGGGGTATAATTAATACAACATATTTTTTTAATTATTATTATTTAGTTTTAGATGCAACTCAGAGCTTCCAGTTAAACTATTCGGAAGGAATAAAGCTTTAAGGAAAAATACTGTTATGGAGGTAATAATTGGTTTTGGCGAGGTTACATTTAAAAATATGTCAAATCTGTACTGAAGTGACCCCATTTTACGGTATTTATATTTATATAAATATATATATATATATAGTAGAAGAAATATAATATTTATTCCAAATATTTAGTTTGATAAATTAAATGGGAATTGAAAAGAAAAAATGAAATGACAAATTATACCTAGTACACACTCAAACAGATTATACCACTTAGTAGAAAAATAGTTAAGAGTTAAACAGAGTAATAGTAATCATGTCAAAGCCTATGATGGACAAAATTTAATTTCGATCAACTCCTTATATTTTGGATGGCTTATATCGTGTTAATAAGGCCAAATAATATTTATTCATTTTATCTATACCTACCACCCTATTTTAACCATGATAGAGGTGATGAATTCTCTTCTTTTTCTTTAAGAAAAAACACCCCCGCCCCCTGGGTGGGAGTCGAACTCATAACCCTAGGAATTGAGTGTTAACACGTTAAAACTCACTGACATCAAGCCTGTAAGTTATTAATTAATAATCTATATTATTAATAATGTTTGCAAATGGAAACAAATTAAGGAAAATACCTCAGGCCTTGGACTCCAGAGACGAACAACATGTTCAATTCCTGAAGTAGCTAGAAGGCAGAACACTGGATGGGGTTGGAGGCAGTTCACTATTGAAGAATCACCCCTTAATATTCGTATGCTATTTGTAGTCTTTCTATCCCAGATAAAGATCGATCCATCATCAGAACCAGCTACAATGTACTGGCCATCACTGAAAATTAGTAAAACATTTTAAAAAATTGTTAATGAAGTGAAGAACACATAGTCATTGGTCATTACGAAGGCAGGTTTAATTGAGAATTGGGAAAAGAGATGAAAGGGTTTACCCGGGACCAAAATTTGAATGTACTGGCCATTATTTTTATTTTATTGCAACCAAACCCAACAAACATGATCTCCAAGTGATGAGAACAAGAAAATGGATTCATTAGAAGTCGGGGTTTACTCAAATTGAATTTAGCCGCCAAACCTCAGACAGTGGTTGGTAAGGCGTTATACAGCAGTATCCAGATTCTGCGTTATGATTGGATTTTCACTTTTTACATGTGGATGTTTTTATAATTCATTAAGATCGATGAACAAAAATGTGAATCTTTTATTGTGTTTATTGAGTAGTGTATTACCTCACTTAAACAACAATCCAGAAGAAAATTAATTAAAAAAATAATAATTCAGCAGTTCATTACAAATATGCCTCTCTACCAAGCCATTATTGTTGTTTTAATATTTTTTATGGATAATGAACAAAACTACAATAGTGATTCTGCACACCTGGTGTACTGCTACTCCAAGCCACAATGTTGGTTTACCACACGAGGGGATGGCTGAGCTCGTGCTACAATAGGTAGGTGTGGTGAACTGGCCATCTATACTGGCTAAACATTTAAAAAATTGTTTTTGTTTTTATGGGGCATCTTTATCTAGGCCAAAAGTGCCAGGCTATCTATAGGTTGCCACAAGAACTGGGAATGTTTTCAGCATTCCTGTGAAATATCATGTGGCAAGCAACAAAACTACTGCTGGAGATGAAAACTGAACAAATAATAAAAATTGAGTTTTGTATAAAATAATAAGTGACATAGTCATATAATTGTTTGCATAAGATGTATTACATGAGGAAGTGAAAGGATTCTTTCATATGTGGTGAGATAGGTTTACCAACTCCCACAAAAGATAGTAATCCATGTAATTAATTGAGGTTCTGATTAGTAAATAGATTAGTTTCAATAGTTGTTAGATACATCACGATGGATCTGATCAATAATTATGAGAATAGTTAATATGGAGGGCTGAAAATGGATTCTTAAATAATAAGTAGACGCACGGCACCAATGGCCCAGTTGTCGCTTCACCGTAAAAAAAAAATAAAATAAAAAAGAAGTAGACAACAGAGCCTATGACATAGTAAAATGAAGACTATGTTTTTACAATAAATAGTAAATGAGTACATCATAACAACCAGTTGATAATACGCTTGTACAGAAATTTATGTAAAATGAGTGGAGAAAATTAAATAGTTGAGGTAGTTGTTTAAAATAAACGCTGTCTAAAAAGATTTTTACTTCAGAAAATGTAGTAGAAAAAAAATTGTTAAGAGTAAAATTTATTTACAAATATTTGTTAATGAAACAAAAAATTATTTATGAAAATACCTTCCAAGAAAGTTGGCTTCTTTGATGTCAGTAGTAGTGTTACAGTGGCCATAAAATCTCTGATTATAATCTTTCGCCTCTTCTCTCCATAAGATTTCCTTTCCACTTACATCTGGGAAATCTTCTCTGAATTCTGAAGGCTCTTTCTCTTGTGATTCTAAAAATTAAAGCAATGCAAACATTTAAGCAGTCAACATGAATTTTAGCAAATCAGGCATCACAAATTTACCTTCGCTTTTCAATTTGTTTTTAATGTCTTTTTCAAGAGCTGCACAAGCTACACTTTTGGCATGAGAAGGAAACCTTTCCTTAAAATTGTTTAATGATGCAAGGGCTTCTTCATACCATGACAATTCATATAAACAACGAGTTAACCTGAAATATAAATTTAAGCTCCATCATATTTTTTATTAAAAAAAAAGTTATATTATTTGAAAATAGTAGTTTAATCTAAAATTTGTGCATTAGTAAAATTCAGTATCTACATTATAGTAGAAATTATCCTACATTATTTTCTAGCCAGTATTTCCAGATTGGACCATGATGTAAACCTCAAAGCTGGTTTCCTCCCTATGTAGGGAAGGAGGAAACGCACTAAAAATGAACATACTCCATCATGTTTATCATAACTTTACATATTCAACATCTTATCTGGTGCCTCATTAAATAATAGCTAAAAGAGTTTGGCCAATGGTGCTAAAACTTTGACTGATCCCCTTGTGCCAAGACTATTTTTTGAATTCTTGTTTTGTTTGTTCCAATGTTACGACAGCATATTCTTTTTTTATTGTTTATTCAAGGTTAACACTATTATACTATTTATATTATTACACCATGAAGAATCGATTCCGGCTCAAGTGGTACATCACCCAACTCGTGCTCTAGACGAGAAGGACTGAGTTCGAAACTTGAGTGCGAACTATAATTTTCTAGTGTTGTTTTCCGGTGATTGAAATTCGAAGGCCAAAATGTTTGAAGGCATATTCAGCCTTTAATGGGTAAATACAAGAGGAAAATCAACCAGGAAGTGTACTGAATTCACATAGTGTGTTAGGTTAAGACAGGGCCGCCACATCTCAGAGCCGGGCCCGGGACCAGATCACGGGCCCCCACTTCTCAGCGCCAGAATGAAAATTCTAGTACTTTGCTATAGGACTTTGGGCATTTTAAAATTATTTTCATCTTGAGTTTTGAGCAAAATGAGAATAAAAGCCGACAATTGGTGCTGCAAAGGTCACTTTCCGTACTTTTTTTCCAATTAGCGAGGATCGGCCCGGGCCTGGGACAACTGTACCCGGTTGTCCCCCCATGTGGCGGCCCTGGGTTAAGAATAACCTGAGAATTCCTGTTAAGTATCTGGCCTTATATGGGGCTGATACTATATACAGGGTTATACTATTTTACAAAACTTTTTTTGTTTATTTATTGTTTATATAGGATATCTACAGTCAGGAATTCTGCAGAAAAGAAGAAAACAATTTGAAGAAGGATGAAGTAATTAGAAATAAAAATAAATGAAAACAAATCAGGAATTAACATGTATTTTTGTTAGTCCTTTTTGTACACAGAGAGCTGCAAGGAGAGTTGGTTATTAATTGTTATTATTGTTGAATTAATTTTGAGTTAGAATTATTTTTAAGTTGAATAGCTTTGTTTAAAACTAAGTTATAAACAAGTTATAATGAATGTGTGTACAAAAAAAAAAAAAAAGAAGAAGAAGGTTTTTCTGTTTATCATTTGCTCTAAATTTTATGAATAATAAACAAGCGACGTATATACTCAATAACTACGGCCAATAAGTTTCCCATCCTCCTTTTTTATCCGTGACTTTGGACAAGACACCAGTCACTAAAAAAAGTGTTTTTTATGAGCTGGGAGAGCAACGATTCTTAATTCCCCTGAAAAGTTCACACGAGCAAAAACTTCATTCAAATACCCTCTAGTAATAGGCAGGAATAATAGAAGTACGCTACAGTAACGCTACATAGCTCTAAAGTCGTGAAATGACAAGATAAAAAATGCGAGAGATACGAGGAGCGAGAGATATGTGGGTCCCGTCATCCTTCGACTTGTTCACAAATTAATGGTACACGGGTTCCAACCACTCGCAACTGCTGGAGAAGTCAACGGAAGAGAAAGGGTTAACAATCAAAATAAATGGCAAAGCCGTACATCCATTTATATAAAGGATGGTGTTCATATTTGATGGAGCTTATGGTAAATGTCAGTTGATTATTATTAATCAGTTGATGGTAGCAAGGAAAATGAAAAATTAGATGGCTAATTTAAAAGGTTTGTGCATCTACTTCTTTGGCCATAAGTGCCAGGCTTGCCAGTCTAACTAAACATTGGGAAGTAGAGAATTTTTTCAAGCTTTACCAAACCCCTACCTTCACCATCACTGCTAACCATCCAGTTGCTGGAAGACCGAAGATCAACTATTAAAAATTTATACTGACTATTAACGACCTACCATTTTTAAGTAAACTAAATAAGTATTAATATTAGTTAAAAAACAGCCTATATGCGTTTGATTATATAAAGAGAAGATAAGGAGCCTAAGTTAAAATTGAAACTGTCTTACAAAACAAATAACAATGACTTAATTATAAGTAGAATTTATACCTAAAATATGCTTTAACATTATTGTGGTCATAGCTTAGCGAGGTTATACAGTCTCTCAAACCAGCGTAGACATCTCCACACCTAGAAATACAGTTATTCATTAACCAATCATACTAGATATAATATTTAATTCCAGAGATATATAATAATCATACCAGTCTCGTTTCATATACGCAGCAGCTCGATTTGAATAAAAAACAGAACTATTAGGGTACTGGTCAATTGCTTCGTTGTACACTCTAATGGATCTGGAGTATTGCTCCTTTTCAAATAATGAATTTCCCTGAAAATAAGAAGGCCCAAAATTAAACGAAGTAACCAATTCTTCTTCTGATTGCCCCAAAAAATGAAAAAGAAAAAAAAAACATAAGTCCCGAGCCTGGTTAAACAAATGTTTAGCACATTTATTAATTTGTAGCATATAAAAGTCCCATAACTGTTTTGCAACATAAATATATTAAACTTTAAATATATTTTTAAAAAAATAATTATTCTAGTCAGGGCAGTGTAGAGATAATAGCAATAGAGGATTTCCCAAGAGTGGTAAATCTATTTTCCAGGCAAAGGTCCTGACTAAGGACACTACATGAAACCATAAAATAAATAGCTTTTAAACTTTTTGCCACACACAATCTTTCAGTATAAATATTCAAAAACATTCATTTATACAAATTATTTAAGTCATGATACAACTAATTAAACCTAAGCGTATTTTCATCAAAGTAAGTCTGCTACCTAGCTGAAGTACAATGTGAGAGTCTGTTACTATCCTTATCTCGGAGTATAACAGTATGAATTGCAGCTATTACAACGAAGAGAATACTGAGGACTCTAAGTTTATTAGTTAATATATTTGAAAAATGTTCTTTTTTGAGACTTACCACTAATTTTAAGGCATTTATGTGTTCAGGCAACTGTGGTTTATGTTTTGAAGAAAGAAAACCATTTTCAACACGCACACCATTACAATAAGCTTTAAGAGGTTCAGAAACTTCTGAAAATAATGCTGACAATTAGATTTTTAAATATTTAAATCAAAGTAGTATTATATAACAATATAATGGAAAAAATGGAATACAATTAACTTACTTTAGATATTGAAAAGCTTACCTTTATTATCATTTGTTAATTTTATTAGAAGACTTCTTGATTTGGCTGTAATATCAAAAAGATATATTTGCTCACTACCCAAATTAACCAATAAATCAGTTCCATTAGGGCCAAAAGTTACATATGTCGCACTATATTGTCTCAATTCCCTTTCAGTAAGTTTTCTTCGGCAGGGAACGTGCCCTACAAAGACATTCAATCATGAATTAAATCATATCCAATTTAAGTAAAATTATTAAAAATATGTTTTTTGTTGTTTTCTTTTAATATAGTACAATGCCTTTTATGTCCACAAATTTTGGCACAAAAATACTTTGTCTAAAACAAAAGGACATGTTCTTTAACCAGCGGACTACACCCACCATTATACCAGCGGACTACACCCACCATTATACCAGCGGAATAAGCTGACTGAAAAAAAAATCCTCCCACTAAAGAATTGTAACTCTAACAATATTTATGATTTCATGTTCCCAAAATGATGAACAGGCACCTTTTCCCATTCATGTAAAGTCAGTTGTGTAAATCGAGGTAACATTTGGGGAAAGTGAAGTATTTAATACAATTATTTTCTCTATAGAATTGAGGAGTTCATGGATTTTCGTATATCTTGTGAAAAATGGTTAGGACATTGGGAAATTTCGGTTAAGTGACTTTCTGACGGTGCTGGTCCAAACCCTAGATGAAAAAAGGTTATAAAAACTCTACAATAGACTAATAAAGTCAGAGAAATTGAAAAAAAAAAAAAAAAAAAAAAAAAAAAAAAAAAAAAAAAAAAAAAAAAAAAAAACCCAACCCTGCGCAGAGATTTGAATGCTGCATTTCCTTTGGCAGGAACACAGGATGCAAACCCACATTGTTTCAAGTGGTGTCGATATACACTTTTCAACTGTTACAAGTGAATGGCACCACTTGTTAACGGTTACCAGTGTACTGAATAAGATTAAAAGAAAGGTAATAAACTGAGCCCCAGATAATTTATTACACATTTTACTGTGCTCTGGAACTTATCCATTAGTATGTTAAAAGATATCTTGCAGCTAAATAAATGTGTAGTATTTTGCTAACTTTCAGTCAAAATACCATAAATGATGGTATTTTGAAGAGTAAATATAAAATTAGAACTTAAATATTTACCTGGTACAAAATATTGTACGCAACCAGAAGGAAGATTATCTTCAGTGCATGAAGAATTAGCTTGTGGCCCCTAAAACATTAATCAATGAATGAAAAATTAAGCGAGTTTAACAGTATTTGAAGAAATATAATATTCTTGCACATATGCATATTATTCATTATTACTTATTTTGAGATTTGATATTTAACCCCGATAAAAGCAGTGGCGCTCTACCCTAACCATCCCTTCCTAGGCAGAGTGAAGCCAGATGACTGTGTACAATGTTTTTATTTTTTATTTTTTTACTGCGCACCGACATCTAGGTCATTAGCGCCGACATCCATGGTGCTGAGGGGAATTTTCCCAACAAGCCGTGAGGTGAGAAAATTTCTGCTGCTGGTGGGATTCGAGCCCACCATCTCCCGCATGAGAATCTAAGGTATTAGCCATTAGCCACTGGGACACCCTTGTGTATAATGTTGTTTAAACTTTTGGCTCTCCTTACAGTCTGACAACTAACTCTTTTTTTTATTGTTTTTTGACACTGTGCTAACTTCTTGTTGAAACTGCTGTTACCTGTGAACACGATGAAATCAAAAATGTATGCCATACATGCAGTCTCTCAACACAAAATATCTTATCACAAAACGGCTGCGTTTTCAAGGTATGTATTGTTTAAGAAAAAAGCCAACCCTTAAAAATAATTAAAACCTTACATCTGTACACAGATTTACAAAAGGGTACATTGCCTCGAATATCTTTTTTTTATATGGTCACTTGTGTCCTTCAGAGTATACTCGTGTGTTGTGTTTACTCAAACATAGCCTTCAAGTGGCTAAGTACATAAATTTTGATTCCAAAACAATAGGATCCTTAGAACACATTAACATTTGATTCTTAAAAGACCTAAATAATTCATTAAAACATTTCCCACCAGATGTAATTCAAATTAATTTAGATAAGGTTCCTTTAGATTATTTTCAACTCGAGAGTGAGAGGAATGAAACTTCGCATGGATGAATAGATAAATAAAAAAGAGGAAGCTTTACAAGTGTAAAAATTCTATTTTTTTTTTTTTTTTTTTTTTTTTTACGGCGCACAGTCTTCTAGGCCATTAGCACCGACATCCATGGTGCAGCAGGGAATTTTCTCGGCGGGCTCTTAAATAAGGAAAATCCTTCCTGCAGACAAGACTTGAGCCCCCATCTTCCGCATGAATCCAAGGCGTTAGCTACTAGACCATGGGGAGACCCCAAAGGGTTATTTTTATTTATTTTTTGGGGGGTGCATCGACTACTTTGGGTGGTCATTAGCACCACAGAGGGGAGGGTTATTGTTTACAAAAAGTATATTATTGAACAAAAATCAGAAACACAAATAAGCTCACCTTAACAGGCTTAATCATTCGCCTGTCATAAATTCTAATATAAGGATCATTGGCACCAACAGCAAGCAGTTCGGTTCTTAATGGATTTATACATATACACTTAGCTTCAACATAAGAATCAGTCATATAAGTTTTCAAATCCACTAAAACATTCTTCTCGCTTTTTGAACAAGTATGCTTCACCCTCAAATCGAATTGCCTGCAATAAAAAAGAATAGAAAAACCTTTTTATCTATGATCAAACAAGGATGAATTGACCGAAATATTTCTTTACTATGAAATCAAAATCTGTATAATGAGGCTAAAGTAGTTAAAATCTATAAAGGTCAATGATTAGATACCTAATAATACCATCTTCAGCTGCACTCCAAAATATATCCGGAGAATCAGCAGATGTAGCAAGTCGTTTGACCCTGCCTCCATGGCAAAGGCAGACACGAGTAGTTTCTTTACAAACTAAATTATGTACTCTTACTTCATAGTCTCCAGCTCCAGTTATTATGGTGTTGTCATTGGATTCGGGCATAAACTAATTCAGAAAAAAAAATTAATATAATTACAATATAAACTAAACTACATTACATTAAATCACTTTCATCCATTGTGCGGTGAAATATTTTTTTTTAAGCTCTTAACCAGGCAATATATATCCAAGCAAGATAACTGACTTCCATGGCTTTTTAAAACGCTTATGGAGGTGTATTTCAATCTATCAGTGTGGTACTTTTTTAAAATTGTAGAAGAACTCAGAGGGTTTTAGACATAAAACAACCACCCTCAACTCCATCACCATGACCAAAATGGAAGATAGCGTGCATTAAAGTTAAATGTTTAGTTTTCTATTGCCAAAACACTAATTTTTATTTTTCTTCATTTATTAATCTTATTGATTATAGTAATTCTATTGTTGAAATTTGCATCGGGAGCAAAAAAGTCTAAAACACACTTTTTATATTTTATAATATACTAGCTGTTACCCGGCGTGCCATGCTACACCTACTTTCTGCATATAGAAAAGCCTAAATAAATTAGAAGCCAAATAAGTATTATTAAAATCTAATAACTCGAATCTGTAACTGTTATGAACTCGTGGCCTCCCAACTGTGATTCCTAGACGACTTTGACCTAACCTATAACACCCCCCGAATCAGACATACATGTATGCCAAGTTTGGTAAAAATCGTTAACGGTGTGGATTTAAAAAAAAAAACATACAGACTGTTGCAGCTGGTAGACGTTTTTGACCTGGCCTATGGCAATCCCCTGATCAAGACCAGCCTGTGTGCCCAGTTGATCAAAATCTGTGAAACGGTGTGGGTTTGTATAAAGAACAAACACACAGACAGACAGATGGTAGCCATTTTGACCTAGCCTATGGCAATCGCCGTATCAAGATCTACCTGTGTTCCAAGTTAGGTCAAAAGCGGTCGAACGGTGTGGATAGGGAACAAACATACAGACAGACAGCTGGTAGATGTTTTTGACCTAGCCTACAGCACTCTCCAGATTAGGATCTACCTGTGTACCGAGTTCAGTCAATATCGGACGAACGGTGTGGATTTGTATAAGGGACAACCATACAGACAGACAGCTATAAGACGTATTTGACTCAGCCTACGACACTCCCTAGATTAAGATCTACATGTGTACCGAGTTTAGTCAAAATCGGACCAACGGTGTGGATTTGTATAAGGGACAAACATACAGACAGACAGCTGGTAGATGTTTTTGACCTAGCCTACGGCACTCTCCAGATTAGGATCTACCTGTGTACCGAGTTCAGTCAATATCGGACGAACGGTGTGGATTTGTATAAGGGACAACCATACAGACAGATAGCTATAAGACGTTTTTGACTCAGCCGACGACACTCCCTAGATTAAGATCTACATGTGTACCGAGTTTAGTCAAAATCGGACCAACGGTGTGGATTTGTATAAGGGACAAACATACAGACAGACAGCTGGTAGATGTTTTTGACCTAGCCTACGGCACTCTCCAGATTAGGATCTACCTGTGTACCGAGTTCAGTCAATATCGGACGAACGGTGTGGATTTGTATAAGGGACAACCATACAGACAGACAGCTATAAGACGTTTTTGACTCAGCCTACGACACTCCCTAGATTAAGATCTACATGTGTACCGAGTTTAGTCAAAATCGGACCAACGGTGTGGATTTGTATAAGGGACAAACATACAGACAGACAGCTAGTAGACGTTTTTGACTTAGGCTACGACACTCCCCAGATTAAGATCTTCATGTGTACCGAGTTTAGTCAAAATCGGACCAACGGTGTGGATTTGTATAAGGGACAAACATACAGACAGACAGCTGGTAGACGTTTTTGACTTAGGCTACGACATTCCCCAGATTAAGATCTTCATGTGTACCGAGTTTAGTTGAAATCGGACGAACGGTGTGGTTTTGTATAAGGGACAAACATACAGACACAGCTGGTAGATTTTTTTTGACCTAGCCTACGGCACTCTCCAGATTAGGATCTACCTGTGTACCGAATTTAGTCAAAATCGGACGAACCGTGAGGATTTGTATAAGGGACAAACATAACGATAGACAGCTGGTAGACGTTTTTGACTTAGCCTACGAAACTCTCCAGATTAAGATCTACATGTGTACCTAGTTTAGTGAAAATCGGATGAACGGTGTGGATTTGTATAAGGGACAAACATACAGACAGACAGCTGGTAGACGTTTTTGATTTTTGACTTAGCCTACGACACTCCTCAGATTAAGATCTACATGTGTACCGAGTTTAGTCGAAATCGGACGAACGGTGTGGATTTTATAAGGTATAAACATACAGACAAACAGCTGGTAGACGTTTTTGACTTAGGCTAAGACACTCCTCAGATTAAGATCTTCATGTGTACCGAGTTTAGTCGAAATCGGACGAACGGTGTGGTTTTGTATACGGGACAAACATACAGACAGACAGCTGTAGATTTTTTTGACCTAGCCTACGGCACTCTCCAGATTAGGATCTACCTGTGTACCGAATTTAGTCAAAATCGGACGAACCGTGTGGATTTGTATAAGGGACAAACATAACGATAGACAGCTGGTAGACGTTTTAGACTTAGCCTACAAAACTCCTCAGATTAAGATCTACATGTGTACCTAGTTTAGTGAAAATCGGATGAACGGTGTGGATTTGTATAAGGGACAAACATACAGACAGACAGCTGGTAGACGTTTTTGATTTTTGACTTAGCCTACGACACTCCTCAGATTAAGATCTACATGTGTACCGAGTTTAGTCGAAATCGGACGAACGGTGTGGATTTTATAAGGTATAAACATACAGACAAACAGCTGGGGGATTTTTTTTGACCTAGCCTAGGAGATTTCTCTTATCAAGACCTACCATTATTCCAAATTTGGTCAAAATCGGTCAAACGGTGTGGATTTGTATAAGGAACAAACAAACAGAAAAACAGACAGACACGTGATTTTTATATATATATATATATATATATATATATATATATATATATATATAGATGTCCCGCTTTGGGTTCTTTTTATAAGGGTAGGATGTAAGCTAATATTTTGCCTATTTCTACAATTAAAGAGTCGATAAAATTCTCTTGATTCTACCAAAGCCATGGCACTGATATTAAAGCATTGAAGAGAGAAAGATTAAGAAACCACTGGAGGTGGTGATAAATCGGTAGCAAAATTGCAATCTGATTTAGGTGTATTTGATGAGACTGTATGTCTGCAAGAGGTTGAAAATTTGGCCCCCTTTCACTCTTTTAAAACAAAGTTTATTTATTTTATTTTTAAATATCATACTTTCAAATAAAGAGAGAAGTTCTCTTTTCAAAAATAAAACAGAAATTGAAGTTTTCCTTGTTTATTCGTGGAATATAATATATATTCGTTGTTTGTTTCGTGTACTTTCTTGCAAGCCCATGCATCCTATAAGTCACAAAGATAAGAATCGGATTTTTTTTTTATTATTTATTTTAATTTTGATATATTTAAATAAAACAGATTTGATGAGTCCAGTTATCTACAGAGAGAAAAGCTATCACTCCTAATGGGAATCAAACTCACAACCCTAGTGTTGGAGAGTCGACTCCCAAACTGAAAGGAATGAGGCTACTGTTATTAAATCTATATAAAAGAAATTCATTTCACAAATGAAAAATTGATTTTTGTATGGCGATTTTGGTTTGAGTTAAATATAAATCAATATTGATCTAATTTATATCTCTGTTGTTTGAGATAATAATGATAATGCAAAAAGCAGGTGTAGAATGTATATGAGGATGAACAATAAAAAAAAGTCCAACCCTGCGTAATTTTGGCACGTTTTCATTCTTATCATTCCTAGTGTCATTTGGTAAGCTTAGAATAGAATCCCTATGGAGAGGGAGATGAAACTCGCGGAAAGAAACGTTCAATGAAACGAAACCAACAACTTCAGAGTTTTAAGCACTTATTTCTCCAAATGTGACCTTCCGATCTAAAATTACATCAGAAATGTTTTTGTAGGACATTTATTAAGCTTTCGAATAGTTACTGTCCATTTACCACGATTACTTAACCATTTTAGAGATATTTAAGAAAATATACAAAAATCCTACAACTGCTCGTGTCTGTTAATAACTTTCTTTTTTTTTAAATACTTTCTTAACAATAAATGTAAGCAAAATTTTAATACCTTAGTTTGGGTGAATTTTAAACACGTAGAAAATATTTCAACTAATATCCAACGATTCTAAGTTCCCAAACCGAAAATTAGTTAGAAAAACTAGTTTTATCCACTTTTCTTAGCGGAAACAGTTACTGATATTGCCTTGAAAATGGATTTACGTTAGACAACCTACAAAAAGTGTACCTGGAAGCCTACAAATAAAAAGCCATAAGGGCAACAATCTTTATTGCTCACATTTCGTCCATAAAACAGTGCTCTGGTAGGCGGATTCAACTGGTTAATGAACTTGACTTTTTAAATCAGACAAAGTATTTTTATATAGAGGAAACACTCTAAAAGGTTCTCAATAATTTGTCTTAGATGAATCAAACTGTTAATAGCTGCACATTAATGGTTACCTTCACAGAAAATATGTTCCCATGGTGTCCACTGGGTATGACTTGAAGTTTTTTGTACAAAAATGGATCCCATATTATGACTTGAAAGTCATCCGAAGCTGATGCGAGATACCTGAAATCAACATGAACCACAAACAAAAATTAATAATCATAGAACTACTACTAATAATGAAGTATATGTGTGTATATATGTTTATATATATATATATATATATATATATATATATATATATATATATATATATATATATATACAGTAGAACTTGGATAATTCGAACCCCTAGGGACCGATAAAAAAGTTCGAATTATCCAAAATTCGAATTAAAACAGTTTTTTAAAATAAAGGGCTAAAAAATCGAACTTCATATATTCACATTTTTAATTTTAAAAAAATACATTTTATTTAAAGAAAAGCAAACATTTGATGAATTGATGATTATGTAAATAAGTAATAATAAAATAATTTATCAAAAAAGTAAAAAATGAAAAAAAGGCATTTTCATGGAGAAGAATTTTTTATTTATTTTTCAGGTAAGTTGGTGTGTTAGCAGGAATTCCAAAGTCCTTGGCAATTTCAGATTTTTGCTTTATTCTTTTTTCAACTTCTTTAATCGCAGCTATTTTCTCTGACAACGCTAAAATTTTATAACTTCTATGCCTTGACATCTAAAATCAACAACTCACAGAACTGCACTGTACACCAGAAAGTCAAGGCACAAACAATACAACAGATCTAGGCGCTGACTGATTTATAACTGAATGAGACGGGCTCATAGCCATAGTTGCGAAGCTCTTATAATGAAATATTTAAAAAAAATTAACTGAATAAGAAATGATGATTGGAGAGATGTAGGGAGGGAATTCTAGGTTAAAACGACAGGATGTAACTAACCCCTGGAAGGGAGGAAACGCGACCCATCACTTTGCAGAACTCCTAGAGTCCAAGAACTAGACTATGAGACAGCCACGCTTCTTGTCCCAGAACCCCTACATCCGTATCTTACTATCCTTCTTAGCCAAGGGTAGAATATTTTCACAAGATTTATGATCGAACGCCTCTCTGTCCACTTCCCATTGGAGGCACAGACTCGTAAAAATTCGAATTATCCAAAATTTTATTCGAATTAACCACGATTTTTTTTACATTGTTTATGCACTAAATTCTAGGGACCGAGAGAAATATTCGAATTAAAGACGATTTTGAATTATCAAAGTTCGAATTATCCATGTTCCACTGTTTATATATATATATATATATATATATATATATATATATATATATATATATATATATATAAAGTCCCAACTCTTCATATCTATGACTCTCATTATCTTTATACGAATAGTCTTACAATTCTCCTGCTCAGATTTGTGCTGTGTTTGACACTTTTCAGTCGTAATTACAGAATAAGATTTTATTATGTTTGTAATTACAAGCATAATCACAGAAACAGCTGTGATTACAGCCGTAATTACAGAAAAATATTGTGATTACGAGTGTAATAATAATCAAAGGTGCGATTACAAATTTAATTGTAATCACTCTTGTAATTACAATTATAATAGTAACCATATCTCCACAGTCTGTGATTGTACCTGTAATCACATCTCAAAGGCCTGTGATTATAATCGTAATCTTGATTATGCCGAACTAAATATCAGCAATGACAAAACTGCTGAAGCAAAAATTCATGTAGTGACGGATAACAAGTAACAAATGAATAAATAATAAATAAATCAGTTCCTATATGTAAATACATTCCTATTCCTAAATAAGATGCTATACCTAAAGAAACAGGGTTTTTGGAACTAAGTAAACTTTATTCTGTGAAGCTTCCAAGTCCAACTCTGCAGAAACTATTCCTTCTTTGAGCAAAGAGGAGCTTCGTTTTTGGTAAAAATTTCTTTACAATTAGTTCTGATTCGTGGTATGTGCCTGACTGGTCATACTGTCAGTCTATGGCCATGACGGTTCGTATAAGGGTACATCAGTTAGAATCGGGGCATTAAGAAAGAGGCATTGTCACAAAAGGCCTTTGCTCTCATAAATACTTTTCAACTGGAGGTTGGTAACCTTTCTTTGGAACCAGAGGATGAACCCACATCATCCAGTTCCTATTGGGAACTGTTATGAATCAGTTACTTTTCAAGAGAGTCTACTGTTGTCTGTTTAGATAAACACCAACATAGCTTTACCAGGTAAATAAACCAAAATATTTTTTTTAAATTTTTATTAAAAATTGTTTAAGGACAATAAGAATACCTGCAGTAGATACTCCACAAAGAAAACAAAAATAGGCTATAAGAATTATATTTTATTTAATTAAAAAAAGTTTATCACAACTGATGTATTATTAACAAATCGGAAATAAGTTATCATAGTACTGATACTATATGTGGCGCTCCTGAATAACTATTTTTTTTTTTTTTTTTTACCTCACCTATTTTGAATTAACTAATAAAGAGAACCCCTTTTCACCTTGAGATTTCATCAAATAAATAGTCATTGTTTAACAAAAAAAAATATTCCATATTACTAGTGTGTCTAGTTTATATAATAACTATAAACTATAATAAACTAAACATTTATTTTTAAATTTAATTACCTGATTAAAACTTAAAATATTTGCCTTTTTTATTGTTAATATTTATTATTTAAGACCAATTAAATTATATTTTCATTTTTGTTATTTTAATTATCATGTTTGCATGTTCATAAGTTTCTATTTTATATTTATCTTTTACAACTATAATTTATTTTTTACTAGCTGTTACCTGGCGTGCTACGCTACACCTACTTTTTGCATCTATAAAAGCAAAAATAAATTAGAAACCAAATAATTAATATTAAAATCTGTAACAATTTGAGTTCATTGTTTCGAACTCGTGATTTCCGAACTGTGAGTCATAGGCGATTTTAACCTAGCCTATGACTCTGCCCGTGTCAAGACCTACCTGTGTGCCACGTTTGCTCAAAATCGGCCAAACGGTGTGGATTTGTATAAGGAACAAACATACTGACAGACAGCTGGTAGACGTTTTTTTTCCCAGCCTATGACACTCCCCGTATCACGATCTACCTGTGGGCTAAGTTTGGTCAAAATCGGAAGAAGGGTGTGGATTTGTATAAGGAACAAACATACAGACAGACAGCTCGTAGAAATGTTTGACTTAGCCTACGAGACTTCCTGTATCAAGACCTACCATTATTCCAAGTTTGGTCAAAATCGGTCAAACGGTGTGGATTTGTATAAGGAACAAACATACTGACAGACAGCTGGTAAACGTTTTTGACCCAGCCTATGACACTCCCCGTATCACGATCTACCTGTGGGCCAAGTTTGGTCAAAATCGGAAGAAGGGTGTGGATTTGTATAAGGAACAAACATACATACAGACAGCTCGTAGAAATTTTTGACTTAGCCTACGAGACTTCCTGGATCAAGACCTACCATTATTCAAAGTTTGGTAAAAATCGGTCTAACGGTGTGGATTTGCATAAGGAACAAACATACAGCTCGTAGAAATTTTTGACTTAGCCTACGAGACATTCTGTATCAAGACCTACCATTATTCCAAGTTTGGTCAAAATCGGCCAAACGGTGTGGATTTGTATAAGGAACAAACAAAGAAACAGACAGACACGTGATTTTTATAAATATAGATTTTTTTTTGTTATTTGGGTGCCTCGACTGCTTTGGTCATTGGCACCTAACCTAATATTTATTATAACTAAATTTATATTTAAACTTATCTAGTTACTGTTTTCATAATGGCTCTGATAGTGGCTTGAAAATTTTGACAAATATTGGCAACTACTGTGATCAAGTATCTCCATCCTACTAACAACTTTAAATCCTATGTGAGAGCCGATTATTATTCTGGGAAATTTATCCTCTATTGATATTAATGAACGAAGAACCTGAATTTTGTGTCATTGACTTTAATGTTTTATGGACTTGAATGTCTGATACAAAGGGTTCTTAAAGGAATGGAACCAGTAAAACTACATTTTGTTAAAAACACAAGCCTATATCGGTCATACTTCTTATTGTCTTAAAGCCACATCAGGAGTATGTCTTCTTTGTTAGGCAACTCATGAAACCTATCTACACCTCTAGAATAGACTTTCAGAATTTCCACCTTAGGTTATTAAATTTGGCCAAGATTTTCATACTCTCATTTTTTTCTTCAATATAAACTCCTTTTAATTTGAAATGCTATCAACATGAATTGTATTACTGATAATACAAACTATTTTTCATAATTTTGTACTCATCTTCAGTTAAAATATATGTAATTTGTCTTTTCAGAATTGGGGTGGTAACCTATAGATAACCCGTCCTAAAATTCGTAGTTAATAATAAATGGACGTTAAATTTTAAATTTAAATTTTCAGAATTGAAACTACTATTTGTTCTAATGCATATAATCTTCTTAAGCTAATGAACTCAATATCTGCATTGGCTTCAAGCACATCTCCAGATATTTAGCAATAACATAGAAATAAACAATATGATTAATTTGTAGTATTCAATGTAATAACACTCAGGTCAAACTATACTGACTTCTGAATTTTGATTGCTTACTTTTCTTCTAGTACCTGTGTTATTGCTAAAACTTCTTTTAACACTTTGTTTTTTAAAAAATCATTCTCAGATCTATCAACAATGTACATTTTCCCCCCAAAAAACTTGTATTTTAATAATGAGCCATAATTTATTCTAGGAAAAGTGTTAAACAAATTCATTTTAAACATTAGACTACACGACCTAGTTATAAATATAAGAACAGCGAATTTAGACATATTTAATCTCTGTTTATATTGCATTACTTGTGAGACCAAATTTCCCCTCTGACCATATAATCAAAATGCATTATCATCATACTGTCAAACACTATAATGAATCGCTTAATACTAGTAGAAAATTGAGTATGTTATTTATGTCTTAGTAGTTAATGTATTAAGCTGGATTAATACATATATTGTTGGGTTAGATTCTAAAACAGACATATGTATAGAGGTTTTGCCATTACCACTACAAATTGTATTGTGAAATTATTTCATGGTTCTGTATAATCTCAACAAAGTACCTGAACAAATAATGTTGTAAACACATGTCGTAAATAACTGTGCAGCACAAAACAAACTACTTCTTAAATATTCGTTTTTAACTTACTTCTTCCAAGAGAACTAATTGATTCTTTGTTAAAAACAACAATTACCTACATAGAACGGAAAACACAATTCAAATAAGATCCAAAAATACAAATACTCTACTGTAAGAAACTCATAAGAAATATAAAAGCTCCGAATAAACACAAATGATAACAATATTTAAGTTCCTGAAATAAATAATTGGTTATAGAAACAACCTAAACCTTATAGTTGCATATAAACTGAATACCTTCCTTTTGAATCCCATTCAAGGCAATTTACACATCCTGAATGGCCATCTAATTCTTTCTCTAAACCGAGACGATTAATTAGATTTTCTGTTACATGAAGTCTTTTTTGTAAACTTCTACATATTGAGGCCTGTAAATCAAATGACAATCAAACACTAAATATGCTGTGCTTAATTTACTACAGGAAACAGTTTGTTTTAATATTCCGCAGATACATACATCTACTTCTCTTTTAGAAATGAGCTTGACAACTGAGTTTTTTTGAGGCATATTATAATGTCTCTAATTCTGAACATGATTTAAAATTATGTGCTCCATATTTATATTAATAAGGAAATGTAAAATACAAAATTCTAATTATATTATTTTTGCAACAAAAATGCATTAGATTCTGGCAACTGACTGTATTTCACTAAAATGACAATAAGCATAATAAGTACAAATAATCTAGGTAGATGTCCCAAAATTATAAGAAAACTAAATGTTAAAGTAATTCCTCGGGATTAATTAAATGTACACTAAACATTCCCAAACTGTGACAGGTCTCGCGAACACATTTGTCAAACAACAGCTGATGAGTCCTAAAAGGTGACTTTTTTTCTTACACAAATATATTCATTTGTGACAAATGATACAATATTTAAATTTCAATTGTTAAAATTATTATGCTATTTCCAGATGGTTTTGACTTTTCAAAAAATAATTAATTATTCCGAAGAAACTTTTTTGGCGGTACGTGCTCGATTTTACAATTTGAACTTTCGTGACTATCAAGTGATAAGTAATATATTTTCTGTTCATCACGTGTTTTATGTTGTTAATACAGATCTAAATTCCATAGGCTGAGTAACTTCTATACTTAAGAATTTATAGAATGCCAACAAATTTCATGACACTAAAAGAAAAAAATATCTTAGAGGAACTGTAACAAGCTCCGAACAAAACGGGTTACAATTAACATTGATTCCTTTTCCGAAAATTCATAGGTTTAAGCAAGTGCTCCTAAAATATACATATCATCAAGAGTTTTACGAGGTAATGTTGATACTCTTAAATCTAAAAGTCTTAGATCAATTTATTCTTTAAGAATTCCAGTGAAACTCAATCAATGATGGTGCCATGAAAAGGTACTTAAAGAAATCCATAAGCTCTGTACGAATATTGAAATACCTATAGACCCTAAGCAGTTAAAATATATTCATGTAGATAATAGTTACAAGGAAAAAAAACATATAAAGAAGACGTACCAAAATGCATGGTAAATTTCTTTAAATGTCAATAACTAATTTGATATTGGTTGTAAAATAAATAAATTATTATTTTGTAAGATGGCCCTTAGCTTTTATTATCTCCCTGAATCTATTGGCCGTTGAAGCAACCAGGTTTGATGTCATAGAAGTTGGTATCTTATACTTTTCTTCCGAAGGAGCTTTTTAAAGCTTTTCCTTGCAGTTTAACACTTCGTGATTTGCCGTTTTAATCTCCCTTTGTTCAATAGGGTTCATGTGGAGAGATTGAGGAGGTGGAATTACCAATTTTGGGCAATCCTGAAGGTGCCAAGTTTGAGGGATAAGACCAGTGTGTTTAAGCAGGGCCTCCGAAAAGATTTACGGTCCCCTTAACACCCCCCTTCATTAACATTACTAAAAACTATTAATTGTCAGAACGCTGTTGAGCTAATTGTCCGACTTGTAGAAACTGTGTCGTCACACCCGTTTCCTTGAAATAGTTATGTTGAAAGCTTAGTATACTACTTTTAATATTTCGCCTCCATTAGAATGAAACTATTACCTTCGACATTTCAAGGCTCGTTTTCTCTGATTGAGTTGGTTGTATAGAAATTCATGCCTGAACCTAATTAGGGGGAAATTAGGTTTTCCAATGGCCACTTTCCACTTAATCACGATAGCGATACTGTTTTTGAGATATTTACCGAAGTATACGAAAAGTCCAACACTGCTGAGGACAGATAATGTAATATTTACTTAGTTTTTTCAAAAGTAAAAAAAAAAAAAAAAAAAAAAAAAAAAAAATCGTTTCGATGAATGCCAAACGTGTGAACGAAATGTCAACTCAGTTTTTTTTTCACTTTATCTCTTTCAAGCCCAAATACCTAACATGGGCATTTAAGGAAATAATTTGTGGGGGGGGGGCTGGTACCATTTCCGGAGTATGGAATACTAACAACTTAGAACTTGGAATAGTTTTTGCTAACTAAAACGCTATGACACCTAAATATTTTTTATGAACTACGTAACCTTGTTTAATTTATTTTTAAAGGTTTTCTGACACATTTTTACCAACCAAATCAAGACTTCTGCGGTGGGGTGGGGGCTGCAGCCCCCTTATATATGCCCATGATACCTAAAAGAGGTCTATTACTCCTCTTGGAGGTCTATTACTCCTCAAGAGGAATCAAGATCTCTTGAGCTTCTGAAAGATATCGAAAATTTATCTCAAGATAAAGCAAATTCAATACCCCTCTTTTCTATCTCCCTATGGAGTAAACTTTAGGGAGGGGTGGCATCTGTTGATAAACCTTTCAATTAAGTCTAATTCTCAGAGAAGTAATGAAAAATGTCATCCTTGTATCTGATTTAAAATTTTAATATTTAAAGAAGGGATTATTTCTGATGATGATTTATTTCCCTTCAATATAAGAATAGATCAGCATCTTGATTCTTATTGTCTCTTATAAAATCCTCTATAGGGTCATTCCGTGTCAAATCAACACAGTGATTTTTTCTTACCATCTCAGATTTAAATGAAATTTAATGAGGATGTGTGAGGATATGTTAAAGTCAGGGTTTCCTCAAGACTGAAGCAGAGAAACCATCAAATTATAGAATTGAACATGATTTCAACTTAATTATGATTTTTTCAGGGAAACTGTAACTATTCAATAATTGTTACAAGTGTTGTTGAGAGACAAATTGATATACATAATAGTCGGAGAGCTGGTAACATGCACTTTTCATGAAGTGTTTTATGCACCTAGAAACTTTGCTGTAATGTATCTCTTAAGTAGATAAGAAGGTAAATATGTGTTGGCTAGACTTATTGTGCAACACCAGGTACTGCGCATGGGGTAAAGGTGCAAAAAAATATTGCCCAAGAAGAGTGTTTTATTCAGAAGCCAACTATCATTAATGTAAAAAAATTGCAAATTAAGGCACTTTTACAATGAATAATAAATAGGGCAGACACTTTTAAGGGGGTTAAAATGTAAATAAAAAAAAATACCAAAGTGCCTAGTTTTTTTTAAAGAATTAAAGTGCTTTATTCATGCTGCGATTTAAACAGCGTCATCAATAAACATAATTTAAAACAATTACAAAAGGGCAGACACTTTTTGTGGGGTTTAATTATCAGGAAACATGAAAATAAACGTTGCCTATGACAGACTGCAATACACTGCAGGTAACCGTAAGAGTGAGTGAGAGCAGCGATCATGTGGGCAGTTGTGGTTGTTCTCTGCGCTCACATGATCTTGTTCAGCTGTCTCGGTTTAAATGGCAGTGTGAATAAAGCACTCATTTAATATTAGAATAAAAACGACTTAGGTTCTTTTTTTTTTTTACATGTTATTCCCCTTAAAAATGTCTGCCTTATTTATTACTCTTTGTAAAATTGTCTTAATTTTACATTAAAGATAGTTGGCTTCTGAATAAAGCTCTATTTTTGGGGCAACCACCTTTTGCATCTTTCCCCTATGCGCAGTATCTGATGTTCCACAGAAAGTCTAGCCAACACATATATACCTTCATATCTACCCAAGAGGTACATTACAGCAAAATTTCAAGGTGTTCATGAAACGTGTGGTTACTAGCTCTTGGTCTATAAGAAAGAAATGTCAGTTCATGGTCTTGCATCCTTGAAATACAGTTTAAAATAAAATAAAATTAATTGGAAGATCAAAATCAAGCAGTATTAATTTAATAGAATTTTATTCATAAAATATACATAAAATTAACATTCTCATAAAACAACATTTTGAGTAAAATATTAACATCCAAACCATTAACATACCACTTTTATATACATAATATACATTAAAAAAATACTAAGGAAGCAAGTTCTCCTTCAAATTCAAAGGAATTTAAGGAATCATAAGCTATTCAAGGAAAAACATTTTAAGGAGAAGTTACTAACATAGCATTTTTCAATAAGTAGGAAAACTTCAAAAATTATCTTTTCTTTTCTTCAAGCCATTCTCGAGGGTTCTTTAAAACTTCAGTAATTTCTGCTTCTTTTGAGCCTTCCTTAGGAATGTGCATGTAAAGCCATTTCTATAAAACAAAACAATGAATTAGAGTTGAAAAAATAAAGAAATCATTTAAGATAAATAATGTAGAAAGGTGAAACAAAGGAAATTTGTCCAAATAGATTTTGTAAATAAGTATACATACAGACGGTAAATACAAATTGTATAAGAAATAGACTCCCAGGTTCGTAATGTATATAGGCCTTACAGTAACTCGCTTTATGAGCTAGAGCCGTAGGATGTATGACTCCCATACTTTCAATATAAAATGTTTCAAACAGTCTTTTGATTGCAAATTATTCCTTTTCAGCGATAGGGGCTTGTTGCATATGGAGCTAATAAATATAATTTATTTCAAGTAATTAATACTTATATGATTTTTTAATATACTTCTTCCCTAAGGGGGATGTACTTTGTGCATCAAAATCAAAGTCATTTTCTTGATTTTATAAATCACAAATAAATCAATATTTTTTAATTCTTTATATCAAACGTTTTATATGGGATATTAAATATCCCAAAAAAAAAGTTTCAATTCTGCAAAAAAAAAAAAAAAAAAAATGGTGGTGGTGTGTCTGACGAACTGGAACCCTCTTTTTTTCACGGGTGATAGTCTGCAGGCGGCAATTTTTAATCCAGAACAAAAAATTAAAATTATTTCAAAAGAAGAATTTTAAATCTAGTAAAGTACTAGAGTACTATGTTTAAGAAATATTAATTTTTTCAAAAATTATGAACAAATCTTGATTTACTATTAAAGAATCCATCGAAAATCGGTCATAAAATCATTATAATTCAATGAATCAAAAAAAAATCCTACGAACTTTACTAGCAAATATCATTAGGAAGCTGCAGTTAAAATTTGATGTTGATCGAGCAAAAATTGAAGACGCCATGGTATCGCCTGATTTGAAAAATATAGTTTTGAGAAAACGGCTTTAATTTATGATGTTCGGAAATGTTCATTTTTTTCTTATTTAATTTATTTTCATTCTTTCTTGTAATAAAGACCAAAAAAGGTTTTAATTTTAAAATGTATTGAAGGAGGGCCAAAAAAAACCTTAACAATTAAAAAGGGACCAATCGAAGCTTGCTCAAAAAAGTGTCTGTAAAAAACAAAGGGGACATAGAATTCACTAGGCATCGGGACTTCACTCGGAAAATCATATTTTTAGCCCATTTAAAAACTTTTTCTTCACAAAAAAAATCTTGGATATCATTTCTGACTGGCTAAGGAAGAATTTTAGCCCATAAAAAAATGGAAAAAAAAAGTTACAAGGTAGTATTACGTCTTAACTCCAAATCAGAATCTTCTAATCATATTGGATACTTTGAGTGGCAATGAATGAATCTATTACAATAAAATTAAACTTAAGAAATAATTGAACCAATAAGATTTACCGCAGAGAGTGGAAGAGACATTAAAATGGACTCATATCTTGCTCCTGGTGTATATAGTCCAAACTTTGTACCTCTGTCATAAATCAAATTGAACTCAACATATCGTCCTCTTCTAAGCAGTTGCCATTCTCTTTCAAAATAACCATAAGGGTCGTCTTTATGGGCATGTACTATAAATTACATATAAAATATAATTAATAGTGGGATTTTTATGTAATATGAAAAATGTTTGTGCAGTATTAAAGAAAAATGAGTAAGCTCAATTACAAAGAGGTATATAAGAAGGAATCACAGCATTTGCACAACTTGACACAAATTTAAACACAGCATCTGGAGAGGGTGAATCAATGTCATCAAAAAATATTCCCCCAATGCCTCTTTTCTCTCCTGAAAAAAAAAACCCACAGAGAACTTAAGTTGCAAGATCAAATTAGCAGCCATTTAGAATTGTTTTTCTGTGCCCCATCATTAAATATTTGTATTTCCAAAATTAAACTACTATATAATACTGAATTCAAAATAAATAAATAATTTTAAACTGCAGATTTAAATGTCAGCCTAGACCTAAATATTATCAGAATTCAAGATTAGAGGGCGAAAAGCATAATCCATCAAATAGGATTCCAAGGAGCAAAGCGAAGTTTGTCAAAATTAAAATTACAGTATAATTAAACAAATTAATAGTAATGTAATGAATGGAATAGAAGCTATGGATACTAGTGGATCCTGCCAATTAATTTCTGAAAAGATTCTTCATTTCAGAAATTAACCCTTTCATTGCTAACGAATGAAACTCCAACTCTTTCATCTCCCTCAGCATCCTCTTGTTATATATTTAGAATTATTATCTATTAATATCAAATATCTTTTACATTCGTAATATTAAACTAAAGTACAATAAATGTTCTATCATTGAAAAGAAAATCGCTCAGGTATGAAATGACGATAAAATTACTTGATTGATATAATTTATAGTATATAATAATATAAGGGGGCTATTAATACCGACCACACTAAACAAGATCCAAAATATTATTGATAGATATAAACAGGAACAATACGGTTAGAGAGACAAATTTGTGTACGACCCTGCAAATAGGCGGTGAGGCGAGCCAGCTTCAACCTCCAACAATTACTATAACAATGTGGATTGCAGGACTTTACATTATATTTTCTTTATAGATAATAATAATAATAATAATAATAAAGACTTTCACGATGCATAATTTTAATTAATAAACGAAGAACATTTTAAGAGGTCCCACTGATTTTATACGAGTTAAAAACACTAGGCTGGAGAAGCGACATGCAGGGCTAGTACGGGCTAAGAGTTAACTCGTGTGGAGCATGAGGGGTACCGAGAGTTGAACACGAGTTAACGTTAACTCGTTCAGAGCAACGAAAGGGCTAAGTCCTAAGTATAACTTATTAGATTAGATTTCCGTTTATGAGGCGATAAACAACGGGGTTATTACGCCCATTGTATCTTATTATTTTCATTGAATGCAGAATTATCTTAAGATATTTTACTTGAATATTTTATAATGATCTATACTTCTCAAACCAATTCAGTGACAGAAGGCAGGTCACATTTTGATTGTTTTATTATTTATTTCTGATATTTTTAATATTCAACTATTTTTTTATTTATTTTTTAATCGAGACAATAATGCAAACAATATTCTTTAAGATTTGGAGACCTATATGTCAGCGCTTTTAACTTTCTGGAATCAAATATTGAATAACAAGGCTATAATCTTCTTATAAATGTTTTAATATAAAACTAAGTGGAAAAATTTGCATTCACTAACCTCGATGTGTAATAGTGAAGTAATCATCACACCACTTTTTGAATCGAGGATAATATGTTTTATCATGTTCATCACAAGCAGATTTTAATGCGGAATGAAAATGCTTTGCATCCTTCTCGTCCAAATAATAGGGTGTTAAATCGGTACCACCTCCAAACCACCACTAAAAAAAAAAAACGATCTATAAGTAATAATTATTTTCAAGGAAAAGTACTTAATCAGAAATTTGCGCTCACATGCTTTTTCCCAGATGAGTCAGTAACTTCAAAATATCTATAATTGAAGTGAATTGTAGGTGCCATTGGGTTTCTGGGGTGAATGACAGAGCTAACACCAGCAGCAAAGAAGGGTAATGGACCAGCCACATGAAAATCTTTCCCCCTGAAAAAAATACCATGTTTTGCACTTCAAGCATATTCATGAAATCTTTATGGATAATTAATAATCTGGCTTACATAGATAACGGTTGGGATGGGATGGAAAAATAATAGACTAATAAGCTTATAGGAAGGGTGAGTTAAAAATAAATAGAAAGGAATAGAATGAGTATGTTTGTGTGATTGTCTATATTTATACACATAGTGATGATTTTAAGAATATTTTTAATCAGAGCGATAAAAGAGATAAATTTTCATTTTAATTGGCTTTGGTTATAATATTTCTGCCTGGGTAAGGTATAAGAAAAACTAGACGAACACAATATTGAAAGATAAATTATAATAATTAGGAACTATTAAACTTTAACTAAGAGTAGGCAAGCAATTAATATATGTATATATACACAGTAGACTCTAATCTGGGGATGTCAGGACTGGAGTACAGTCGGATTAGAGAATTCAGTTAAATCAGTCACTTATGTATTTGAAAAAAATTATTAATTGAGGATATAATAATATGAGGGGGCGAGGTTAGCTCAGTGGTAGAGCACTGGACTAATAAGCTGGAGGCCTGAGTTCAAACCCCGAGCAAGCACTAAAGATTTTTTCTTCTAGTGTCTTCGTTCATGGGTTGAATTCGGCCTACCTGACCGTCCCTAGGCCAACCCAGCCTTTAATTGATTTAATAATAGGTACCTTGGGTGCTAATGACTCTAGGCAGTCGAAGCAGCCAAGGGGAAAATCAGGCGGCCGGAGCATAGTACTGACCACACTATCTCCCTAGTGTGCCGTATGGTCATGAATCAGATACCTCTATAGTATCTGCCCCTAGGGCCCACGTGGCCTGTTACGGAACTGATTTTTTTTTTATAATAATATGAATCATTTTTAAAATTGCATATTTAAGTAAAATTTAGGTACCAAATTATAAAATAAATTAAAAGTATGTATATCCTTGCTGGTATATTATTTACAAATGCTCATGAATGTTAACGTCTCAGGGAATAAAAATATGTAGACAGATGGCTCAGTGCAGATGCCTTAGTAGAAAAATATATTTGCACAGTAGAAACCCAAGTTCCTATCTCTAAAACAAATCATATATGCCTTCTTTGACTTCCATTCAATGGAATAATGTTAGGCTAGCTAGGAAGGAAAGGTTTTCTAGGTACCCCGAGCCGGTCTAGCTCCAGCGAGTTCCAAGATCTGTTCCTCTCAGAGACCTGAAAAGCTACACTGGGTCAAAAAAGTCTCCATGCAGTAATCCTTTATGTTTTTTTTTAAAAAAAAAATGCTTGAGGAATCCCCCCCCCCCCCCCAAAACTGATTATCAACAAAAATTTATGTTTGATGCAAATTATAACATTTTATAATGATTTATAAACTTTTACATATTCAATAATGTTGTTGAATATGTAAAAGTTTATAAATCAAACTAACCTGTTTAGGATCACTTGTCAATGGATTTTCCCTTATATCCTTCAAAATTGCTTTCCTATGAATACTATAAATTTCTTGGGCATCCTGAATGAGGCCTTTTTTGTACATTTTTGTTTTATTTATAACGTTTAATGATGTAATGAACACTAGTGTTGAACTAGTTAACCATTTTTCCAATCACTTGCAATGAATGATTTTTTTCTCTCATATTTATTTACAAAGCGTAAATGTCTTTCGATATCTCCATTTTGAATTTGAATAAAAATTTAAACAATGAAAGATGTTTTTTCCCACCTGAAATGATAGCTCTTTACTAATTAAAAATGAAATAATCCCTTCTTTCACTACCTTAATTGCATTATTAACTCTGTGTAGGGAAATTTATCGGATGTTCATTCCTTCAAAATTCTCTGGAAATAGATTTTGTTACCTTGATTTCATTTGGTGTACAGCACCTTCAGGTAAGTGGCCAGTGACAACTGAAATGTTAACACCAGCTTTTTCAAGTACCCGGCCATCCTGAACAATACATGTAATACCTCCTCCACCTTCTTTCCTAGTCCACCTATCAACAACAAATTTTGTTTCTGGGTCTTCTTCTGCTTCAAGGGCTTTGCAGAAGTCATGCTGAAATAAAAGTAAACCATGGCTTTAAGAGATGAATAGAAATGTACAATTGTAGGTAGTATTTATGAGAAAATATATTTATAGATTAAAAAGTAATATAACACCTACTTGTATTTTTAGAATTAAAAGTTCCATTTTAGTTTTCATGTCTGTAGGGTTAGAGGCTAAAACATCCATATCAGTGATTGGTTCAGCCATGAATTTTGAGGTATCAATTTTTAAACCTGCCATTTCAGCTTTATGGTGAAATGCAGCAAATGTGATGGCCCCAGCACCAATGGCTGTCCCAACATACCTGAGAATAGTAAAAAAGAAAATTTAAGAAGACAGCAAACTGGTTTATATTAATTTTCCTCCCATGTTCTGATATTCTTTAAATATATTTCATTATTAGTAGACTCTCACTGCCCATGCCATTCAATGAGTTTAATAGGTGGTGTGATCAGGGTGTCAACGATTTAAATCAATTGATTTAAATCAGCGATTTAAATCATTTGATTTTTTTTAAAAAATCATTGATTTAAATCAATTGATTTCATTAAAAAAAATATTGATTTAAACCAATTGATTTTATTAAAAAAATTATTATTATATATTTTTTTTATGCTTTAGTTTATTTTTTTAGCTTAAATCTAACTAGTTCTGCCTTTTTTTCAGCCATTTCAACATTTCATCTTTATATTTGTCCCTAGGACCTACCCTCACTTCAGCGTTCTTATCTATTCAAAGTCTGATTCTTTTGAGTTCTTTTCTTGGTTTTTAATCCTGCAAATAAATCTCCTTTTAAGTTTAAGATAAAAGAGATTGTCAGGTAGTGGGCGAAGTGAATGCTTTAAATTGGTGGAAGTCTTCGTCGGGGCTAAAATATTGTATTTCCTCAAAAGAACTGTTAATAATAGAGCAGCTTATGACAGGAAAGGCAACTTCTGCAGGGGTTGAAAGAATGTTTTCAACCCTTGGTTTTGTTCACAGTCAAATGAGAAACTACCTAATTAGATGTGAAAAGGCTGACAAACTGGCATTTTTCTTCAAAGCTTTAAATAAATAATATTACTGTTATTATACGTGATTAATAGGGAATGGAGGTTCATCTACTATATATTTGTCAAATACCATTAAGTACAAAAAATTTGAAATTTTGCTTGTGTAGAATGATTTTAGAGTAAACATAACCTTGTAACAAAGGCTTTATTGAGCTAAATTACAGCATAACAAGAAAAACAACAGCCTACTAACTAAAACAATAAACCACATGGCACAGTAAACAATTGAATCTTGAAACATACGATTAACATATGTTATACCACATTCACCCCCTCCTAATAATGAACATAGTCTTGTAAGTAAGAAGGTGGTTTCCTTATTCGGGCGCTTCTTCTTACTGGAGACTGATTTCTGGGCTTGTCCGGTGATTCACTTAATAGTGGTGGCTCTCATGGTTCACCTTCTTCATTGGACTTGGGCAAGGCTTCAGCTTCAAGATCTTTACTCGGTGTATCAGTATCGTGGGCTTCACCAAGCGGTGCAAGATGTCGAGTCGAGACGGTGGCTTCAGTGCCGTCAGGAAGGCGGACAAAGGCATAATCTGGGTTACTTTCAAGCAATGTAACCTCATCGACTTTTGCATCGTATTTTGATTGCCTATTCTGCCTCCGGAGTAGAACAGGCCCAGGGGTCATTAGCCAGGTAGGTGTCGAAGTTCCATTTCCTGATCTTCGGGGATGATTGAAGAGTCTTTCATGCGGTGTAGTATTGGTTGCAGTGCAGAGTAAGGACCTTATAGAATGAAGTGCATCAGGCAGTACTGATTCCCAACGAGTTATGTCTAACCCTCGAGACTTCAGGGCTAATTCAACAGTATTCCAGATTATACCGTTATATCTCTCGACTTGACCATTCCCCTGTGGATTGTAAGGCGTAGTTCTACTGGAGGCAATGCCGCGCAATAGGAGGTAGGACTTCAACTCTCGTGACATGAATGACGAGCCTCGATCGGAATGTATGTATGAGGGTGTTCCAAACAGAGAAAATAACTCATCAAAGTTTATCTATAATTGTAGATGCAGACATGTCAGGACAAGGGTAAGCAAAAGGGAAACGAGAGTATTCATTAATCAAAACTAGCAAATATTTGTTTCGAGAGCTTGAAGGAAGAGGACCTTTGAAATCGATATTCAGTCGTTCAAAGGGGGAAGTAGCCTTTATGAGAGTTCCTTGATGCTCGCGAAAATGTGGCTTCATCTCCATGCAAATTTTACAACCAGCATTCATTCTTCTGAGGTCTTCCAAGGAATATGGTAAATTCTTCCCACGAACCCAATGGTATAGCCTTGTAATACCTGGGTGGCAAAGGATGTTATGTAAATTTCGCAGTTCATATTCTTTTCCTTTTGACAATGTACAACAGATCCTCGATAGAGCATCTGCCGTCACATTTTCCTTTCCTGGTCGATAAACAATTTCATACTTAAAACATGACAATTCTAGCCTCCACCTTAATATCTTTTCATTTTTAATTTTACCATAGTGACTGGAGTCGAACATGAATGAAACCGACCGCTGATCTGTGATTAGGCGAAAATGCCTGCCAATTAAATAATGTCTCCATTTTCTAAGAGCTTCTACAATCGCATATGCCTCCTTTTCGATGGACGAGTGTTTTCTTTCGGACGGCGATAGAGTTCTAGAGAAGAATGCAACAGGTCTTTTATTCTGTGAGAGTGTTGCAGCTATTGCAACATCCGAAGCATCAGTTTCTACTGTAAACGGGGCAGAAAAGTCTATCGAAGATACTACAGCTTTTTCTATCTCTCTTTTTAAATTTTCAAAAGCTTCTAATGCATTTGGAGATAGAGGGAACGTACATTCAGCAAGAGGTCTTATTTTCTTGGAAAACTGGAATATAAATGAAGCATAATGAGATTATGCTTTTGTCCGCCTTCCTGACGGCACTGAAGCCACCGTCTCGACTCGACATCTTGCACCGCTTGGTGAAGCCCACGATACTGATACACCGAGTAAAGATCTTGAAGCTGAAGCCTTGCCCAAGTCCAATGAAGAAGATGAACCAGGAGAGCCACCACTATTAAGTGAATCACCGGACAAGCCCAGAAATCAGTCTCCAGTAAGAAGAAGCGCCCGAATAAGGAAACCACCTTCTTACTTACAAGACTATGTTCATTATTAGGAGGGGGTGAATGTGGCATAACATATGTTTCAAGATTCAATTGTTTATTGTGCCATGTGGTTTATTGTTTTAGTTAGTAGGCTGTTGTTTTTCTTGTTATGCTGTAATTTAGCTCAATAAATTGTAGAATGATTTTAGAGTAAACATAACCTTGTAACAAAAGCTTTATTGAGCTAAATTACAACATAACAAGAAAAACAACAGCCTACTAACTAAAACAATAAACCACATGGCACAATAAACAATTGAATCTTGAAACATATGATTAACATATGTTATACCACAGCTTGGATACTCCCTATAGAACGTAGACGCTCGCTAAGAAAGGATTTTTTGATATTCAAATTTTTAAGTATTTTTAGAGGGGTTTAAAGTTTTAGTTGGTTAGTGCAGGCAAGCCTAGGCAGCATATGTTGCTAGGATGATAAAGAACAGCTGTTACCGTACATTATCTGCTTCATAGTATTATTTTTAATTGAGGTTAATTTCAACTATGATGGCAGACCTTGAATTACTAGAAATAAACTGTCCATCATAGAGTTTACGCTATGAGTGACAAAATCAGGTCAGTTCAGTTCAATTTGCCCCCCCTATACCTGGTGATGGTCCATCCGAGGTAATAATATCACGAACCCTTGCACAGCCTCCTCACCCATCAGCATCCCCAGTTACAACACTTCTTGGTCCGGTCCCAGGTACCATTTCCGGGGTATGGAATACTAACAGTTTAGAACTTCGAATAGTTTTAGGCAAATAAAACGCTATTACAACTTAAATTAAATATTTTTTATGAACTACGTGATCTTATTAATTTATTTTTAAGGGTTTTAAGACTCATTTTTACATTCAAATCAAAATGTCGGAGGGGGGGCTGCAGACCCCTCCCCCTTATATACGCCCATGATGGTGACCTATAGATAACGGGTTACCTCTAGGTTATCTGTTTCTTAGCACTGGCCGGAGCGCCCCAGTGTCAAGAAACATTATACTTTGATTACTTAACAATTGATGAATAAAATATAGTATGACGGATACTAAATAAATAATATATATAATAATAAACTGCAAAAAATTATGTAGTAACGTTAATTTTGCTGATACATTATTTAACGCAATTAAATAACTACTTATCTGCCGTGACAAAGCATGGGTATTCGGCTAGTGTAATATAAAATTGAAAATATGTACATACAGTGGCTCACAGTCAAAATGATGCAAGATATTTACTTTTAAAAAAATATATTTAATACCAACCCACAATTTATTCTGAAAAATCTTTGTTTACAAAAATACAGTAGGATCATTAGGCTAGAACATACAATAGTTAAAAATTTATTTGAGATCAAATCATAAGATTAAACAAAAAATTTATAAATTAATATACATTTCTAAGGTCACAGTGAAAATGATGCAAAATGTAAAACTTCAAAAAAATTTTAAATTTTAGTATTTTTTTGGTAATCCTTTATTATTATTTATCGTGTTCAAACAACTGGGCATGAATTGGACAAGATTTTCTGTGCAAGATAGGCATATCTTCTCCCATTCTTCTTGACGCGTCTTTATGAGATATTGTTGGTTTGATATTTTATGTTTCCTCACTTCTGTTTCTAATTAATTTCTTAAATTCTCTATGACGTTCAGGTCTAGTGATTGGAGGGGTGATTTTATAGTTTTGGAGATATTATGCGAATCCATTCTATTGCGAGATAAGAAGAATACTTGGGATCATTATGTCTATAAAAAGCAAAATAATTTATTATTCCGAACCTGGCTGCAATTTTTTCTTCAGGATGTCACAGGATTAATGTTCCTCCATTGCTTTCTCAATAAAATGATGATGTCCTACCGCTGAAGCAGCCATACTCCCCCAAACCATAACATGGTCACCGCAATGTTTGATAGTCGGGCGAAGATTATTCCCATGGAGCTCTAGAATCTGCCTTTCTCCAGTCGAAATTTGTTCTATCAGGGCCAAAAAGTAAATTTTGACTTATCCAAAAACAAAATAGTTCTCCAGAAGTCCATCTCTTCTTTAAATAATTCTTGGGAGAAATAATTTGCATCTTTTTATATTTCTCGTTGATGTAAGAATTTTGCCTTGGAACTCTACCATTGTATTGCCTTTATTTTTTTAAATTCTTTGAATGGTTTCAGCACACACCGTTTTATTTAAACGTTTTTTAACTAATGTAGCCTTGTTTGCAGCACTTTATTTTGAATATTTTTTATTTGGCACCTAATCCACCGTTTGTCATTGCCAGTAAAACGTTTCTTTTGTAGTGACTCTAGATTTTCTTATTATTCTGTTTTCTTTTTTAAAACGTTTAATAATATTTTGAATAGTCGCATAAATCCTATTGATAATAGAGGTGATTTCATGTTGTTTTGCCATTTTAAATTTGTTAATCACTATTCCTCGTTCAGGAATAGTTGTATGCGTACCAAATTTAAGCAAATGCTCGAACAAGACTGATTACTTGTATTCATATTGTTTATTTTCGGGTTTAATATAAGAATGAGAAGTAATTAAAATATTAGTAAACTCATGTCCTGACCTTCGACATTAGTAACTGTGACCTTCGATTCCTATTGGCATTTAAATTGTAACAAATTGAGAGTAACTAGCAATAGAAATAGAAATCTTGGTTTGCATAATTTTGACTGTGAGCCACTGTATATATTTAACTATTTATAAGAAAATATGTAATAAAAAATTGAAAGTATTTAGTAAAACAAATACCTTTAACACTATAAAATATTGAAAAGAAAAGCATAAATAATAAGTAGGAACTCTGTTGTTATTAATGGAAAGAACTAAAGTATAGAACACAATGACTAAAACTGTTTAACATATTGAAAAATAAAGCATAAATAAAAATTAGGAATTCATTATAAAAGGGGGAAAAGTTGAAAATTTATACAGATGAACATTATTTTGGAAGATTGTTTGCTACAACTTGAATTTTGAAATTTTCAAACGTGAAATGTTGCCGGTCTGATCTAAGTATACTTTTGAAGCGACTGAATTATCCTTCAACATCTACTAAAGTCACTGGCATGTATTTGAAGGCAACAATCAACTGCTCTGAAGAGTGGGATTCAACTAAACTGTTAATCGTTTTGCCACTATGGATATCCCCAATAATGTGGATTTTTTTTTTCCACCCAGAGGTTTTTTCTAGACTGTCTTTTCCCTTTATTTTTAATTTATTCCCAGTATCTCCTTCTAAAACCTGGATTTTCTCTATTACTCTCATATGATTCTAATACTATCCACTAACAACATGCCTTTTGTATCTAGTATTGACATAGTATATATACAGCCGCCTTCTTGGAATTAGAAAAGACACAGTCACCTAGACTTAATGGGTAAAGTTTTATTTTCTTTCTCGGTTTTACTTTATTTCTTCAATTACAAAATAAAAAGAACATTAAAATATGTGGCAAACATATGTATTTATGGCAGAATATGTAAAAATATGGAGTTTTGACAAAATATGTAAAATAAAAAACTGTTTAAATACTTTAAAATCACTTAAAATGCGCAGAATTACATCAATACTTACAATTTACGAATCAGAAAAACATAAGTAAATATAATAACATCCGTTCCCTTGTGATTAATATTTCTGTAAAGCTTTATTTCTAAAATCTTTGTTTTAAAATTTGAAAATTAAGTCATTATATATACAGGGGTCGAAATTGTCCTATATTTTGAGACCAGAGTTTCTGTACATTTAAATTTAATGTCTTTAATCGCCGAAAATTAATGATTTCGTCGATTTAAGTCCTTAAATTTACAGAAATTCCAGTCTCAAAATATAGGACACCTTCAGCCCCTGTATATATGATCCGTCAATTTTACTATGCTCCCAAATTTATCCACTTAAGACAAAACCCTTTAGAATAGTTATTTAATTATTTCCATTGTAAATAAACAAATATTTTAGTTACAGGTTTATATAATGAACAACTAGGTAATAACCAGCTCTCTATATAGACTAGTTACATTTAAAAAGTCTGATTTATTTTTTAAATCCGGTTTTAGTAAAAAAATTCAATATAAATCAAAAAAATCCGATTTAAATAAAAAAAAAACTGATTTAAATCAAATAAATCCGATTTATTTGATTTTTTTGAAAAAAAATCATGATTTTTTTACACCCTGGGTGTGATTAAAACGAAATGACAACATAGTAGGCACTTCGGTGTAGTTTTAGTTTTAACTCAAATCCATGGGATTCAACAAAGGCTACCACTCCATAGTTCCAACTACCCTAAATGGAGTGGTAGCTGGAAAAACTTAAGCTACAACTAGGGGTAGATACAACTACCCTGTAGTAGTATCTACCTTTCATGTTGAAACGTATCAACCTCTTTCTCTACACTGTTTATTTACTCTGTTTTAGCGCGGTTCCTCCCTCCCTTCATAGGGAGGAACCCCGCTTATAAGGTTGATCTCATGAAACAATCCGGAAGTGCCGACTAGAAAATTTCGCATTTCAGAACCCCTAGAGGCCGAAAATAACGGTGGTTCAAATTTGTGTGTGTATATATATATATATATATATATATATATTTGTCTGTTCGCGGATTTCTGGCGTCCCTAATGGTCCAATTTTGATGAAATTTGGTACAAAAATCCGTCGTCCAATTTGAAAGGTCAAGTTTCGTTTACCAGCCCACTGGAAGATGGCGTTTGGGGTTAAATTCGCGCAATAAAAATCTATAAAACGTTTACGTTTTTGAGTTCATATGCACTTTTAAGGCGATAGCTTCAACCGTTTCTGAGAAAATCGGAAAAAAAGTTGTTAAATCAAGTTTTTGGTTTGGTCACTTAGAATCATGGGATTCAGTTGAAACATTTTTTGCATGTTTGAATTTCATCAAAACTAACATGTTAAACTTTTTGTTACGTTTGGAGTTAAGGAAGGGTTAGAATAAAATATTTTATGAACAGACATGAAAAGTTTTGGGAACTTCGTATAATTTCATTAATATCTCGAACACGGTTGGGAAATCGTGATAAGTGGATAGAAATTATTTGAAAGCTTCATAAATTCTCTACAAAAAAGATTCTGAAACAATTTTTGATAAGGTGATGCCAATCGGAGAAATAAGTGCTTAAACTTTGAAGTAATTGATTTTATTCGAACGGTTCTTTTTGTCTGTTTTTATTCCTTGTTATTTTTCAATTGCTTATAGTTGGATAATGTATTTGACAATAAAACAGATTAGGTAAAATAAGAAAAACAATTCATTGTTAGAAATATAGCTTGCCAAGAGAAAGAGATTCGATTACGTCTTTTGAATATTTTCAATTGCCTTCATGCTGTTGGTTTTTTTATTTTATTTTTTAATTGATTTTATTTGTAGAATTATTACTATAGTAAAAGAACACAGGAATATGTGAAAAATTTTGATATTTTCCAATTCATTGAAACGTATGAAATGAAGTATCGGTAGAAGAGGATTCTAGGGTCTGGCGGACCCGACCAGATAAAGTCATAAAACCCTTTGAACAAAGGCCGAGGAAAATATTATCTGTTTCTATTCTAAGCTTTTCAAATGACAATAGGGATATGAACAGGAACCACGCTAAGATGATGCAGTTCCTGCGAATCAGACTTTTTGTTAGTATTCTCTCTTGTCAATCACATATAGGCACATGTCCATTCTTGAACTAAGTGGAGCAGTATATCATTATCATCGGAAGATAATAGGATAGTTGAGAAGAAAATATGAAAACGAAGATTAAGAAGAAAACTGTTGTAAAAGTGACAGGAAACAAAACAATTAAATTAAAAGACTAGAAAGTGAAATTACTTTGAGTACTTCAGAAATCAGAAAACCCGATTTTTAATAAAGTTCCAGAAAGTTATACAGTAGGAGCCCCCAAGCCACATTTTTGGAATTACCAGGAATGAGCGACAACCGTAGCATGCCAACAATAACTCCTCTTAAGCCCCATCTGCCAATAGCAACACGAGACCAAATTTAAAAAAGTTATTAGCATACAAAACTGGAGAGACAAAATAAATAACAAACCCTCAACTGCAAATTCCTTTTCAGAAATTTTAAATAATAATAAAAAATCGAATTAAAAATGTTAAAATGAACCCTAACTCACCCTAACTTTCACACCCTTGTGATTGATCTTGTAATCCTTATTACTTCCATTAATTAAATTATAAAAATTAATAATCCAAAGAAATAATAAATATAGTAAAAGTAGGAAGTATAATATAATCCTGATCTTGAAGAATAGCTGACAAAAGTGGAGTCCGCTCCTCCTCAGGCTTAAAAAAATGAAGTTATAACACTACCTAGGTAGTTGTAGCTACTCTTTTTTGAAGTAAAACTACCTGTCCAGGAAAACCGATATATACCTACAGGGGGCAGTTGTAGCTCCTGCTTGATCATACTAACTTGAGTTACAACTTTTTACACTATTATATTTTAACCAAAATAAACTACTACTTACTATAAACTGTCTTTCGGAGCTCAAAAATAAAATTTTTTGAGACTTCAACGAACTCGATTTGGAGCCAAGTTACAGCCCTTTAAATATACAACTTTTCTCAAAATTTTGTGTTTTTTTTTTTTTTTTTCTTTTTTTCTTTTTTTCCTGGCTTTCAACCACTAGGGTCATGACAGCCAGCGTGAGAAATATGGGTCACTCTAAAAAATGTACTGAGACACTGCGATGGAAATATTTGAAAGATGAAAGGAGAAGATAAATGTAGAAATTAATGGGGTAAGTGATATAAATATTACAGTGAGATCTGATTGGCAAGAGCGAGAGGGAGAGAGAGGGCGCCGGACCACCGATGGCTCAGCCAGACCTCACTTTTCTAAAGAGCGGGCATGATCCCTATGACATTAGGCTCGGAGCTGAGGATCTGCATGGTGGGACCAGGCCGTCCAGATCTTCTCGAACCTATAGTAGGGGACTCAGCCCAGCCACCAGAGGCCCAGGCCCCTCCAACCACCGCCCGCTCCAGCCAATCAGAAGAGGGAATACATTAAGTGGGGAGTTAAATCAAGTTATTTTCACTGTTATATTTTGTTTATTAACTTGGTTGCTTCTAGGAAGTCTAAAACTTTATTTATTTGGGTTTCATTATTTCCTAATATTTCATTGATGGATGAGGAGATATTGAAATTATTTCTTTGATTTTCGTACATTTGGCATTCTGTTAAGATATGTTTTATGGTTAGCTGGGTATTGCATGAGGTACAGAGTGGAGGGGGCTCCTTGGACATTAGATATGAGTGAGTTAATCTGCTGTGACCTATTCTTAATCTTGTGATAATGGATTCGTATTTTCTATTGGTGTTTAGAGACGTTTTCCATGGTTTGACATTAATTTTTATTTCTCTGAGTTTGTTTTCACGCATGTCCACCCATTGGCGTTCCCACTCTGCCCAGATGAGTCGTTTTATATGAGATGTGAGGTCATTTTTAGGGACTTTATGGAAAGGAGTGCCTTCAGTGATTTTTGCAAAACGATCTACTGCTTCGTTGTTTTGAATGCCACAGTGTCTGGGTACCCACGTGAAAATTACCCTTACATTCCTTCTTCTCAGTTCATGTATGGATTCTAAAATATTGACAATAAGAGGGTGGTTAGTGAATGGATTTAATATTGCCATGAGTGTTGATAGGGAGTCTGAATAGATTATTATTTTGTTTTGTACGGGGGTGAAAACGTTTAATGCTTTATATATTGCAAGGAGTTCTGCTGTGAATATGCTGCTTATGGGGGATAGGGAAAACATGTATGAGTGAGAATTGCTTAAGATTGCTGCGCCTACACCATCTTTATCTTTAGAACCATCAGTATAAACCTCATGAGCACCTTGATACTTATTGCGTAGACGTTGGAATTCTACTATGAATTTTAATGTATTTGGTTAGTGTGAGATCTATGTTTGCATAAGGGAGTAGCCATGGCAGTTGTGAGGTGTGAGTGTTAAAGTCTATAGCCGGTAGGTTCACACCTAAGTCTGAGAGGCGTTCTTTCATTCGTTGGGGGAATGAGGTTTGAATATGGCGGATGGAGTGTTGAGGCTTCAGGTATTCATTTAGTGGATGGTTTGGTGACGATTTGATATTAATATAGTAGGTCAGGGCTAATTGTTCTCTTCTTAATTCTAAAGGGAGCTCGCCAGCGTCTACACATAAGCTTACTACAGGGCTTGATCGAAAGGCCCCTGTAGCTAATCTTATACCACTGTGATGTATAGAGTCCAGCATTTTTAGGGTCCGAGGACTAGCTGAAATGTAAGCCATGCTACCGTAGTCAAGCTTAGATCTTATTAGACTTTTATAAAGCATGAGCATGCTGGATCTGTCTCCACCCCACTTGGTCGAGGAAAGGGATTTTAGGATATTCATACTTCTTAGGCATGATGCACGAAGAAGATGGATATTTTGTCCAGCACAGTCTGCTGTCAAATGTTATGCCAAGAAATTTAATATGATCTGTTGTTTTAATTTGGATATTGTTTATAAAAAGTGGAGGGGGGTTAGTTGTTTTCCGTGGGCTAAATAAAATCGAAGAAGTTTTGTCCAAAGCTATGGTGAAACCGTGTTTGTTTGACCATTCGTTAAGTGCGTGGAGAGAGTCTTGGATATTCTTCTGAAGCGCATTTACATTTTTACCTGAATCATAGATAACTAGGTCATCCGCATATAGAATACCTTTAATAGGGATATCTAGTTCGTTTAAAATTGAGTTTATTGCACAGGAGAAGAGATAGGCACTGCAGACACTGCCCTGTGGCACCCCATTTTCCTGTGTGTATTCTGAGGATAGGCGGTTTCCAATGCTGACTCGAAATGTTCTGTCATTTAAGAAATTTTGGAAAAAGTGGTAGATATGCCCCTCTATGCCTAAATGAATGAAGCCTATCTAGAATAGTGTCTCCATGTGCAATCGAAGGCATTTTTAATGTCTATAAAAACTGCAAGGACCTTTTTACGATTATTAATTGCAGTGCATATGTCTGTTTGAAGCCGACCTATGTTGTCGCGGGTACTTCTGCCGGGTCTAAAACCGCTCTGCCATTTTGCATGTAAATTTTTGTTTTCCATATGCCAGAAGATTCTATTCATGATCATTTTTTCCATGAGCTTGCATAGGGAAGATGTTAACGAAATCATTCGATAACTATTAGCAATATCATCAGGCTTTCCTTTTTTTAAAATCGGAATAATTGTTGATTTACGCCTTATTTCAGGAAAGATGTTGGATAAAAATAATTTATTTATGAATTTTAGGACTGTTTCCTTACTTTTAGGGTTTAGATTTTTAATCATGGAAATAATCATATTATCAGGTCCGGGCGAGTTATCTTTTCGAGTTTTTAGGGCTATGTGCATTTCAGATGGAGTAAACGGTAGGTTAAGAGGGTTAAGCGGATCAGTGTTTAACTGACTGGGAATGGTTTCTATTAATAATTTCCTTCGTAGGAATTCAGGACTATAGTTAGAATTAGATGATGTGGATTGGAACACGGTACCTATGTGATGAAGGATTTCAGAAGGTTCGGTTAAAATTTGATTATTATGTTTTAAGTGGGTGATTGTAGAGGCCTAGTATCTTCCTGTTATTCTCCGAATGGTATTCCATATTTCAGAAGATGGAGTATGGCAGTTGATCTGTGATATGAAGTTACGCCATGAGTTACGTTTAGCTTGATTTAATGTAAACCTAGCATGTTTCCACGCGTTTAAATAGATTTCAAGATTATCGGAGGACGGATGGGTTTTTAATTTGTTAAGACATTTTTTTCTATTTTTGACCGCTTTTTTGCATTCTTTATTCCACCAAGGGACTGATGGAGTTCCGCGGAATGGCTTACTCTGTGGGATATATTGTTGGGCTGCATCTAATATAATATTATTTATTTTATTTAGAGTAGTGTTTATGTTGGATTCATTTATATGCATGTCGGAAAGGTCAGCAGATAGCTTGTATGATTCCCAGTTAGCTTCTTTGGGTTTCCATCATGGGACATATTCGTTTATAGGTGTGCTATCTATGGTTTCTATCATAATAGGGAAGTGATCAGACCCATATGAATCAGTAAGTACTTTCCATGTACATCTGGGTATTAGGATAGGGTTAGATATAGATATGTCTATTATTGATTGTGTTCCGGTTGAGTGATTAAGATGTGTGGGTGAGTTTTCGTTTAGAATTCCTAATATATTATTTTCTATGAAGGTTTCTATTATTTTACCTCTATGATCTGTCAAATTGGCATGCCATAATCTGGAATGACTGTTTAGATCCCCCAGGAGATAGACAGGATAAGGAAGCTGGGAATATAGGTTATCAAGCTGTGATAAGGTGAAGGGATGACCAGGAGGTAAATACACGGAATATTTTTGATATTATTTTTGATAAATTATTATTAATTAAGTAAATAAAATAATATAAATTAGCTGTAAGCTATTTCTGGGGTGACAGTCATTTCTTAAGTGTTGCAGCACCCGACTAATGTTCTGGAGGGCTTGAGTTTGAAACTCGGGCAAACACTACAAATTTTATCTTCTAGTATTGTTGCTTAGGGTTCGGAATCAGGGAGACAGCTTTTAATGGCTACATACAATGTGGAAAATCAGGCGGATAAAGCATTGAACTGACTACACTAAACACTTAGTGTGCTGAAGGGAGATGACTCACATACTTGTACAGCATCTGCCCCTCTGGGTCCATGAAGCCGGTTGAGGGACTGAAAGAAAGATATGTAATAAAGAAATGTCATAACTATTTTAATAACCCATATTTCAACCATGTAAAAAAAGTAAAAGTAAATTACTTAAAATAAATAAAATTCAAAAGTAAATAGGTCAGAGTAATAAAAGTCTCTTTTTCTAATTTGCGTGTAATTTCTCTTCTTCTTCTTCTGAGTGCTCTATCTTGATAAAGGATTATTCATCAAGTATATTAATTTAATTATTACAAAACACTATTCTTTATAAACACATAATTGAACTTGGATACTACAAAACAATTTTTATTTATTTTTTTTTTGTATGAAAAATCATATTATTCATCGAAGTTTTGGAATTATCAATGGCTTGTATTTTTCTTTAATATAGATAAATGCTAAAGATATTGAATAATGTGTTTATTATTTTTAAAATTGGCAACACAACTTTTCTTTGTACTCTTAAAAGATTATGAATCTCCAATAATAAACGAATTCACAGGATTCTTTGTAAAACTCAGTGAACCTGAGCTGATGACTTGGGGCATTGTATGAATAAGAATAATGTAAAGTTATTTTTAAAAACAAATACTACTTTTAGGTCCAGATAATTCATGGAAGTTGATTAATTTAATAAAAACAGTCAAATACTTTTCTTTAAATATATATAAATTCAGAATCCAGTAAAAACATTTAAGTAATTAAGGATTTGTTACTTGAAACAGGCACTCTGGGGGGAAGGGAATGACTACTAAGAGCAAGTTTAACTTTTTAATTTAATTTGCCTAATGTTATCACACTATGATAAAAATAAAGCGGCATGTCCCATTCATAAATCTACCATTCTCCTCGTTATCTATATATGTGATTTCATTCCATAGATTATCACATTTAATGGCTATTCCTCGAGCATGAATAGAAAGGAAAATTACAAAATATGATGTTACAAACTTGTAAATACTTATAAGAATTCTATATTAATTTGCAGAGTATGAAAAAACAAAACAATAAATTATGTCAAACTACTTTAAATTTCAATGTTCTTTAAAAAAAACCACTGTAGATTAGGAAATAATAAGGTTCAATATTAAGAGATTTCCCAGAAACATGTTAGTTGTTCCTTTCAATTCTATTTAATCCTAATATCGCAGCTGACCAATTTAATTAGTACTAAGTAAAATAAGTTCATAGTTTTAGGGTTGAGCATTTAGTCTCTAAACTGATAACGGATTATGATTACTGTTACATCAGTCTGAGAATTGTAAATTATTTTCATCTAGAGGAATGTGAAAAAATTGTTTGGATTGTGATATCATTGGGAACAAATTTTTTTAGAAAGAATACTGTTATAGTGGCGCGATATGTCTAAAACAGAAATGACGAATGATTTTTATGTATTATATGTAATTTCTTCACTAATAATAGTACATTATTTCACAAAAAGATAAATTGGATTAAGTGTAAGTCAATCTTATTTTTATGTCAAATTATCCTTGAGAAACACTTGAAGAAAGAGTAAACTGTGACTTACCTAATGACTCTCCATTCTTTACTGGGCATCTTAACAAAGTTCTGTTTGTAGTAATGTGCAAGTCTAATTGCTGTTTTAGTGATCATTTTGTTTGTTAAGAAAACCACTATGAACTTAATTTAAAAAATGATAAGTTTTTGATGTAGTGAGAGAGTTCCAAAGCCAACCAGTGAGCATGCCTGACTCTGACAGGTGCTGCTCCCCTAGCCGACTTGTACCACTGATAAAACCTTCCCAACTCGCCTTGTGCTGCACTCTACGGCTGGCTTTCAAACCGTCTGGGAGTAGGAGAGGAACACTGTCATTCCAGCTGTTAGCACGGGTGTGGAGAGTTATTGATCAAGTTTTTAGTTAGTCAGGCAAGCAGTTTTAAATATCACATTTTAATTTGCTCTTCCTTTGCCACTTTCTAGTCGTCTTGGGTTAACTGTCGGGTCTTAGACGTTCCTGGGCCCTTCGTTTCCCACGTCCAGTTTTCGGATTTCCTTCTTAGATCTTATCCCACTGGGTCTGCCGAGGGTACCTGTTGTGCCTGGTATGCTGAGTCCTTCCTGGGGGGATCAGTTCGAATTCTGTTGAGCAAGGGGATGCCTGAAGCTTGACCGTTCTTCAGTAGATGGGTGTCGTGATTTCGCTACAATGAAGAAGTTTACTTTCAAAGGTGTTCTGGATGGTTTGAGGTCTTCCGTCTCCCAGCAGCAGAGGAACGACCAAGAAATCGTAGAAACTCTGAAACCTGAACACTTCCAAGTTGCTAAGGTGAGTAAATTCTTACTGCTAAGTGCTGTTTTATATGTCGGTGTCTACTCTTTGTAGTACTGTCAAAGTCAGTCCACTTTCCCATGGTTGATAAGGTTTATCAATTGTTTTGTAGAGGGGGAAGGGGTGCTTGTTTGTGATCTTACCAGTTTTTGACATGACATGCTTATCACGTTATACTGTTGACACTTTATTTTTGACTTGAGCCCAAATGCATGGTGAAGTGAACTTTGATTATAATTTAGGATAGATATTAGAAAAGTAGTATTGGTGTTAATTCTTGTTTTTGTGCTTGAAAAAGTAGACATTAGCATTTATTCTTCACTGCACTGAAAAAAGTATGTGTGTATATATGTGTGTGTGTGTGTGTGTGTATAAGTATACATATATTGCATTAACTTGTAAATTACTAAAGTCAAAATAACTTTTCATTTAATAAGAATTTAGATATCTATTTTTAATTCTGCCTGACATTACTTTATAGACTGCTATTTAAGAGAATTAATTAATTTAATTATTTCATCAATCCAAAAACACTTATTACAATAGCATTCTGTTCTATATGTTTCCATTTATTAGCACAAATGACTAAAATAGTGGGATTTTCTTATAAATTCTATATGTATGTTATAAAATGAATTAATTAATGTGGTAACAGATATCCTCTGTTATTTAAGTAATTGTTTGTCTCATTTTATGTATGAATAACAATAAAAATACTATAAATTTTTACAATTGAAGTTTACTGGCAACCAAACGTATGTTAATTTTTTTATTGTAGAGAGGGATTTTACAATTGTCTGCATTTTATTTTTTAATTTACAGCAGTACTTTGAAGATGCCCTTGATATTGCAATTTTTTTTTGTTTGAATTAAATGAATACATAATTTATTTTTGTTCATAAAGGTTATATTACAATCATGATTTGAGTTATTGGTGAAATTTATTCATTTAATAATAATATTTCAATTATTCTTGGATGAATAATCACGCCTTTCTAATTTATACCAATGTAACATTTAGTGGAGCATGTTTTTTTTTTTTTTTTTTTTTTTTTTTTTTTTTTTTTTTTTTTTAAATTTAGTTTGCAGTCTTCAGATACAAGCCAATTTTCATAATATCTTATAAAAAGTATTTACTTTTTTATAGATTGTATTGAGGCCCGTTGGCCATGAGTGAGTGATAAGGTATGAGCACTCCCTGCCTAAGGTCGTGGGTTTGATTCCCACTAGGGGCGAAGGCTTTACTTTTGAAAAAAGAAAAAGAATTAGCCCTATCCTGATTAAAAAACAATGGTAAGATATAGATAAACCACCTAAAAAATCTGTTATGTATAAGTGGACGTTAAAAATTAAATAACGATTGTACTATGAAGACAATATTTACTTTCAATGTGAAATAAATACTATATTCTTTTCTAATTAAATTTCATGTATGTATGTATCCTCATTAGAAAAAAATAATATTCAGACAATTATCAATGAATTATTGACTAATGTTTTAATTTGTAATATTATGAATCATTAGTGGAATGTTATGATTAGGGACGGGATTCTTAGGTTTTCACCTATTTTTTTTCCTTTCTCCTAAACATGATAATGATCGGTTTTTTATATGATTCACTTCTTGTAGTATCACTCATGCAAATTTGGAAGAACCTAAAAAAACCTATTCTGGATGATAACACCTAAAATGACCTAAATAACGATGGAATGACCTAGAAAGACCTAATCTTTAAAAACGAAAATACAAGTCAATGAACTCATTTCCTCGATCAAACAAACTTTCTTAAAAGTATCTTCCTGGGTTCAGATGTTCAAGGAAAGTTTACTAGGAGTGTCGCTTCCACCAGAACCCATTTTAGAACCCTGGGGAAAATAAAAACAGTTGTTGCCGCTTTGGATATTCATTAGGCTTCAATGTTCCTCCAGAGCAACGAGATTCGAAGTGCACTCGCATTCTTAAGAACACATTTCTTAGATCTTCCTAATCTCCTTGGAAAATTGGAATCGTGAACACTGGAACTAAAAGATGCGATGAAATACTCCCCTATGACGTCTTGTGACGTAAACGGGCGCATCTTTATCTTTCTCCGCTTTTAAGACAGTTCTCTAAGACAAAAAAAAAAGAATTTCACCATCGAAAACCTGGGCACCTATATGATCGCTTACTATAACAAGGGGTAATACCTATTTTAGTTTCATATTTTTTCTTTTAAATTTTTCCAAGATTTAATTATTTGGTTTTTAACATAGTTAAGTACCCTTCTATAGGCAGTGAAACTCTTCATGATATTCCTTAGAAGTTGGAACTCTTTAGTAGAGAAACTTGTCCTTTACATGTATTTTTTTTTGTTTTATGTTCTTATTTATTTATTTTATTAATGTATATTTTATAAAACAATTTACTCTATTTTCATTTTTTTAATGTTTTTTTTTTTTAACATTGCTTTAATTCTAAACTGTATTTTATTTATATAAATTTCATTCGCTTTGTTTTTTAAATTTGTCACCTTAAAAAACCTAAAATCGATTTTTAAATAAATCATAAAAAGACCTATTTTTGAACCTATTGAACGATTTTTATCACCTAAAAAAAACTAAAATGGGTTTTTGAATAAAAACCTAAAAAAGACCAATATGCCTGTTGCAAAAACCTAATTTGACAATTATTTTATCCTAAAAATCCGGTCCCTAGTTATGATGTACTTAACTGACTCCAGAAATGGCACTAGAATCTTACAAAAGTTAGTAAAAAGTAGAAGGACAAGAATTTGATTTTTTATGTTTGCATAAATATTACCTTATTCTTGCATGGGTGTCTATAGAAAGAAGAAAACTGCACAAAGCAAATCAGCTGTTTCCACCCTTGCCATGTAATTTTTTGAAATTTCATAATTTTTCATTATGCCTGAAGATTTAGGAATAACACCTACAATATGCTTATGTTTATATTTGTTTTATTACTAACATAAAGTTTTAAGCAAAACTATTTGTTGTGCTTGAGTCAAATTTAAAGTAGTGCAATATTATAATATTACTTTTGGTTAAACACAAACAAAAAAAATCAACAATTGATAATCCCCTTCTTTTAATTAATCAGATAATTCGATTTTAATTTAAAGACAATCTTATGAAAGGGAAAATTCTGATTGGTTTTGTTTAATTTGAGGGTTTCATTGAGAATTATGTGAGCTCTTTAAGGTGTTATATTTTTATTTGAAATTGAAAGATCAAGTCTAGTGGACGATGTACGGACTCTCACTCAGAAAGACTAACGGTAATCTCATTAAAGAATTCGTCTTATCGATGTGATTTAATTAGTCCCCTAAGAATTGAAGGTAATTATTTTGTGATATCACGGTTTGTTCCTGATTACAAAAATATGAACTTTTGAATCTATAATCTCTTGTGTTTTTATTTACAACACTGGCACTAACCCTGGCAACACTGACTGATCTTCGCGAGTTCTGGAAAGAGGGTGTGTATTGCCAAATTATAAACTTTGGTCTTGCGTTTAATTCTGTAAATTTCATCGAGTGATTGTTTATTATATCTAATTTAAGTGATAGTCTACCTAAATAATGCAATAGATAACGAATTACACTTCATTACTAGATGAAATAAGCTACGCTAAAATAACGCGAAGAAACATGATCCGCCATTGCTGAAAAGCAAAAAAGAATGATCATTCACAACAGAGATACTAAAGGTACTAATCAGTCTATTTCTTTTACCGAGGATATAGTTAATATTTTGTATGTTAATTGTAAGAGATAAATAATATGCATACGCTGTCAAGATAAAGTTTTGTTTCAAAATGTTTATGAATATAACTCAATATTTCAGGGATATTCTACGCAAATGTGCATGAACAAATCGACTTTTGTATATTACAATAATTCATTCTTGAAAGACGTTTCAAGATGGATGTCAGTATTTTTTATTTTATTTTATTTATTATGTATTGGACTAAAGCTAATATATTTGTGGGGCTTCGCGGAGACAATTGATATATTTGAAATATTGATGATACTTGATTCTATATGAGAGTTCAAAAAAGGTGAGCCATTTCTTTCCCCTATCCACAACAAGGTCATTTTGTAAAACTACATTAGACAGTTGGCCTCAGTTTATATAATTGCATTGTTGCTAACGTGCAATACAAAAAGGTTTGTGGATGGCAATACAAAATGGCGTCCTCAGCTCTACCATTCCTCACGCTGCCAACAATGTTTGGCTACTTAAATTTGCTATGTGTCAGTCGGCTGCAGGCTACTTTGTATTTTGGTGGCATGGTAGTAGTGACTAATTTATTTTTCAATTCAATTTCATTACGTGCACTGAATAGGTAGCCATCGACAAAATACTTTAACTCCATGACAAACATTTTTGAAATTTGTGTGAGTGATTGTTTTGTATGTAATTTTATGAGTCTATATACAAAAGTTTCTATTATAATTGATATATTTACATCTCTGATTCTATTTTTATATATTTAAGGTTTATCTGTTAATTCAGGTATTTTATATCTTCATTACTTATGTTTTTGTTGGCCTGTAATATATTTCCTCAAATGTAAATAACAAAAAAACAGATAGAATATTTAAATATTATATTTCTCAATTTTTTTACGACATTAATCACGTCGGTCATGACCACCGTTGTGATTTATTGCATAGGGTCAATCCATATGAAGTGATCCAAAAAATAAAAAAAATAATTTGGTTGGTTGACCATTTGTAATGTATTTTATTTTTTTATAGGGTCATTCCGTGTCAAATCAACACAGTGATTTTTTTTTACCTTCTCAGATTTAAATGAAATTTAATGAGGAGGTAGCCTTTGTATAGACTAAGAAAAATACCAAATATTATTGAAAAATATCAACTGATTTTGAAATTACAGCTATGTAAAATTTCAAAAATTGTCAAAAAATGCCGGTACCTGGTTTGAATTGCTATTGTGGCTCTTATATTTAAGCTAGAGAGCTGGGAGGGGTGTTGTTTTAAAGCTCTTTGTACGAACGTTCTTATGACAAGCAGCACCATATAGGTTTGGAGGAAAAAAAATTTCTCATATTCAAAAACAAAATTTTATTGTATATAGGATTTCCAAGACAGATTCAGAATTTTTCAAACCAAATTAAGAGTTTTCCAAACCAAATTGAGAATTTTTCAAACTCAATTCAGAATTTTCCATTTCAAATTCAGACTTTTCCACTTCAAATTCAGAATGTAAAAATTTTCTCAAACATACTATCTTGACATTATTTTCAATTGAAAGAAGACTTGAATGAACCAGTTGATCGTAAATAAAAATAAACTTTGTTCTTCAAATCAGTATTGTAAACAACAGTATAGCAAGTAAACACAAATAATCTAATAATGAGGCATTTAATATTAGATTTAGGAATTAGGATCAAATGTTAGATTCGGTTTACTTGATAAATCAGTATATTTGTTAGTTTCTCACGAGTAGATCTAATATGAGTGACCCTAGTTCCAGCTCTCACGGTTCACCAGTACGGACTGAGGGTACAGAATCTGTATCTGCGCTTCCTCAGCAGAATCCTAGAAGGGGAAATTATAATAAATATTCTAAAGATAAAAAGGAAATTTTCATCAGACTTTATGAAGACGGAAGTAGTTGGAAGGTGGAAGTAGGTAGTAGGTGGAAGTAGTAAAGGAGACGTGGTGATGGTGGAGCTCCCGAAAGCAGCTGCAAACATAGCTTTCCACTAAGTTGAAATTCAATTTTCAAATAATTAATATTTTTATTAATTTTAGTTTCATGCATATACATATTTTGTACAAAGCTAATTTTTTTTTATTTTTTTTTTTTACGGCGCATTGACATAATTCTTGGCCATTAGCGCCGAGATCCAGGGTGCATCCAGGAATTTTCTCAGCGAGCCCTGAGATGAGAAAATTTCTGGCGCCGGTGGGAATCGAACCCACCATCTCCCGCTTATGAATCTAGTGCGCTAGCCACTAGACCACGGGAGACCCCTACAAAGCTAAGTATTACATATTATAAATATTTCAAATAAAAATACTTTACATTTTTAATTAACTACCTGCCTACAAAACAAAACAAAAAAGTACCTATTGTAAGAAAGTTGGTCCAAAACTGCATATAAGAAAATAATAACTAAATTCTGAATTTGAAATGGAAAATTCTGAATTTGTTTTGGAAGATTCTGAATGTAGTTTGGAAAATTCCGAATGTAGTTTGGAAAATTCTGAATATGGTTTGGAAAATTCTGAATTTAGTTTGGAAAATTCTGAACATAGTTTGGAAAATTCTGAATCCGTCTTGGAAATCCTATATATCTCGAAATGCGTATTTTTAAAAATGTTCAATATATTATATGTTTTTCTAAGTGTATTTGAGAACTTATTCCTAAAGTTTTATGATGGGATTCCAATGGGTCCATTTATTAATTTTTTGTTTTTTTTAAGACGCTAATATTTTGGACGATATACAAAACAACATCATATATGTATATGTTATGTACTTGCAATTGCAATACAACTTCAAATCTCTTAAAAATGTTTACACATAATCTTTTTTTATTAAATAAAATTTATTGATAAATCAGAATCAGAATTATATTAGTAAAAGCACTTTTATTTAAAAATAGAATAAATCAGTACTAAATTAAACTTATATTATCATTACATTTTCTAATGATGTAATGGAAGGCCCGGTGGCGATGAGTGTTAAGGCATGAGCACTTAACACTCTGAGCCAAGGGTGGTGGGTTCGATACCCACTATGGGGTGGTGGCTTTTCTTTAGAAAAAAGAAAAGGCATCAGCCCTATTCTGGCTAGAAAAGGGTGGTAACGTATAGATAACCTATCTTAAAATTCTCAGTTAATAATAATGGACGTTAAAATGTAAATAAATAAACATTGTCTAATAACAAACCTTAAACAAAATTTTACTTGCCTTCATCAACAAAACTACTTTAAGGAGATGAAAAGTAATGCTGAGTAGCTTATGTCTTATCCTGCAAAGCTTCATTTGATGTTTGAGTATCATTTTCTGTGTGTAAACTCTTCCAGTTGGTATAACGGGATTAAATTTATACAATATATCATTATTTATTTAAATTTTGAGCGTCCATTATAATTAACTGGCATCCCAAAAACATCAGGTTTTCGTGGAAATGAAAAATATGGAGAAGGTCCAGCAGGGTGCAAGAAGGTGACCTTAACTTAAGCTTCATTTTTATACAAAACATATGCCAACTACCATTTAGTGTCATATGTAGCACTTACGTAACCTCTTACATCCTTTATTTATAGTTTTTCTAATTATCTTATAGTAGACACAGTTTCAAAGCTATGATCAAAAGAAAAATACATTACTTTGAATACTTTATAAACGGTTTCAACTGGTAAAAAATCATGACATTGTTAATGCCTTTTCAAAACTATCACTTAAGAAATTTCCAGTTTCTACATACTCTTCTTGCGTGACATAGGTAATTAAATTTTACTTGTCATCTTCTTAAAGTAGTTTTGTTAATGAAGGCAAGTACAATTTTGTTTAAGGTTTGTTATTAGAAAATTTAATGATAATATAAGTTTAATTTAGTAATGATTTATTTTCTTTTTTAATAAAAATGCTTTAACTATTATAATTATTATTTCTAATTAGTCAACCAATTTTATTTAATAAAAAAAGATATGTGTAAACATTTTAAAGAGATTTGAAGTTGTATTGCAATTGCGAGTACATAACATATACATATATGATTTTGTTTTGTATATCATCCAAAATATTAGTGTCTAAAAAAAAACAAAAAAGTTAATAAATGGTGAACCCATTGGAATCTCATCATAAAACTTTAGGAATAAGTTCTCAAATACACTTAGAAAAACATAAAATTTTGAAAATTTATAAAAATATGCTTTTTGAGATATACACAAATAAAATTTTGTTTTTGAATTTGAGAAACTTTTTTCCTACCTAACCTATATGGTGTTGCATATCATAAGAAAGTTCGTACAAAGAGCTTTAAAATAACACTCCTCTCAGCTCTCTAGCTTAAATATAAGAGCCACAATAGGAATTCAAACATTTCAGGTACCAGCATTTTTTGACAATTTTTGAAATTTTACATAGCTGTAATTTCAAAATCAGTTGATATTTTTCAATAATATTTGGTATTTTTCTTAGTCTATACAAAGGCTACCTCCTCACCAAATCTCATCAATTTCTGAGATAGTGAGGTTGAAAATGTTTGTTTTTTGGGTTGATTTGACCTGGAATGACCCTATATGTTTTTACTACACAAACTGGGAGTCTAAAACAGATTTTTTTTTTAAAATTTTATCTTTCCTGTTTACTGTTACTGTGGCGGCCAGTTTTGTTTTGAGTCACGTAACGATTCTTCGCTTTGAAGACGTTTGGCGTTAAATTGAATATCTCTGGACTGTATCATGCTAAGGGTGAAAACATAGTGGAGCGGCGAGGGACTCTTCGACCCTCTACCCTCTCCGCTCGGGAATTCATACCCGATTTCTTTACCCTCTCAGCTACCCTCTACCCTCTTAGCTACCCTCTACCTTCGCCGCTCCACTAAGTTTTCGCCCCAAGAGATTGGAACGCGCATCATTTTTTTTTTTTTTCAATTCTTTCTCCCTTGCAATACTGTTTCATAGCCATAATGTCGTATGCAAATCTTACCAGTCTAAAGGGTCTCCAAAGTTGTGGGTTGAAAATTTAGGAATTCCACTTTTTAGAAATTAAAAAAACCACGAAGGAGAACTGTATCAGAGTTAATATTCTTTTTGTAGTAAGATATCATTGGGTAGTCGCATTTTATGGAGTAACACCTTTGACAACTCATTCCTTTATGTTTTATGAATGTTTGAAATGTAGATTTTTAAAATTTTTGTAAACTTTGAGGTTGTATATCTCAGATGAGACAAGATAAAAATCCACGATTTTTTCACATTATGCAGGCCTAGTCACGAAAATACGAATTTGTGTGTGTGTGTGTGTGTGTGTGCGCGCGCGCGCGTGTATATATATACTCTACAGGGACGAATGCCGGAGAATTGTGGTCCTTGTAGAACTTTGGCCTCTTCCACAATTATCCGGCATTCGTCCCTGTCCATAGCCGCTCTTTTCCACCTTAGGACTCCAAGCGTCTTGAGGCCATCTTCCACGTCTACCAACCGCCGAAATCTGGGTCGCCCTCTTCCTCGTCCTCCACCAGGGTGTCCAGAAGCTTATCGTGATACGCTGCTCTTCCATCCTCTGTACTTGTCCCAGCCATCTTATTCTGCCCTTCTTGATACAAGAGAAAATATCCGGGGCCTTGTATGAATTACGGAGCTCCTGGTTACTTCTTTGCCTCCACTGATCTTCCTCCTTCAAGGGGCCATAAATTCTTCTTAGGAAATTCTGATCCCATACATTGAGAATGTGTTCTGACTTCTTGGCGAAGACGAAAGAATATACATTACTTAAAATAATATTTACAGATGGAATGGTTGGGATTCGGCTAAATAAACCTCAATATGATTTTGTTTTAAAAAAATCTATATTTCGGACGTTTCGGCTACTCATTGGTAGCCTTCGTCAGCTAAAATGACAAAAAAAAGAAATTAATACAGAAACAATCAAGAAAAATTTATAATTGTGATAGGTGACAGAACTATAGATACAGTTTAACTTATAACAGAACATATCGTCTTAAAATTCTTAGAATGAGTAGAATGAAAAAGAAAAATAGGTACAGTAATTGATTTTAATAGTAATTAGTAACATTAATTGATTAGACAAAGAAATAAGAGAACTATATATCAATGACAAATATAGTAGCTAATAGTAACATTAATTAATTTTACAAAGAAATAAGATACTACATACCAATGGAAATGCCGAGCGGCAGAGGAAGACCAAGGTTGGCAATTAAGTAACCATTGTGAAAGTGTCTAAGGAAAAAAGGAATCTGCAAGGGGTATATGTAACTGGAAACAGCAAGAGGTGGGGGAAACGGGCGGTAGGATCAAACAGATGTTTATGACATTTTATGACAGGAAAGGAGAAAAAGGTGTTAATGGAAGGATACCCAAGGGGCAAGGTAAAAATCTAGGTAGGTGGTCGGGCGAGTATTTGGAAAATATTAGCGTACATAGGAGAAATGCCTTGTTGGTCAGTTTTGTAATTTATATTGTTTTTGTTTAAGTTTATGTGTACACATTCCGAGATCTGTAGTCTTTTTTTGTTACGTTGTGTAGAAAGAATTTTCGTGTCGTCGAAGTTAAAAGTGTGTTTTTGTGTAATGGCGTGTTTTGCAAGTGCAGATTTATCTATTTCTTTATTAGTGATGGTTCGTTTATGTTGTGTAAGACGTGAGTGAATGTCATTTATGGTTTCTCCTATGTATACACCATTACAGGAAGGGGTTTGGCAAGGGACTTGGTAAACACATCGGGTTGTATGTTCAAAAGGGATGGGATCTTTGAGTTTGGTGTAGAGGGTTTTGAGTTTGTTGGTAGTTTTCAAACCAAAGTTTAGGGAAGGGTAGGATTTTTTAATTGTCTTTGTAAGTTTATCAGTCAGTCCAGGTGTAAATGGTAGAGATCGGAACATTTGGGAACTGGGAGTTAGGGAAGAATTGGGAGAGATAGTGCTGGAAGGTTGGGATTTTACTTTTTTAACAAGGGATTTTATGAGGTTGGGGGGAAATTGGTTGCGTGCCAATATATCTGAGGCGATATTAATATTTTTATTGTGGAAGGAAGCATGGGATAGGGAGAGGACTCGGCGAAGGAGATTTCTGGCTACATTAATCTTGAGGTGGTAAGGATGGGATGAATGAAAATTAAGTAACCGTCCCGAGTATGTGGGTTTTGTGTACCAGTCAGTAATAATAGTACCGTCAGTCTGTCTAATTAGTAAGATGTCCAAGTATGGGAGCTGTCTGTCCTGTTCTATTTCGACTGTAAATTGAAGCCTAGGGTAAAAGGAATTGAAACAGGTAAGTATGTCTGTTAGTCTGTTTGGGTTAATCATCAGCAAAAGATCGTCTACGTATTTGCAAATGAATGAGATGTCATGGGGAAACTGTGGGACGAGGGAGTTGAGAAGATCGTTGAGAAGGATTGAGGATAAATCGGGTGCAAGACAGTTGCCCATGGCTAGACCTTCAATTTGTTTATAGAATTTCCCATCATATTTAAAAAAACCGCTGTTAACACAAAGTTTTAGACTTTCTATAAACAGATCAAAGGATAGAGGGCTATGGAGGTGGAGGGTGGGCCAATGGTTTTCGATAATTTCTAGCGTTTTGGCTAGTGGGACGTTAGTGAATAAGGATGTGGCATCAATGGAAACTAAAATGTGGCCGTGGGGAATGGTTAGGTTGGATAATTTAGAAATTAGGTCAAAAGAATTTTTTATATCATAGGGATTATTATGGCTAAGTATTTGTAATGAGGGAAGAAGAAATTTATTGAGGCTGGAAGAGGGAGAATCTATATTGGCAATGATGGGACGAAGGGGATTACCAGGTTTGTGGATTTTGGGGAGGCCATAGGCACGCGGTGGGAGGGAATTGTGGGAAATTAACTCTAACGAAATCGACAAATCCACTAAGACCTTCTTAATTTCCCACAATTCCCTCCCACCGCGTGCCTATGGCCTCCCCAAAATCCACAAACCTGGTAATCCCCTTCGTCCCATCATTGCCAATATAGATTCTCCCTCTTCCAGCCTCAGTAAATTTCTTCTTCCCTCATTACAAATACTTAGCCATAATAATCCCTATGATATAAAAAATTCTTTTGACCTAATTTCTAAATTATCCAACCTAACCATTCCCCACGGCCACATTTTAGTTTCCATTGATGCCACATCCTTATTCACTAACGTCCCACTAGCCAAAACGCTAGAAATTATCGAAAACCATTGGCCCACCCTCCACCTCCATAGCCCTCTATCCTTTGATCTGTTTATAGAAAGTCTAAAACTTTGTGTTAACAGCGGTTTTTTTTTAAATATGATGGGAAATTCTATAAACAAATTGAAGGTCTAGCCATGGGCAACTGTCTTGCACCCGATTTATCCTCAATCCTTCTCAACGATCTTCTCAACTCCCTCGTCCCACAGTTTCCCCATGACATCTCATTCATTTGCAAATACGTAGACGATCTTTTGCTGATGATTAACCCAAACAGACTAACAGACATACTTACCTGTTTCAATTCCTTTTACCCTAGGCTTCAATTTACAGTCGAAATAGAACAGGACAGACAGCTCCCATACTTGGACATCTTACTAATTAGACAGACTGACGGTACTATTATTACTGACTGGTACACAAAACCCACATACTCGGGACGGTTACTTAATTTTCATTCATCCCATCCTTACCACCTCAAGATTAATGTAGCCAGAAATCTCCTTCGCCGAGTCCTCTCCCTATCCCATGCTTCCTTCCACAATAAAAATATTAATATCGCCTCAGATATATTGGCACGCAACCAATTTCCCCCCAACCTCATAAAATCCCTTGTTAAAAAAGTAAAATCCCAACCTTCCAGCACTATCTCTCCCAATTCTTCCCTAACTCCCAGTTCCCAAATGTTCCGATCTCTACCATTTACACCTGGACTGACTGATAAACTTACAAAGACAATTAAAAAATCCTACCCTTCCCTAAACTTTGGTTTGAAAACTACCAACAAACTCAAAACCCTCTACACCAAACTCAAAGATCCCATCCCTTTTGAACATACAACCCGATGTGTTTACCAAGTCCCTTGCCAAACCCCTTCCTGTAATGGTGTATACATAGGAGAAACCATAAATGACATTCACTCACGTCTTACACAACATAAACGAACCATCACTAATAAAGAAATAGATAAATCTGCACTTGCAAAACACGCCATTACACAAAAACACACTTTTAACTTCGACGACACGAAAATTCTTTCTACACAACGTAACAAAAAAAGACTACAGATCTCGGAATGTGTACACATAAACTTAAACAAAAACAATATAAATTACAAAACTGACCAACAAGGCATTTCTCCTATGTACGCTAATATTTTCCAAATACTCGCCCGACCACCTACCTAGATTTTTACCTTGCCCCTTGGGTATCCTTCCATTAACACCTTTTTCTCCTTTCCTGTCATAAAATGTCATAAACATCTGTTTGATCCTACCGCCCGTTTCCCCCACCTCTTGCTGTTTCCAGTTACATATACCCCTTGCAGATTCCTTTTTTCCTTAGACACTTTCACAATGGTTACTTAATTGCCAACCTTGGTCTTCCTCTGCCGCTCGGCATTTCCATTGGTATGTAGTATCTTATTTCTTTGTAAAATTAATTAATGTTACTATTAGCTACTATATTTGTCATTGATATATAGTTCTCTTATTTCTTTGTCTAATCAATTAATGTTACTAATTACTATTAAAATCAATTACTGTACCTATTTTTCTTTTTCATTCTACTCATTCTAAGAATTTTAAGACGATATGTTCTGTTATAAGTTAAACTGTATCTATAGTTCTGTCACCTATCACAATTATAAATTTTTCTTGATTGTTTCTGTATTAATTTCTTTTTTTTGTCATTTTAGCTGACGAAGGCTACCAATGAGTAGCCGAAACGTCCGAAATATAGATTTTTTTAAAACAAAATCATATTGAGGTTTATTTAGCCGAATCCCAACCATTCCATCTGTACTTATCACCTCGACGGCTAACTATCTAATCATCATGTTAAAATAATATTGCCTTTCATTTAGTATATAAATCTTGAGAAAATAACTGGAAGTTCCGGAGTTACTGCCCTTAAATGCCGCTAGTCGTCCTATGCACGTAATTTGTAACTATGAGCGTTATATATATGTAGATATATAAGCAGGCTCAAAAATGGTCCAATATTGATGGAATTGGCACACAAATTCTGCCTCTGATTTGAAAAATGAAGTTCTTTTATTCAAAACTACCGCAACACTATTATGTCGGAGAAATTCAACCCGAAAAAGATCATAGGTATTACGGCTTTCCCTTTACATGCTCACAAATACATCTTATTTAGGTAATTTGATTTGGGCATTCAAATAAAGCCATTTTCAAGGCCAAACCTATAAACGCTTAGAGAAAAGTGGAAAAAAAACTAATATTTAGTCTTGAGATTTCGTATATATGAAAATGGTTCGGAAATCGTGGCCATTGTAAGGAATTTATTTGAAAGCTTAATGAATCTAATACAGAAACGGTTCTTATGAAATTGAATAGAATGATCTCATTCAGAGAAATCTGTGCTTAAAACTTCGTTCCTTTTTGTTTGTACTTGCACAGCTTTTACTAGATTTTTTTTTTCTCCAAATTGCTTCAGCTGTAAAATAAGTATTTTAGTAATACAAACTAAGCAAATGAGAAACGTCTTTGTTATCATGTTTTTGCAGTGCATAAGTTGAGAGGGAGTAATTTCATTTTAGGATAATGTTTCCTGTTCCGGCGCCTAAAATTTTGCTTTTCTTTGAGATTTCGTTGTGCATTTTTGCATTTATGACGTAAATTCGAAACAAAACACCAAAGCTTTCCAAATGACAGTAAGTATAAAAACGGGAACGCGCTATGATGACGCAGTTCCTCCCTGACATAGAGAAGAAAACTGCTTACGACATGGACCTTTTTAATTAATTCATATTGCATTGATTCTCTGGCAGTAGGAGAGCACTGCGGCAGCTACCTGAGGAATTAATCCCGACCAAAATATCGTAATTTTGTTTCCTTACAACGAATATACATTTCGAATGTAATTAAAAAGAGTTATTATGAAAACAGGTTGCAAGAGAAAATTTATATTTACCAGATTTAAGAATTCCCTTGCTGAGGAAAGTAGTCAGCGGTCGTGCGGGATGGAATTTTTTAGTATTATGTTATTACCTTCTGACTACCTTTAAAAGTTGAATGATTTGATGAATCCAGGATAATTGAATTAGAATAAATTAAAATGCCAATTCTATGTGGATATCTAGAATACATTCTGGCTTATTTTGTCAAGAAGTAACTTAATGAGAGCCTAAAAGGATTAGTTGAGACTCCGATTGATGTTGTTTTCGCCGGCTTATCCTTAGAAGCCACAATTTATCTCCTCCCACCAAAGTCATTGCTCTCCTAAATTTATATTATAAATTAATGTAAAAATGTTTTAGTGTCGATAAAAACATTTGGACCCTATAGGTTATATATACTTATATTTTTTTTTGTTCGCGCCCTAGCAGGCTCAAAAATAGTCCGATCGTGATGAAATTTGGTACAAAAATACTTTGTTTGGTTTCGAAGTTTGTTAAACAGCAGAATCCGTCCACCATTTTTGGGTGAAATTCGCAAAAAAAAAAAAAAAAAAAAAAAAAAAAAAAAAAAAAAACCCTATTGCTTCCGCTATTGCGTTATTAGGCTTTCAAATACATGTTTTATCAGTAATTAAGCGTAGAGAATCTAATGAAGCAATTTGCAAGGCCGAGTATATATAAGCTGTTTTCGAGGAAAATGGATAAAGCTAGACTCTTATTTAGATTTTGGGATATATTCGTATACATCTCGAAACCGGTTGGAAAATCGTAGTAAACTTTGAGCCCCTGTTCGAAAGCTTATTAAATGCCCAAAAAAACAGTTTTATGCAATTTTTAATAGTGCCATCTCATTTGGAGAAATCGCTGCTTTTTGTCCATTGGACGTTACACTGTGCGCCGGTGGGGATCGAACCCACCATCTCCCGCTTATGAATCTAAGGCGTTAGCCACTAGACCACGGGAGACCCCGCGCTTAGGATATTATCAGTTTTCTGTTGCGGCGCCTAAAATCTTGCTTCTTTTTGAGATTTCATTTTCGATTTTTTTTTTTTTTTTTTACTCGTGTTTACATTTTTCACGAGGTGCCGCGTTCCCCAGAGTCAGACTTCACGTAAATCATTTTGTTTTAATTGATGGAATATTTCTGAAGTAGCTGAAAGAGTAAACCAGATGATTGTGGCTCATTCTTGCAGCAATTTAATAATTGCCGTTATCAAGATTTGATGAGCAAGTTAAAGAGCCTTAATTGAAATAGATTGTCTCAATTGACCGTATGTGTGCTTTACTCTCCTTTCGTTAGTATTATGCCGTCTTTATTAGCGCACTCCAAAGGAATGTTCCTAAGGAGGTTACACTCAAGACAAAATATTTGAAGCTCTGCTACCAGATTAACGAAATATTTGCATATCATCCCCACCAGATCGATAAGTTGTTTGAATTTTTAACCTCTCCTGACCTAATGAATAATATTTAAAAACAAACCTAAATAACCTCCAAATCAATCAAAGGTATAAATAAATAAAAAAAAAATATATATGTTTAACTCCAAATATTAGACTCCCTAACAAATATACACAACAAATGTAGAGGGTGTACCGCAAGTTAATGACAATACTCGAGGAGGTGAAACTAGACAAAAAATTTAGTTCAACACCACCAATCACATACGTATTTCTATTAAAGTAAATAGGATGCAAAATAGGTCAGACACCCCCACTTCTTTATTCCTTTTATTCAACAAAAGGTTTTCGAGGTCACAACCTCATCCTCAGTGTCCTTTTATAGCTCAGCGAGGTTCACTCGGGCCTTCTTCCGACTGTACTTCTTCGGTAGATGTAAAATATATATATTGCAGAAGATGAAAAATTCGTCTTCCCACAAAATTTCTTTATTTTGCAGAAGGCTGGCCCGACAAACATATATGTTTGTGTACATGTGTGTGTATGCGCGTTAAACAATATTCCTATGATAAACCATTGGTTGAGTTTGTTAATCAACAAAACCATGCCATCGGAAGTCGAGGCTCACATGAAACCCAACAGTGCATACCAGCTTGATAATGTGCCCCCCTATGGAAGGTGTTTCTTTTTTTTTTTTTTTTTTTTTTTTTTTTTTTTTTTTTTTTTTTTTTTTTTTTTTTGGAACTCTACTCGTTATGCAATTCCCATAGCTAATAAGAGAAACGTGTAATAAATACAATCAGGATCGGTTCATTATGATTGTTGGTTTGCTTATAAAGTAAATTATACTTAGCCGGTCGTAACTTTTGCAGCAACATTCGATATACTCGTACACCGAGGCTATCTAATTAGAAATATTTGTTCTGTAAATAAGCAAAATAATTGCATTGGGGGGGGGTGCCTAAGTCTGAAATATGTCCGTGTGCGGAGCATAAATGTTTAGTTCAATGTTTTTTGGGACAACACAGAACTGTGATATTATTAAAGATACATTAAAATGATAATACATTTATTGCAAAAGCTTTGGATACATTAAGAACCTTCTTACTTGCTGGGAAACATATTTATTTTACCCATCTCATGCGGGACGAATTTTTTTATGATTATCTTTTATCTTCACGTTTATCTATTTAATCACCAGTTTCTTGTAAAATATTGTGATTTGATTTTTCGATGCACCCTCCCTTTTCACCCTCATTTCACTGGTGCCCCAGGGATCAACCGTTATGCGGGGATAGTATCAATTACTGCCGTACTCCTTACCCACTCCAATAGTCAGTTCCATTATTAGAATTTCCATATTTTTTAACTTAATTTACCATATCATCAATAAGGCTAACAATTTAATTTGAGATTGGCGTACTGGGGTACTAGGTATAGCATTTTAAGGGCCGGTGCGCACTGAAGAAACTGGTTTCATGAAATTCGTTAAATCGGTTTCATGAAACCTGGTTGGTTTCATGAAATTCATTAAATCGGTTTCATGAAACCCGGTTTAATGAAATTCGCTAAATCGGTTTCCTATTGCTTCAGTTTCACGTTTCATCAGTGGATCCACTAGTTCTAATAAGCGATCAAAAACTGGCTTCGACATCCTAAATTTATCAGGATCTCCGTTTTAGTTCGCGAGCTACAACAAAACAGCTGTGTTTCCTATCCCTAATCATCGGGTGAACCCAGAACTTGCGTTTTTTTATTTTTATTTTTTAGCCGCCACAACGCAAGTGCATCGTCGTCTGAATCAATCACGAAACCGATGGAAAACAGTTTATTCTGTGTGAACGCTTTAATGAAATAGGTTTCATGACACCAGTTTCTTCAGTGTGCACTGGGCCTTAGATTTTTGCACAGTTTATGAAGTATACATCTATTTAATACACATAATTATATATATATATATATATATATATATATATATATATATATATATATATATATATATATATATATATATATAAATCAGTCCCGTAACAGGCCACGAGGGCCCTGAGGGGCAGATACTATAGAGGTATCTGATTCATGACCACACGGCACACTAGGGAGATAGTTCGGTCAGCACTATGCTCGCGGCCGCCTGATTTTCCCCTTGGCTGCTTCGACTGCTAGAGTCATTAGCACCCAAGGTACCCATTATTAAATTAATTAAAGGCTAGGTTGACCTAGGGACGGTCAGGGAGGCCGAATTCAGCCCATGAAGGAAGATACTAGAAGAAAAAATCTTCAGTGCTTGCTCGGGATTTGAACTCAGGACCTCCAACTTATTAGTCCAGTGCTCTACCACTGAGCTAACCTCGCCCCCCCTATATATATAACCTCATGTCGAGACAGGACTCAATACTGACCATAAAACACCTACTGACAGAATGTATACTTTGACAAAACTATGACTTACCGTACAAAATGACAGACCTACTAGGTGATAGGAGCCAATATATAGGACAAATATTTAACTACCTGCAGAAGACTAACGTACTTGACAAATTATAAAATGACCTTTACGACTAAATTGGCAACAACACATCAACTCAAAAAAAATAAGAGAGAAAAGAGAAGATGTTATGTTTTCCATTAAAATAAAAATTATACTTATATTCACTACCAACATACGGCCAAATACTTTTTTTTTAAATTTATTATCAAGACTCTCATAACGCAGATGATTCGCTCGATAATTACAAATGTGTTCTTATTATTAAACAGTTGTTACAATTTCTTATTGATATTTCATATAAAGTAAAATATTAATTTACAATAAAAGTATTTATATATATATATATATATATATATATATATATATATATATTATATACATGTATATATATTAAAACATTACTATATACATTACAGATGTATATGCAAGTTCACAACACATGCATATAGATTGCTTTTATACACTATGTGTAATTCATGTTATACACATGTACATACATACGTAATCATACACTCACGCATTTAAATCACGATTAAGTGAAAATAAAATTAATTGAAAATAACAAATAATTATAATAATTAATAATAAATAATTATAATGATTATAATGATGATTATCTTTTCACCAATGCTACCAGATATCAGAAGTAACTTTAGAGTCTGAAATTAAATCTTGTTGTATAGCTGTGTGTGTTTTAGATGTTGAAAAATAGTGTTTATCGATTGGCTACCCTATTTCAAAAGTTCAGTCATGTCGTGCGGTATTTGTAAGTAATCACGTCTTCTAGATTCTGTCAATATGTGTTTAACTGTTAGAGGTAAGTTACTCTGTCTGCAAGTAGGTTTTTCAGTATTAGTCATTAAAAACAAGTGTGTGAGTAAAGTATGTCCGATTCTTAAACGACACAAGACGACTTCTTCTCGTCTCACATCCCGTGAGCTTGATGACCAAGCTTCAACTGTATGTTTAATTTCTCCGCCTAGCCGCTACAACTTATTAAATAATAAATAAATAATATATATATATATATATATGTGTGTGTGTGTGTGTGTGTGTGTGTGTATCATCACAGAGCTATTTAATGGTTTCAACACTTTTTACCGAACATCAACCGGCTAGGTCCTATTTACCAATCGCGGAGCTATCACGAGTCCGACTTTTTTTGTTAATAATAATAAGAAAAATATTGCTTTAAAAAATATAATTGCTTCAGACGTGTAACTAATTTTACCCAAATGTATTTAATACAGCCCAGTTCGGATTTTGTGTTTAGATATTTTATGCTAGAATATTTCGTTTTCTACTGTAACTTGTCGTAACTTAGTTCGATTTTTCAACATTAGTCATTAATAATAGTCATTAATCCCCCTGCTCCGTGGCTCACTCCCGAAATTAAAGAAATGATGAGAAGACGTAATGCTGCAAGACGACGATCAATCCGTACTGGACACCCAGAGGACCTGAAGACCTTCAAATCACTCCGTAACCTCACTCAATCCACCCTTCGCCGCGCTCGTTCCCAGTATTACCAGACCTCCCTCTCCTCAGCTTCCGACTCCCGCTCCCTCTGGAATACCCTTCGTAGCCTTTCCCTCGCAAAGACTAAACCCACTCCCACTATCCATGTTACATCCGACGAGCTGAATACACATTTCAGTGCCGTCTCCTCCTCAACAACTCCTTCCACGCCCTTTGTTCCTTCTAATACCTTTAACTCTGATAATTTTTATTTCTTAGATATATCACCTTCAGAACTCCTCAAAGCTGTCATGAAATCACATTCTAAGTCCAAAGGTTCGGACAGTATACCCGTGGAGCTTATTAAACTTTCCCTTCCTGTTATCCTACCCCACCTACTCCACATATACAATTATTCTTTGCAAAACTCCGTCTTTCCCACATCATGGAAGAAAGCAATTGTTCATCCCTTAAACAAAATTTCCAATCCAATTGTTCCCACCGACTTCCGTCCTATTTCTATCCTTTCTAATCTTTCTAAACCACTTGAACGCCTCGTACAATCCCAAATATCCGCCTTTCTACAACCCCGCTTAAACTCCCACCAATCTGGCTTTCGTCCAGGTTACTCCACCCAATCCGCACTTCTAAAAATTACGCACGACCTCCAATCCGCTATTGATCTCAAAAGAATTTCCATCCTTATACTCCTAGATTTCAGTAAAGCGTTCGATACCATTGACCATGACATACTCCTTTCAAAACTCCAATCTTTTTCTTTCTCTAACAGTGCTCTGACCTGGTTTCAATCCTTCATTTCTAACCGCTCCCAATCAGTAGCCATTCCAAACAAACCCCAATCCTCCTCCCTTACACTAGACCGAGGTGTCGCACAGGGATCCTCTCTATCCCCAACACTGTTTGCAGCCTACATAAATGATCTCCCATCCTCTATCCTATTTTGCAACTTCCACATGTATGCCGATGATTCCCAAATCTACCTTTCCTTCCCCCCCTCTGAGCTATTAGAAGCAGCAAGAAAAATTCAGGAAGACTTGAACAGGATCACAGCTTGGGCCAAGACCAACAAATTATTGATGAATGCTGAAAAGTCCAAAGCGATAGTGATAGGCTCAGCTCCCCTCTTGAAATCTCTCCCTCCTATCCTCCCTTCCTTCACCATTGACTCCAGTCCTATTCAATATGCTTCCACTGCCAAGAACCTGGGCCTTGTTTTCGATCAAAACCTATCCTGGAAAAATCACTTATCCCTAATCACTCGTCGCTCCATAGCCACCCTTAAACTATTTAACCGTTCCCGTCACCTCCTCCCTACTCCTACACGTCAGCTTCTTGTATCTTCTCTAGTGTTCCCCCACTTCGACTACGGTTGCCTGGTGTATGGAGGGCTTACTGGGGAGCTTGAGGTTCGTCTTAAGCGATTAATGAACAGTTTTCTCAGATTTATCCTCGATACCCCCAGGGATGCCCATATTTCACACCGGTATTCCGAGTTGAAGTGGCTATTTCCATCAATTCGACGACAATATTTCCTAGGTTCCTTCCTTTACCAAACCATTTCTTCCAAATCTCCTTCCTATATTTACAACCTCCTGCAGTTTAAATCTGCTGTCCATTCCCGTGGTACCCGCTCCCGTCCCTCCGATCTCTATCCTCCCACTCATAAAACAGCCTTCTTCGACCGTTCCTTCATCTCCCGAGCCTCCTCCTTCTGGAACTCTATCCCTCTTTCCATTCGACACTCTCCTTCCTTACCTGTCTTTAAATCCCGCCTCTTTGCTTTTCTCCTATCCTCCCAGGAAGACGCTTCTTAAAATTTCACCACCAGAAAGACCTGATTACCTTTGTAAATTATATTGCTGTTTTTTTCTCGTGTTTATGCATTTTTCCTAGTTTATATTTTTTTATGGCCCCCATTCCTTTAATATTTATTCAACTTTTTAATATTTATTTGTTTATTTAAAATCTTTAATTTTATCCCCATCCCCCTCTGAACATTGTATCATCATTGCCTCATTCCAATGAATGTACATATTTACTTATATTTCATTTTATTATTTAAGGCTTCACATATAATATTTGTATTAGTTGCTTTGTTTGTTTTGTTCTTTTATACTTTTGTTTTTCTTTATTCATATTTATATTTTTAGGTTAAATTTCTTTTTTGTTTATTTTGTATTTATTTTTATTCTTATGGGACGAAGTCCCAGAATAAAGTTTTTTTTTTCATTTCATTTCATTTCAACATTCGTCTTATCCATTGAGTTCAGATTTCTATCAAATATTATATTTATCACCTCGAATCTATGTGAGGGATTACTTTTATTTTTGGTAAAGCCATATGCCATAAATCTGAAGCTGTTCGTAATAAAATCTTCGGGAATAATGAAAAACTTTTCACCTCGAGTGCTTTTGATGGAGAATAGACGGAGTCTATTATAGGTCTCAAATATGATTTACTCACTTAGCAATATAATGAATTTACTAAAATTCTACTACTCATATTTAATTGGGTCCCCCTTTTTCAGTACGTTTCTTGTGGGAGAATTTATTTAATTCGCTTTGAAGACATTTTTCGGAAAAAGTTTCGAATACGAGTGTAATTTTAATCGAAGGTGTGAGTACAAGAGTAATCTTTATCATATTTGTAATTACGATTATTATCGTTTCCTAAATCACATCTCCAGGATCTGTGATTATAATCGTAACCTAAATCACATCTCCAGGATCTGCGATTATAATCGTAATCGTGACCACTTTAAAACTCCGTGATTAAAATCACTTTTAGATGAAACTCTTTCGGATTTAGAGAATAAATTCACTTATTCACTTATAGGGCGGAAGGTCAACAAATAGTGACTCGTGAAAGGCGGGTATACTCCGGACACAAATCACTAGTTGATATTGGGCATAACGGTCATAATAAGCACGTTTTCTTCCCTATAAGTAAGGGGGAAACACGCTACTAACTTACTATCATTCGAGAAGAAAAATAATAGTTGTCACAGCTATCGTCCATAGCCACGTTGAATACACTGGCTCCCGTAGATCACCGAAGTTAAGCAACGTCGGGCGTGGTCGGTACCTGAGTGGGTGACCGACCACGTGCTGTTAGCCAAATAGTTGATGCGCCATTAAATAGAAAAAAAATAGTTTTCACAGATTAATAAACTCAGAAGAAGAAAAGAGCGAAATACTGTACATGGATTAATCCTTTTGATTTTAGCCAACAATGGAGTCCATTTTATGAAAGCGCGTTTTGAAAAAGAGAATATATATGAATAGGGTGCTGCTGCAAAGAGGGGTCAGTAAATGTGGCGAAAGAGAAATCAAAATTATTCATTAACGGTGGGAGTGTTGACTTGGAGGTCGGGTAGAGATCAAAGCGACAAGCAACCCTCCCCGCGGGCTACAAAAGGGCCGCTAATTGCAACTCGCTACAAAGACCACCTATCACAGGCCACAAGGAAATCACAAATAAAGCCAAATAACGGCGGGCTGTCCTTTTATTTAACGAGACTTTTTAATTAAAACAGCCAACTCAACTCAACTCAAAAATTGTTCCGAGTTTTTAACTTCCATTTTCAAACAATCAAAATGAATACTCAAACTAACGAGAACAAATGTAACTTTTATTCTTCAAAATTAAAAATTCACACATAGGTTACGTCATCATCATTCACACCACATTCATCATCTTGGCGGGTTTCCATAATAACATATATACGATTTTCTCGGCATTTTTGCTGAGATATTATATTGATTTAACATTGAACCAATTCAAATACCTAATGAAATGAAACTTGGGCAGAACGCAGGATTATTGGCCGCAAAAATGAATGCTCTGAATAACACGAATAGCACTCCTCCCACTTGAGCTTCCCTTGCACTTTACGGAAGGGCTAACGAAAAAGTATAAGGGCGTAAAAGAATAACGCAGTACTAAAAAGAAGACCTTTCTGGATGTTCGGACATCTCCACAATAGTTAAATTGATAAATCAAATGATTAATAAAATGATTTTTTTTTTCATTATCCAGAAATACATTTCCTTAAAAGTAGGACCATCGTAAGGTACCCTTCGCGCTAATTTCGCCGTAAAAACTGTGTTCCGATCAGCGGTTCTATTGGGGGGAATATGAACTTTTCAATCACACATTAGTTCTTTATAAAATTTTATCAAAATTGGACCATTTTGATGGATGGCAGCGCCCAACCAGATATCTACGTAACAATGCATGTCGTTAGTTGCTGTCTAGACTTGGACTTGAATGCAGAAGGTACTACTGATCTATTTGTTTTTTTACGAGACACCTTTGTCTTTAGATACGCTCGAGAGTTACGGCCAATATGGGCAAATTAGCAATGTGGGTCAAGAGTAACCCTCCTCCAGATGGACTGATTTTTCTGGGTAACGAACTCGTTCAATCGTTTGCTAGGAGTACGGTATATACCAGGGGTGCTCAAACGGTCGATTGCAAGTGTTTTTTTTCAGTCGATCTTGAGAAAAAAGTTACGATATGTAGAACTATTTACAGATTTTGATTTTCGTAGGTAGGTAACTAAAATAAAATTTAATGAATTAACAACTAAAATTTATTCGATCCAGGCCAGAATAAATCCATAATTTTTTTTATCGTAATAACCCCCTACCAGGGGTAAGGGGCGCTTTTATCAAAGGAACGCGAGGTTCTTGTCTAAGGAAACCCGCTTTTTTGATCCCCCCCCCCTCCGAATTTTATAGATACTTCTTGCGGCGTGTATGGTGGGAACATTGGAAACTGTTCACGCCGATATAAATGTAGTGCCTGAAGGAATAGGAGTTAATTTGTTTTGTAACTCGAAGGCTAGATGTCGATATAAAGCTTATTCATTAATAATAGTTCTTAAGCTTTGTATCGACGTATCGCATCAAGTCACAATTCACTAATAAATAAAGAAATATATGTTTTTTAACTTTTACTTTTTTTTTTAAATTTTCTATTTATTTTTATTTCCCTTGATTAATTAATTTATTGTATTAATCAAATTTAAATAGGTAAGAATGCCCTATTTAAATCCTCAACTGGATTTTTGTTGTAGACATTTTACAGTCCCAGTATTAAGCTAAGTGAGTCCGTAAATATTGCTATATTTTGTTGTTGTACGTCATATGCATTTTCCAAAGCAAATTGAATGGCGTGGAGCTCAACTTAAATGGCGTAATGGTAGATAGTATGCCCCGTCAAAAGACAGACCTCCTGATCTGTAGGTACGGCTGCTGAACCTTTCAATAGCCAAGTCTGATGGATACTACCAATCCTCGGCAGAGGGTTCTTTTTCGGTTAGTAATCCTTCGAAATGTTCTTACCTTTGGTTTAATTTGTTTGTACTTTTAGGTTTGCTCCTAACGAGCATTATAATTCTCGTCTAATTATAGTGCTAATATATATTTAGTGATATTTAAATATTTATTTAAATATCACTTTGAGATTATAAATTTTAACATTATAAAAACTTCGGTTGGTTTAACACTGTCACACTTTCTGAATAATAAATTTGTTAAAATATTGAAAGCTTCTAAAACTTTCTGCAAATATTCCTGGAATACTAATTGAAAATGTTGGAAGTTCGATTACAACTGTCAAATTCAGGAGAGTGGTTTGCTTTTAACGTTTGTTCAGTCAGAAGGTTAGTGTCACTTGGAGAATTGCCGTCAAACCAGCTTGCTGGATTTATAGTATAGCGAGGTTTCCTATTCAGGTAATTAGTGCTAAGTTGGAAATTTTGGGTTCTGGTTTTTAGTGTTCCAGCAGGATCTTGACTGTTCAAGAGAACCTTGGCAGGTTGATGTATTGCCTGTTCTTCAAACTTTAAGGAGAGAATTCCCCTTCCTATTTCTCCTGTATTATAGAAAATGTTACAAGGTTTCTTTCTACAAGGTAGAACTCAATTTCTGACAATTGCTTTACATGTAAAGAACTAAACAATACCTGTTTGCGACAGAATTTTTTTTTAGTTAAAAGAGTAGGACTTACATGTGTACTCTTTTTTTATTTTATTGGTTGAATAATGTTCTATCTAATTGTTATTCTACGTGAATGCTCCTAAGGAGCGTGTCGACGTTTATTTATTTCTTTGAGCCAGAAATGCTCAATGAAACATTCCTTGCCTTATTTCCCGTTTATTTTGCCTGCAATAAGAGAGAAAGAGAAAGAGTATTGCAATGTTGTACATAGCTCTGAAGATTTGAGAGGGATCAAATTACTATTCTCTGGGCTCTGCATTCTAACTACAACCATTTATAAAATAAAAGTTATTGTATATCCTAGTTTTTGGTGATCCTATATCCTAGTTTTCTGAACGCATCATATTGGAATTCGACAACAAAATTACCCATTCATTTTTGTCAGAACAAGAAGAAACTACTAAATTAGAAGTCTTGCCTTTTTTAAGGTTAGGTAATAAAGAACAATTTAGAACTATCATAATAGGCCAGCGTGGAGTAATTGTTATATTCAAAATATATCTATAACTATTGCTAGGTACTATTTAGTAGTAATTTTGCTTATTGTGCGGTTAGTGGAATTCTAGTTTTTGCTTTACCAGTGTCATGACTAGCAAATAGTTGCTCTCCTTACGCGGCCATCGAGAAGCAAGTTAGACTTTCAAAGAGGAGTTGTTGAAAGGGATAAAAATCCTGGTAAAATTTCAACCTGCGATTGAAAAAGTTCATTACTCTAACCACTTATAGCTACCCTATCAACAACCAAATTTCTTGGCACCAAAAATGTTTTCGGAAACTTTCCTGGGACACAAAATTATGGCTATGAACTTAATAATAATAAAAATCCGTCACGCAGGTGCTGCATTACTAAGGACTTTCCTCAGAATTTGGGTAGTGTTGACTGCATTCCTTAATAATTTGCATAAAATAACATATATGAATAGTTCTGCTCTTTTACATTTGTAATGAGCAACTTTCTTCTCTCTTTTTTTTTCTTTTTCCCGTGCATCGACTGCTAAGCACTATGTAATGAGCAAGTGTTTCAATTATTAATTTTGTAATTCATTTTCTTCCAGAGCTTTGTGTATACATTGTACTAAACTACTTAATAAATTTTTCAAAAATTCCGTCATGAGTGCAACCTCAAAAGCTACTTTCCTTCGGAGGAAAGTGCTAAAAAAAACGAATGGGTTAAACGAATTAAAATTGTAAAACAAAGCGATATTCACTCTGAAGTAGTCTTATTTGAACAGACTGATAGTTGAAACAGAACTCTAAATGTTCTGAGTGATAAATCTTGTCTTGATAAATCTTTGAAAGAATCAATATTTGTGTTTTGGCCGTTTATCGCTTCTTATACTTGGAAACAAGTTTATCTCTTTCAAAACAGAGGCAGGTCCAAAGACTAAACAGACTTTGAGAAACTTTTATCATCATTGGATCATTGTTTATGGGTGAAATTCGCGCGAAAAAAAATCGTTGTGATTACGTTTTTTCGTTAAAAGGTATTCTGAGAAAATTGGATACAACTGCTTTTTGTAACTGATGTTCCGTTTGAGTACTCGAAATCGCTAACATTGAAAAGTGTTCCAGATGTTTGACATTCATCCAAACTAAAATATTTAAATTTTGGTTACATTTGGAGTTTAGGAAGTATAAGAAAGAAACAGTAACAACAGACATGAACAGTCAGTTTCGGGATGTTTGTATATTTTCTTAAAATTCTGGAAAACTGTTTGGAAAGGATTGAAGGTGAAGATAATCTTTCGAAATTTCACAAATCTTTTCGAAATTGTACAAAACAATTCCTCAGCAATTTTCTGTTGGACGATTTCATTCAGAGAAATTTATGCTTAAAATTTGGTTTTGGTTTCGTTTTTTTGAACGGTTTCTGATCTTTGTTTTTTATTGGTTGTTGTTATTCTGATTGCTTATGTTTCTAATAATTTAGTCAGCAAAGCAAAGGACGCAAAATGAAAACTAGCTCTGTATAAGTTGGTGTTTTTTTGGAGCATTATTATTTTTAAGCTAGAGAATAATAATGGAAGTCTTGGAGGCGGGTTAGATAATTTTCTGTTGTTTTTATTTCGCCTAAATGTTTGCTATTTTTCGAGATGACTTTCAAGTAAGTATTTAAATTTGCAGTAAATTAGTTTGTCGATGTAAGGTTTCCAGAAAAAAAAACTGTAAGAAACTTGAAAACAAAACAGTAACTGTATTTATTCTACGCTGCCCAAATGCTGCTTGATAAAGGTTATTTATTTAAATTTTAACGTCCATTTATTATTACCTACGAAGTTATTGGTTACGCAAAACTACGAATTTAAAGGTAAAGGTTATGCAAAGACACTAAGATGGTGCATATGATTAGGACTTTTTCATGTATTTAGACTTCCAGGACGTCCTTGGCCATTCTCCACTAGTCCTGCAAAGGGCAGAAGATCTGCACATTATCTTCCTGGTGGTTCGTACTCTCTTTTAAACTGTATCTGATTCTCTGGATGTTCGCGACCAGTGGTTTGGCTGAATAATTTTACTCAGACTATAATGTGCATCTATTCTAAGAATTGAGAATTCCGTTTTTCAGTATAATCATTAGAAATTGTTAATTTGATATTAAGTTAAAGTTTAAGATTTCAGCGTACCAGAAACGTCTTAACAAGAAAACTTAGCTTTTCTAGTTAGAGGACTTATCTAAAGAGCAAAGAAGTCTTTATAAATATTATACATTCCAACTGAAGTGTAAATGATACTTCATTGTTGTCTAATACAGTTCTGCTTAAATTTGATTATTCTGTGTCGTTGCATATAAATTGGTTATAGTATTTCTCTTCTCAAGTTGGTTGTTTGGATTATTTCTTGAGTTGACTGGATGCAAACGGTGAATCCTCAAGTGTCTCCTTGCTTTAAGTAGACAGGATCCAATATATCAATTCCCTAGTGTCGCATTGCAGTATATCGCCTCTTAAGTAGTTAGATAAAGCATTTTATTCAAAGAGGAGAGTATTCGCTATTCATTAACTCTATTGTAATTGCAAAAATAACATTTACTCTGAAATTATATGCATTTAGTAGCTTAGAGGTAAAGCTTCTTTGTTTGCTCCTGAGTTTGCATATACAATAACTAGCATAAATAGCAGTTACAATACTGCTAATAGAAGCATAAGAATTAGTTCATCGATTTTAGCTAGTTCAGCTCTTGTTAATCATCTTCTATTCGTAAGCAGTTTATTCCAAGGTCAGGCATTTATAATTTTGTTTTAGAAATAGTATGAGTCTAACGAAAATAATCCTCTCTCTGTCACTCTCTTCATTGTTTGCCCCCATATGTTGAATCGTCGACCCAATTCATTAAGATGAATATATGTGTATATATATGTATATATATATATATATGTATATATGTATATATATATATATATATATATATATATATATATATATATACATATATAAATATATATGTATATGTATATATATACAAATTTGAACCACCTATATTTTCTTTCTGAGGTCTGAAACGAGAAAATGTCTAGTCGGCGCTTCCAGATTGCGACCTAACCGCGCTAAAAGCTTACATTTGTGGCTACATCAGAAATTAGCTCGACTGAATAAATTCAATGCAGCTAATTACTAAATAATGTATTTCTTTTGAACGCATGAAGAATCAATTAATTCCAGCAATGCATTGTCCCGAAGAAAGTCAATTTGGTGTAAAACGTGTTTGGCATAAAAGTATTACTTTTTTTACAGAAAAGTGTTGTCCTTCCGCTATTTAAATCGTTAAAAATTGAGTCATTAAGCAGGTTATTCTTCCCGCCTCGTAAAAATTCGTATGCAGAGAGAAGATAAAGGAGCAATGTATAGTGTAGTAGTGATTTTTCGGTACACGAGACCGTGACGAGTTCCTTATGGTTGGGGTTAGTTCACAAAGCACGAAAGAAGCTGGACAAATGTGCGGACACCGTGAACCTCCTCGTTCCCTGGTCAGTAACTTGGTTCGTGCGAGTTCTCGTTAAAAGGAAATGGCCTGGAAACATTATTCATTATGAAAATATTTCAAGCGTGATATAAAAAGAAATAGTATAGGTCATTCCGTTTTACTCAGGGCTATATAGATATAGTCTTATGAGCTTTATCATTTTCAAAAGAAAAATCTCAGGCCAAGCTTATTTAAAACACCATCATCTCAGACCAATAGCGTATTTATTCATAGTAATTCTACATGGTCATTTGCCATTTTCTCAACTAGGAGAAAAATAAGTGTTAGCATCTCATTAAACCCTCTTATTTCACCCTTACATTATTATATCCACCCTAAGTCAAATGGTCATATATAATTTAAAACTTATATTACCTTAAAAACAGCAGCCTCTTTTTTACAACCTTTAATATAAAATGTTGGAACGTGTGTGCTTTTGGAGTGGAGTTTTACCAAGAAAATGAATGCATGTTTTTTTTAATAATAGAATTTGATGATATAGCTGGGATAATTTAACACTAACTTTTATTAAGTTAAATGCTTAAGAATTATGCATGGCTGACAAAGCCAGTTTCTAAAAAAGAGGCCGTACACTGTGTTCAAGTAGAGGAACACAGTGTACGGCCAAAAACACGTTTTACTCTAAATAACCTTTAGAACGGCATATGTCTGGAAAAAATAAACACAGAAACTCGCGGTTAGCAGGATTTAACTTAATTTTTAGTCGAGTTTCACCCCCTGGAGTCTTGTCTTAGTCACTCTGTCTATTTGTTATTATCAAATTACAAAAAAAAAAAAAAAAAATTATTTATTGTAAGTTTGTACACGAAATAAAATAATTATTTTTATTACTTACAATTATTATTATTTTCATTATTTCTTGCAGCATGTGTGTACCTATATATTAATTATTATTTAACGTATTTTTTCATTTTTTTTGTGCATTACCTCACCATCGAAATCAATCACTTCCACTAATATCTCCGCAAAACTCAAGAAAAGTCTATGTTTTTTTCTACCTTTCTCCAAAAGGTTTAAAGATACGGGCATGATGGTTGGTATTTGATTCCCCGCAAACAATTGCTAATAAAACAAGTACCCGGATGCCTATTAACGCAAAAACGTAAGAGCTAAGATCCTCGCGCAAATTTTTCACAACACCATTTTTCGGTAGACGGATTCAGCTGGTTTACGAACTTGTAATAGGGTTTGAAACGTGGACATTTTACGTTCTCCGTGTAGGAAGAGAGGTAACGCGCTAAAAAGCAGCTTTCTAGTGTTTTTTCTTTTAAGTTTTGCAATTCAAAACGTTCATTGTACACAATTATTTTAAAATTTCATGTTTTAAAATATTAAAACCCTTTAAAGGAATTCCGGAGTTACGTGCGTTGGAGAAGAATTTGAGAGGGTTAAAAAGTTGAGACATAACAAAAAGAAACTTCATAAACCATGACTAAAGAACCACTGAGTCTTACCTTGAAAATCCCAGAACTCTGGAAAGGAGAGGGTGGGCTTAAATAATCACCCTTGTGTGAGGGTGAGTTTATATCTTTATATTTATCTGCTTTTATATATATATATATATATATATATATATATATATATATATATATATATGTTGTTTATTCGGCATCTGTCTCCAGCGGTCTTGCTCCTCCTGTCATCGCAATATTTCGCCGGATTCCTCTCCGGCTTCTTCAGGCAATCATTCATCCTTGCTGGTTGGTAAGGGAATGAGCTCGTCAGTGGTTTGGGCCCTTCTTATCCTTCTTGGTCGGAGACTATGCGAGCCAATGAACTGGGGAGGCTCTGGGCCAATCGGGTTCCGTCTGTCTCTGTTAACTTCCTCGGTCGTCCGTTCGGGGCGCTGGTGGTCCTGTATGAGTGGATTGTCTCCAGTCTTCTTCAGGATGGCCCGCCAGGTGTTGGAGAGGATGAGTCCTTCTTCTCTATTGAAGTTGGCTGGATTTTTGTGGATCTCAATCGCCTCTCTGATGAGTCTCCTGTTCAGCGTGTCTTCCTTAGCCAGGGTCTTGGCTTGATCAAACAGGACTTGTCTGGGGCACTCTTCTCCATGTGTTGCCACCGCAGAAGTTTTGGTGCGTCCCAGCCTGTAGTCTGCAGCGTGTTGCGCGATTCGAGTGGCTACCTTCTTCCCTGTCTGTCCTATATACACTTTCCCGCAGTCACATGGTAGAAGATATACACCCTGGTCTTGCAACCGCTGCTTGTCCTTGCTTTTGCTCAGCCAATCCCCGATTTTGTTCAGCGGCTTGTAGGCGACCTCCATATCCTGTTTCCTAAATAGTCTGCCTAGCTTCTCGCTGACCCCGCTGACATACGGTAGAGTAATTCTGCTTCTAGTTTGTGTTTCCCTCCGGTTACTCTCATCACGGTGGCGATTTTCCACCATCCTTATCGTTCGGGCCAACTTCTTCCTGTCGTATCCGGGCTAAGTCGTCCGTCAGTTGACTAAGTTCTGCTCTTAGGAGTGATTCGTTACTGCACAGAGTTATAGCTCTGTGTGTCAGTGTCTTAACCACTCCCATTTTTTGTGCCGTGTGGTGGTGAGAATCGGCGTGGAGATATCTTCCTGTGGCCGTGGGTTTTCTGTATACAGTGTGCTCCAGTTCACCATTGGTTCCTTTCATGATCAGGAGGTCCAGGAAAGGCAATCTGCCATCCTTCTCTTCTTCGATGGTAAATCTGATGGCTGGGTGCAAATTGTTCATGAGATGGAGGAATTTTTTGAGTTCCTCTGCACCATGTTGCCAGATTGCGAAGACATCGTCCACGTATCGTAGCCAAAGCTTCGGTTTGTGTTCGCTGCCCTCGATCAGTCGCCTTTCGAAGTCCTCCATGAAAATGTCAGCCACAACTGGTGATAGGGGACTACCCATGGCCACTCCATCCTTCTGCTTATAGATGATTCCCTTGTACTGGAAGTAGCAGGAAGTTAGAACTAGTTCAGCTAGTTCCATCATCCCTCCCTCCAAGAATTTATTGTCTTTGATGATCTGGGTAGCTTAGCTGGAAGGTTGGTGAAGAGGGACTCCACATCAAAGCTCACCATCAGGTCTCCTTCTTCGAGCCTAGTTGGGGGTCTCCCCCGTTAGCCTAGCCGAACGGACGACCGAGGAAGTTAACAGAGACAGACGGAACCCGATTGGCCCAGAGCCTCCCCAGTTCATTGGCTCGCATAGTCTCCGACCAAGAAGGATAAGAAGGGCCCAAACCACTGACGAGCTCATTCCCTTACCAACCAGCAAGGATGAATGATTGCCTGAAGAAGCCGGAGAGGAATCCGGCGAAATATTGCGATGACAGGAGGAGCAAGACCGCTGGAGACAGATGCCGAATAAACAACACATTTAATTCCCAGCGAAGTAGCTTGAAAAATAGCATATATATATATATATATATATATATATATTACTATTCTTTCTTTTTTATTTTATTTTTTATGGAGCATCCGCATGTAGACGCCAGGTTAGCTACTGGCTGCCATCTTTGTTAACACCTGTGGTGTAGGAGGGTATTTTTTCCGCGATCCCATTACTGCAAAATTAAACCTGACACTGAGGGGGGGGGGGGGCTCGATCCCTGAACTACAGGTTCTAGACCGTGGGAAAATCCCAAATGTAATAATAATTGATTCTTTACTCCAATATTGTTAAAATTGACATTATCGCTTGTGAAGAAATCTTCTGATTTGAAGTGTGATTTATTGTGTATTGTAGCCAATTTTGGTTGTAGAATGTGAGAGGAGATGGTTTGCAGGGAAGGGAGGAAGTGGGATTCCTATCTACCGGAAGGATGGCCCAGATTCTGCCTGTCATATGGTGCCAGGTCTAGGCGCACACAACTGATCACTGGGAGGGAAACTTATCTATGTATGGCTGGCCGTCTTACAAAATTTCAATTTTTCCATTCTAATGGCATAATCAATCAATCGTTACCAATATAATGTTTATCAGAAATTGCACTGACCGTTTGAGGAAATTAAAACCGTCCGATCCGCGGAGCTCCTTATACTACGCATATTCCTCAATTAAAATTTTAACAGGTTAATTTCTTTTTAATATTTGTTATTACCAGGTAGTTATATATATATATATATATATATATATATATATATATTATTTATTCTTATAGATGACCCAAATATCAAAATTCTTTTTATCCTAAGAGGCATGGGGTCATTAAAGCAGTCTTCCTTTATTACACCACTTTATTTATTGGGCCCGACATGTTTCGTGCATCTTTTCTTCGCACCTCTTCAGGGGCACTTCTACAACAAAATATAATTTTTTTGAACATCCACACCAACCTTTTTTCTACTATATTAAAACTATCAATACGATCTTTGAACTGTTCCACAAAATGCATTAAAACATTATCATGCTCATTAAATGTTACCCCTACCCTAAATATTGCAATAATTATTGCTAAATTACATATTTTTTATAAAAGAAAGGAAGTTTAGTAGTCACTGATGCCTATATTTTTATTTTATATTACTGACCCTTATAAACAATAGATCTTATCATGGCTTGTTGGTCCTTAATGTCTAACTATTACTTCTCTTCAAACTAAGGTGTTAAACCCTGAAAGTTGGGGGCCATTAAACTTGTTCTACTGTGGTGAAATTGTTGTTTAAAGTTGGCTTTATTGTTACTATCGGTGAGCTGAAATTAAGTCTAAATGAAATTCCGTTGCTTTCACTTGCAATGAAGTCGGAATTAAATCCCATTTTGCCATGGCTACAACATTTACCACTTAGGCCATCTAATCCAACTTTTTTTCCTTTTCTTTTTTACAGAAACTCCAAGTAGGAGGTTTTGTAGAGTAAAAATGTTGGTAGGATTAAATTTTCAGAGGTCAGATTCAATTTGAACTGATATCGGGATTTACTTTTAAGCGTATTTTTTTATTTTAAATGGAAAGTAATTTAATTTTGTCTTTGGATGTTTATTCAGATTCCACGGTAATTTATTAACTTGGAACCTGAAAAAATATCGTCAATATTAAGGGTTCGTGAAGTACAATGTATGAGTTTAGTTTTGATCGAATGATGTTATTGATTAAGTGTTTACATTATTTTATAAATTTGCTGAAATTGGTAAACGTTATTGGAAATAGCATAAGTAAGTTGTGGACTGCCATTTGTTTGGTAGGTAAATTTAAACTGTCCAGTTACTTATACTCAGTTTATATGTGAGACATGTCCTTTCTTTCCATTAAATGGTTTAGTGACTAGACTAGAACGAGTACCTTACCTATTAATTTGGATGAAACATTCATTAGCAATATTCCTTATCGTCCCAGAAAAACCATTGCCACGAAATCATATTTATTTATTTATTTAAATTTTAACGTCCATTTATTATTAACTAGGAATTTTAGGACGGGTTATCTATAGGCTACCACTCTTTTCTAGCCAGGATAGGGCTGATGCCTTTTCTTTTTTCTAAAGAAATCCACCACCCCCTAGTGGGAATCGAACCCACGACCTTTGGGTCAGAGTGTTAAGTGCTCACGCCTTAACCCTCACGGCCATCGGGTCTCCTACGAAATCATATCGCATATATAATTCGCTCTCTCCCAGGTGTTCCTGTATTTTCAAATGATAATGTTGGTGCCATTTGAGTTTATTTTATACAATTTGGCTCTTTAACAACACAATAATGTAGTAGAACTTTTGAAATATTGTATATTAACGAGAACTACACCAAGAACTTCATCAGGTATCTTTGTAAGTTGTGGTTCTTCAGTTCATATCCCTTCTTGTTTTGCTTTATGAAGAAGCGTTAACTTAGGGAGTATTAGCTCACACCTTTATCACTGTCAATGTTTTTGTGGGTTAATACCTTGTAAGCATATTTAGTAGGCAGGTCTTCCTCTCAAGGCTTTAGAAGAAAATTCTTAATGCAGGCTCTATGTACATAATTATGCTGTAGTAAAGCTATTTCTCTGCTATAAATTATACTTAACAAATACATTTTCGCGCGTTTCCTCTCTCCCTCAACAGACACATATATATATATATATATATATATATATATATATATATATATATATATATATCTGTTCGCTCTCTCACAGGCTCAAAATTGGCCCGATTTTGATGAAATATTGTAAAAAAAATACTATGTGTAATTTAAAAGGTCAAGTTCGTTAACCAGCGGATTCCGCCTACCAGAACACTATTTTATGGGAGAAATTAGCGCGAAAAAAATCGTTGAGCTTACAGTTTTTCGTTTGTAGGTTTATAAGTTATCTAACGTGGGAAAGCGAATGAAACTATTTGCAAGGCGATATCTGTTATTATTTTGGAGAAAAGCTGATAAAACTAGTTTTTCTAATTAATTTTCCGTTTGGGTACTTAAAATCGTAGGATTCAGTGGAAATATTTTCTACATTTATGAAATTCATGCAAACTAAGATACTTGAAAAAAATATTTTTATTATCAGACATGAGCAGCTTTAGGATTTCCTGCAATATCTGTAAAACGTTTGGGAAATCGTGTTAAATAGACAGTATCCATTCGAAAGCTTAATAAATGTCCTGCAAAAGTGTTTCTGAAGTAATTTTCAATGGGACGGTTACATTCGGAGAAATAAGTGCTTAAGATTTTTGCAATTGTTGTTTTCGTTTATTTGAACGGTTCTTTAGTCTGTTTTCCTTAGTTTTTTATTGCTTGTTATTTTTTTAATAGCTTATAGTAGTACAATTTATTTTTCAGTAAAATGAAAAACAATTTTTTGTTGTTTGAAAAGGCGCTTTCCAAGCGGAATTTGAACATGGCGTTTGAGTAATTTCTATTATGAAATGAAAATGAAATGAAATGAAAAGTTTATTCTTATTATTACTGTATTTTAGTTGTTTTGAACTTTATTTTTTCTGTTTACCTCACGTTTTTAATGGCTATTTTTTAAATTGCATGTAGCAGGAGAATGGTGGTGTTAATAGCCCAATCGTTGATACGCCGTTAAACACACAGAAAACAAAAAACAGTAAAATGCGTATTTTAGTAAAAAAAAGATAAGAAAATTAGAAACATATTTGTAATTTTTCACGAGCGGATAATAAAGATGATGCATATCTGTGATGTATGCAGCGTTATTTGTGGAGTTCTCGATTTCGTAGAAGGTAGAAAAATGATGTCTCTCCACTGTTTTTCAAAGTATTTATTAGCAAAAGCTTTTCGAGAACATGGTTCTCATCGTCAGTGCATCTACAATTTTCACAAAAACACGCATATATTAATTAAAGAAATATTTATAAGTATTATTAATATTAGTAATAAGAATACTTATAAATATTTCTTTAATTAATATATGCGTGTTTTTGTGAAAATTGTAGATGCACTGACGATGAGAACCATGTTCTCGAAAAGCTTTTGCTAATAAATACTTTGAAAAACAGTGGAGAGACATCATTTTTCTACCTTCTACGGAAAGATGATGCAGTTCCTACGAGTCGGACCTTTTTTTCATTAAATACCTTTTTCAATGTATTTATTGAAAACCTCAGTGAGAATAGCATTTCTTAAAACTCATGACATATTATAAAAGAAAATCACGATTTATTGTGTGCTAAAAGTTCGCATTTGCCACATTGAACTTTCGCAGTAATAATCAAACTAATTCTGTTTTGAAAACACGGATTTTGTGAATTTTAAATATTTTCTATAGTCACGCGGAGATGTTAAATTATGTTGGCTTTAGTATCTTTTAAGAAAGAGAAACAATACGTAGACACGCAGCAATTTTGATACGATTCAATAAAATATAGACTTAGTTAATGACTTGAACACTCAAAAATAAGTTCATTTATTTGATAACGTTCCCTTATAAAGTTGGATCGATCCACAATTTCAAAATGTACGTTTATTTTTGAATGTAAATTGCATGTCAATCATTATGGAACTCTTGAAAACTATAGTAAATGCATTAAACAAACATGGTAATTATTAAAACAAAACATTTAATTTTTGGGAATGCAAGACTCCGAGAAACACTTCGGTTGAGAAAGCTTATTATTCGAATGTGACGGGTGATTCCTCACTCTATAACACCTACTCTTTGTACTGAGCATTAGTTAAGACAACACAGTAAAACAGCCAAGTTGCACTTGCCACTAATTCAACACGCCAAGCCCGCATGAGATGTGATTTGGTATTTGTATATCTGACGAGCTTGAGGGCGTCCAAAGAGTATTCAGTTTCCTGATTTTAAAATTGTCATGCTGAGTGCTATGGGGTGCTAGTGCATATATTCCTAAAGATTCCCTTTTTTGGCGAGAGGTCGCTGGCCCGTATGCATCTAGTAATTTGTATACCGTATTAATGTTTTCTTCATTCACCGTTCAAGATGGATGACCTGGTCTAAGAGCGTTCTCGATTCTAAAGTTTTCCCTTTTAAGGCCCCACTCGATCACTTGATTATGTTGGTACAGTGTTGATCATCCTCTCCAATCAAAGGCCACATTTGCTCCTAGCAAAATCCGCATTATCTTCAAACAGTGTTCCTTATTTGACTCAATAAACAACTTATGTTCTTGCGTATAATCTCTCTTTACACAACTTGAGCCTAGAATGGCATCTCTAACAGTTAAATATTAAATATTAATTTACGGGCTTATCGTCGTGCCTGTGGGTGTAGAGTCAAATTGTTATAACCAGGCACCTGGAAACTATCAAGGAAGTATTTAATGAACTAAGAACATACCTTAATTAGAACTTATTTCCGTTAATTTGCCTAAACAATTTATTTTCCCTACTTAATCGAAAAAGATAGTGAATCATCATTCTGGAGGGGCTAGCCACCACTGCCTGGACCATATATATATACTTTTATTTATGGTCTAGGCAGTGGCGGCTATACACACACACAAATTAATTACAAAAATGAATATATACTTACGGAATAATGAATAAAGATAATTAAGTAATAACCCATACCCGATGAGATATTGTAGATCCTAGGAACCCCGCGTTAAGCTTGAGTGTAGATGAGAGGACAGGAGGGTGTTGCATTAATAGGCTTCGGTCGTCCTAGGTTTCGGGTCAATAGGTCAGTGTTAGAGTATGAGGCAATGGCCGGCCTTGAGCTTCTATGGCTGCTTATACACTACTACAGACTACCGGTTTACCTCCCTTTTATTAGATATGTGTGCTTCTTTTAGTAAATGTCCTAAAATGTTACTATCCTAAATGTCTTAACTCTATTAAAGGCAGGTTCAAATAACAACGATATCTCTTCAGGAGTTTCTTTAAGGGGCTAGACCACCTCGGGATAAGGATCATTGAACATTTTTAAACTGTTTTATGTTTTACACACGTAGCAGGTTAAAAGCAGAACACATCTGCTCTCTTGCAACTAAAGAATTTCCACATTTCCTGCTTATGTGTTCTTTTTGCGTGGGATGCAGTTATAGTCAAGTACTTAGTTAACCAATAAGACAGTAATGGAGCTACAACTCCAGGTCCTTAAAGTTCTACAACCTTCTAGAATTTTTTTTGAATTATTTATTTTTATTATTGTATTATGTTGTATTGACACCCAAGGCCATTAACACCAGAAGGGTTGACAACTTCAGCTGGTTTCCTCCTCTTCTGGTCTATGCCACTATAATCCTCCTAGAACAGATTTATTTTTCCTGCAGGCCTATTAATAGGGGATTAATGTCCTTTAAAATTTCTTGACTAATAGTGTGAGATGTCTGTCTATTTTATTTATATTTTAAGAATAATTAAAAAGGCATTTACTGTTAGTTACTCGTACTCATCATTCATGATTAATCATTTTTACGTTTCCTTATTGTGCATATTAATAAAACTCATTTCTGTATACATTGCATTTTGTATTAAACGTAAGAAATATGTGTTTGATCCAGATATTTTAGCTCCTTAGAGAAAGTACCATTAAAGGCGAAAAGAGTCCTTAATTTCTTAATATTATCATAATTTGAAAAGGTATTTTTTCTTCTTAATACTTAGTGTAAATTAATTAATGTTTTCTCCCATTAAGTATTAATATTTGTCCTCTAGGTTAACATAAATCGACATCATTATTATTATCCTCTAAATCCCTGCTCAAGGCAAGCGTTCAAACATATCCCATTATCCCTAAATTATATTGTAATTATGTTATACATTGAGAGGAGATCGTTGACGGAGATGCGAAGGTAGAATTTGTCAGGGTTCGGTCGTTCATATTATTTTTTTTTTTTTTTAATAATTCGATTGCAACTCAAAATATTTCCGGGTATTAAAAAATGCTAATCATTCATAATTCTCCTAGCACTAATACTTCATTATTTTTCTATTTTTGCACTATTTGAAGAGCTACGAATGTTGTGCCATTTCACATATCTGACAGTTTTGAATGTAGCTTTACTATATGAAAACGGAAGCCTCTGAGAGACCCGCCATATCGTTGTCCCCAAGGGGTTTGTTATCTCTATAAATTTCTTTTTTTATACTCAGCTTCCTTTGATTGTTGAGTCGTGATACAAAAGTACGTTGAAGGCTAAGTAGGATACTCAAACGATATATTTTTACTTTCTTTTGGTGTACTCTAACTTATCATGAAATATTGTTAACCATGATCATATCTAACGTATTTATTCTTAAGACATTTTAAGTACTTTTCCATTCGACTTAGATTTTGGCAAACTTTCCCGCATGCATACCATGTCCTTGTACCTTGCACCATACTTCCCGTTATTTCGCCATCACAAAATTTTGAAATATAAAAAGTATTTCTTCAATTAGGGAACACGACAGAAATAGTCGGGTGATCGGCCATAATATTTGATAATTACTACAGTTAATAAAAAATGAGTTTGTACTTTTGCCAACATTTTGAGTTGATTTTCAAATTTTCATCGGGACTATGACTATGTATAAATATATATATATATATATATATATATATATATATATATATATATATATATATATATACATATATACAGGGTGTCCCAAATAAGACGGCTCAAACTAATTTCGCAGCCAAACGGTTGGTCTGAGAAAAAAAAGTCAGAGGCAAAAGTTGTAGGGCTTGACCTAAGCTTTCAATATGTCAATTATTTAACATACTGACTGCGCATGTGCGCTCGGCGCTAGATGAAATGTTGAGGTTTGCAGATGACCCCTATTATTATGTACATAATTTTAAAGGAAATTCAAAAAAGTCCGACTCGCAGGAACTGCATCATCTTAGCGCGGTTCCATTCATATCCCTAGTGTCATTTTGTATACTTAGAATAGAAACAGTTATTACTTTGTTTAGATCATTCTTAATGTAAACACATATTCCAAAGAAAAGCAAGATTGTCGGCAAGGCACAAGAAACTATTCTAAGCGAAATTACTCTTTCCGCCGTCCCAAGTTTCTCTCTACGAAGACTCTACTACGATTTTGTTTCTAATTGACTTAACTTGCTTTACTAACATATCCATTTTAGTGTTAAATGCAATTAAAAACACTAAACTACTCATTTTACTGTTAAATGCAATTAAACAAAATAAAATTGTAGAAGAAAATGGGAAAATTATTATGTTATTTTTTAATGTATTACGCCACATAAAACCACAAAATATAATTATATTTCTACTAAAGCATTTGGCTTTATGACTTCCTACAGGTACAATATCTGTCATCTCTCCTAGGATGCATCTTGATTTATGAAGTGCAATAAAACCTACCTGAAGCCTGCCTAGTAGCTCGACCCGGGCAAATGTCTGACCCTACACAGAGTCTTAACATTCTCTTTCTGCAGGAACTGCGTCATTTTAAGACGTATCCATTCTCATCCATATTGTTATTTTGAAAGTTTAAAATAGAACTAATCTTTTTCTTTTTTTTATTATTTCATGCAAACTGTTAACACCCACAGGTTAGAAGCGGAAATTCCTCAATCTAAAGCAAGACTCTCAACGTCAATTCAAAATACAAACACGCTTCTCAATTACTTGTCATGTTTTATTGAAAAAAAATGCAATCAAAATATCAGCAAGATATTAAAAACTAAGGCAAACCGAGAAAAAAAAAACAATTAAGAACAAAGGTAAACAGAGATAAAAAAAATCTCTTTCTCTTGGCAAGCTATATTTCTAACAATGAATTGTTTTTCTTATTTTACTTAATCTGTTTTATTGTCAAATACATCCAAGATGATGTCCTGGTCTCTTCAAAGATGTCTTCTGGTGAAAGTGAAATGTCCTTGTCGGTCGTTTGACACCAGACACAAAATCGTTTCGTAAGACGGATGAACTCGGGTTGGGTAATACTGCGCGTAAAGTCGAGCAGCCATCCGAGCTTTACGTCTACACTCCCCGAAAAAAATAATCATATCCACAATCTCACAACTTGTGAATTTCATAGTTGAAAGCGAATATTACACTAATAATGAACAAAAGCAAAATAATGAACCAATAAGGAATATCAGATCCAAAAGATTAGATAGATAACATGAATGATCAGATTTAGCTTAGTTAATCCCTAAAAAATAAAATACTTAAAAAATATGCTTTATTTTCAATTACATTAAAGTTATTAGGAAAAATATTTCTTTTAGAGGATGGGCCATATTTTTTTCAGAAAGTTGAGGAAAAAATACCTAAAAGTCGTGTATCACACATTCATAACCGACCTCTTTAAGTGCTTCCAAAAAATCGTTTTAATTTAAAACAATGAAATTTGAATCGCACGAGATCACATATTTGATTTTAAAGATATATATATATATATATATATATATATATATATATATATATATATATATATACATACATATACACCCCTCTGTGGATGGGGGAGAAAACGCGTTAAAATACTTTATCGACTACATACTGCAGGTACAACAGGAAGTATTTTTTGAATGTTGTAAATTGGGCTCTTTTTCCTCCTCTGTGCTTTGATGGAATTCTCATGACTGATTATTTCTTTAAATCATTTATAAGCATTATTTAGTGTCCAATATCATTAATTTTCCCCTTCAGGAGCAAGATAATCCTGACTTTGACTCCAGGTGCATATAAAAATATTTACCGCTTGTTGGGGTTAATGATTAAGCCCCCCCTCGATATGTTTTAGGTGAAGAATTCCCTAAGCAAGAACGACTTTCCAAAGAAAAGCCTTGAGGCTTATCAGAGGTATGCTGTCTTACGTTGATGTTGATAATTTCCTATCGTCCACTTGAAGTGGGTTGGCGAGACTTGCTTTATCTAATAGCCGAATGAAGAGAGCCCATGCCTTATTCAGAACTCATTTTACCTCCTCAAATACAAGGTGCTCTACAAGAAAACGGCTAAAACACCTCTCTCACTCACACACTCTCACTCTTTATCTCCCTCTCTCTCTCTCTTTCCATCTCTCCCTTTATCCATGAATGAAATTGAAACCAATGAAAGCTGAACCCTTAGATATAGTCTGTAGCACAATAGGTATTGCAGGCCTCGGCGCGGTTCCTCGGTTATCCGGGCACCTGTTATCTAATCTAATCTAATCTAGATCTAGCCAGTAAAACATTTACTCGATGATATTTACGTCAAAAAATACTAAAGATGAAAAAAGGCCTTACGTCAAGAACATTAGATTAGGCCCAGCTGTGAAGGGACAGACTCGTGAAAAAGCAATTCCGTGTAAGAAGTGTGACAGCAAAATTCCCTTAGGTCCTCCTCTTGGGATGCGATGGAGACTCGGTGGGCGAAGACAGACACTCGTAGCTGCTTACTCAATTCAATTGCTCCGTGCGTTTCGTCCGCTGTTGGAAAAAGTATTACACAAAAATCATCTCTCAAATAATGTTTAAGATGAGCCGTTCATGTGACGAGGACGATATTTATGTTCTATTGGTGTCGACGGAAGAAAAACATTCAGAGTAAACAGAGAAACGTGGTACATTAAAGTTTTACAATAACTCGTCTCAAGTTATTCTTTATGAGACGTGCGAAAAGCTTATCTCTTCATTTATTATTTTTTTTAATGCTGAATTTATTATAAAGATGTGCCCTTCAGAAAACATTTTGATCCCCCAAAAAACATAAATGTGAAATAGAGGCCAAGTTCCTGCCCCCACAAAGAAACACTCCCTTCCTCAAAAATATCCCCTCCTAAAACCCCCCAAAAACGCCTTACCATTCTACACTCCAAAAAAGTAGTATGAGTTGGTGTATTAATTCAACCAAAAATATTTGCCAATACAAGAGATGATACAAGAAAGAAATGTCCAAGTTCATTACTTGGAAGACCTCATAGTTACTTAATAAGAACAGTAAAGACACTTCAACTGACCTTTAAAAACAACAATTAAAATACTTATATCCAGTTACTAAAATATCACTTTCCTCAACCAGGTATATTCTTAAACTTGGCAATGTTTTATTTGTGCCGAAATTATCTTTGGAGAAAAACTAAACATTGCCAAGTTTAAGAATATACCTGGTTGAGGAAAGTGATATTTTAGTAACTGGATACAAGTATTTTTATTGTTGTTTTTAAAGGTCAGTTGAAGTGTCTTTACTGTTCTTAGTAAGTAACTATGAGGTCTTCCAAGTAATGAACTTGGACATTTCTTTCTTGTATCATCTCTTGTATTGGCAAATATTTTTGGTTGAATTAATACACCAACTCATACTACTTTTTTGGAGTTTAGAATGGTAAAGTCGCGCTTCAGCCATTGAACAGTGAAGTTGTGTTTTATTAGCTCTCGCTATTGTTCAATTGTTCAGTGTTACATTGAGCCTCTAATTAGACTAAACTTGCTCCAATGGTTAGTTAATAATTGAGTGTACATTATGTGAATTTTCCTCGGAATTCCTGTACAATAACAACTTGTAGTAAGTGAGTAAAGTTGCCATATTTATTGTGATTTCTCTGCCCTGCCTCACGGTAAGCAAGAGGTGGGGGCTATTCCTGTCTCTGCAGAACAGTCCCCCTCTACTAGCTGCCTCCCTAGCTAGCTCAGAAACTAGGGGCCTTCACGGGAATCAAGATACTCTTCCCGCATCACCTCTCTGGCTCAGGGCTAACGTCTTGGAGTCTGAGACTAAACAGTCCGAGTTCGAGGCTCCTGCTGGCGCCTATATTTTTTATTTGCAAAAAAATATATCTATTTATATTTTTTCCTCGTTCATTTTTTTTATAATAATTTATGGGAGGATTTTACCACATGGTAATGGCAAGCGGTGGTAAACGATCCAGGTCAGCTGGCAGCTCTCCACCTACGTCGCCCTCGAAGAATACGCGTTCTAGAAGGAAGATTACCAAGAAACAGGCTTTAAGAAATGGAAATTCGACTATATCAGCTGAAGGAACTCCTGGTACTTCAAAAACCAATGATGAGACAAAAGAAGAGTCTGCATTTTTCACAGCCAACCCATTCCAACCGTTACAGAAAGAGCAAGAAGAAGAAATGGAAACCGAAAAATCACAAGACAAAATCATAAGGCCTCCCCCCATATTTGTCAACAACATCAAAAATATAAAAAATTTCTGCACTCACCTAAATCAAAAAGTTAATTCACAAACATATACCTGCATAAATAGAACTAACACAACAAAGATATCTTGTACAACACCTGACACATATAGAACAGTAATAAAATATTTGAATGACTCCAAGGCTCAATACCACACGTATCAACCGAAGGATGAACGTGCCCTACGAGTGGTTATAAGAAATCTCCATCCCTCCACTCCCCCAGAAGAGATCATTGAAGAACTTGCTTCGCTTGGCTTCAAGGCAAGGCAAGCCACAAACGTCATCGTCAAGAGATCTACTGAACAAGGAATGACGAAAGTTGCCTTACCTCTCTTCTTTGTGGACCTAGAACAGCAGCAAAATGTGGATAAAATTTACAACATTACCAGACTTTACCACACAAGAGTTCACGTCGAAAAACCATACCGCAAACGGGAGCCGGTACAGTGTACGAATTGCCAGTCGTATAACCACACAAAGGCATACTGTAAATACATTCCAAGATGCGTCAGGTGTGGAGAAAACCACAAAAGCCAGGAGTGCAACAAGCCAAAGGAAAGCCCCGCGGTGTGTGCACTGTGCTCTTTAAACCATCCGGCTAACTACAAGGGATGCCAAACATTCAAAAATCTAAAAAGATTGAGCAACACCCGGCAGCGAAACTACGGTGAGTTGCCCCCCCGTGAAGGACTTCAACAACCCACCAGAAGAGTTGAAGCTGGAGTTTCTTTCGCACAACTCGCTTCTGGATCCAGTCAACAAGATCAACCAATTCTCAATGAGACAGCTCTTGCCGACCAACATCCAGGCAACGAGTCAACACCAACTCCAAGACGGGCCACTCCCTTCATTCCACCACCAACCTCCTCCAATGACATCACTTCCCTCCTTAATACCTTCCTAACAGACTTCAGATCCCTTATTAGCCCTCTCATTACCCTCCTTAATACCATAGTCACTCACCTGCTCCCAACCCTTTCAAAATGATTCCCTCTCCCACACATAAATCCTTGTCCATCCTACTTTGGAATGCTAATGGCATAACAAATCACACAAACGAACTGACTACATTACTACAAGACAAACGTATAGATGTCGCACTCATCACAGAAACAAGACTTACCAAAAATAAACATTTACGAATTCAGGACTACAACACTTACCGTACTGACCACCCAGACGGTAAAGCCCATGGAGGATCTGCTATCCTTATACGAAGAACCTTATCCCATCACCCTCGTCCCACCAATCCCACAGATTCGCTCCAAGCCACCACTATCAATATCTCAACATTTTCATTTCCAATTTCCCTGTCAGATGTTTACTGTCCTCCTAATAAACCTCTAATAGAATCAGAAATCCTAGATCTTCTAGAATCCCTTGGTACCAAATTCCTTCTAGGAGGTGATTTCAACGCCAAGCATCTTCAGTGGGGTTCAAGGGTAACCAACTCCCGTGGTCGTACCCTACTCTCTGCACTCTCCTCAAAGCACTGCTCAGCCGTTTCTCCAAACTCCCCAACATACTGGCCTACCGATCCAAACCGTATTCCCGATCTAATAGACTTCTTTGTTTCCTTTGGCCTTACATCTGTCTTCACCTCAATAGATTCCCTAGATGACTTATCCTCTGACCATAGTCCTTTAATCCTTACACTGTCGCTACAACCTATTCCAAAGCCCCAACCCCCTTCCTTAATCACTGGACCAATTGATTGGAACCTCTTTCGATCACTCCTTGAAGACACCATCAACCTCAATATCTCCCTTAAAACCCCTGAAGACCTAGATATAGCAGTCCAACAATTCACAAACTCCATTCAACAATGTGCATGGAAATCCTCCCTTCCTAAACGCCATCATCAACCAATCCCAGCTGAAAGGCCTCTAACCCAATCCCTAAGAGACCTAATATTATCCAAACGCCAAGCACGAGCTCTGTGGCAGAGAACTCGCCATCCCTCCGACCGTCGCTCTTACAATCAATTATGCCGATTAGTAAAGCGACAACTAATCCAACATCGTTCCGAATCCTTTAATTCCTACATTTCATCTCTATCAACTTCCGACAAATCCCTTTGGACAGCCACCCGTAAAATCCTGAAATACCATCCTGTATCTCCCCCTCTTCGCCGAGAGGACGGCACATGGGCCGCCTCCGACGAAGAGAAATCCGAGCTATTTTCCAATCACCTAAAAAGAACATTTACTCCTCATCCCCCTCCTGAACCTGATTCCCATTTCCCTGAATTAGATGATTTCCTACAATCCCCACTTCCTCTCTCCCTTCCACCAAATGCAGTTAATCCATCTGAAGTTAAATTTCTAATATCCCGATTGCCATCCCGAAAATCCCCTGGTTACGACCTCATCACCTCCAGAATCCTTAAACAGCTTCCAACCAAGGCCATTGTATTCCTCACCTACATCTACAATTGCATCCTCCGAACAACCCATTATCCCATACTCTGGAAATTCTCAATTGTAGTTCTGTTTCCTAAACCTGGTAAGCCTCCTAACAATCCTTCCTCCTACCGCCCCATAAGTCTTCTCCCTATATTTTCCAAATTATTTGAAAAGGTTTTATTAAAGCGCTTACTTCCTATCCTTAATTCCCAAAATCTCATCCCATCCCATCAATTCGGCTTCCGCTCCCAACACTCCACAGTGCAGCAAGGGCTTCGTGTTGTTGATCTCATCTCCTCATCCCTCGAGCGAAAAGAGTATTGCACGTCTGCCTTCTTGGACGCATTTGACCGAGTCTGGCATTCAGGCTTACTCTTTAAGCTCAAAACCCACCTTCTCAGCACCCTTTACCTAATCCTTCGCTCCTACCTCTCAGACAGGTTTTTCCGAGTCCGGCATGGAACAGCCTACTCAGATTATTGCCCTGTGGAAGCGGGAGTTCCTCAGGGTAGTGTCCTTGGTCCTATCCTTTATACCCTTTATACAGCTGACATTCCAACACATCCTGATACCCTCCTGGCCAATTATGCAGATGATACGGCCATCCTTTCGCCCCACATAAATCCAGAAACAGCCTCCCAGAACCTACAAACCCATCTAACCGAAATTGAACAGTGGTGTAAGAAATGGCGCATCAAAATAAACGTCGAAAAATGTCACCAAATAACCTTTACCCTTCGACGTAAAACCTGCCCTAGTGTTTCCTTCAACGGCAATCCTTTACCTATAACCAATACCATCCGATACCTTGGGTTTTACCTTGACTCTCGATTGACTTGGAACGCACACATTAAACTCAAACGACAAGAACTCAATCGACGATTCGGACAGCTATACAGACTACTAAACCGATCATCACACTTAACCGTACATAACAAACTAACTGTCTACAACTCACTAATAAAACCTATCTGGACTTATGGAATAGAACTTTGGGGGACAGCCAAGCATTCCAACATCCACCGAATCCAAACATTCCAATCTAAAGTTCTACGTACCATAGTCAATGCTCCTTATTATGTTACAAATCGAAACCTCCATAATGACCTAAATATCCCTTTTGTCCAAGATATTATCCCTAGCCGCTTCTCATCCTTCCATAGCAAATTAATCAATCATCCTAATCCTATAGCCCAATCCTTATCCAGCACAAATCATCCTTCCTCTCCACCAAGACGCCTTAACAGGAAGTGGCCCCGAGACTTACTTAGGCAGTGAAGTGTCGTGGAGTGAACAAAAACAACTATCCGTGGAGTGATCAAAGAAATTATAATTGTATAAATTGAGAGTGATATCTGTGGATATTTTCTCTCCTCATGATATCACAGCCCACTTCTCCTTCGCCTCCAATCCTCTAGGCTATGGTTGGATGGCGCAAGGTAACTCCAGGTCATCCTAGAATCCTTCCTAACAAGGAAGGCATTCGGTTGACAACTGGAGACACCTGAGGCGTGAGCAAGTAACATGTATCAAATTACATAATACAATTGAATTGTAGATTGTGATATTCTAAAATAAAATAAATTAAAAAAAAAAAAAAGAATGGTAAGGCGTTTTTGGGGGGTTTTAGGAGGGGATATTTTTGAGGAAGGGAGTGTTTCTTTGTGGGGGCAGGAACTTGGCCTCTATTTCACAATTATGTTTTTTGGGGATCTCATTACGTTTTTCTAAGTATTAAATAGAATTTAGTTGCCGAATACCTACTGGCTATTGTACTTCATATAAAACCAGGGTCTTTGGATTCTGCATAAGGTTCTCCTTACTGCTTGATATTTGATACCAATAATCAACCTAAATACATCTAATCACTAGACTAGAAAAGTTAGATGCTCTTCCAGATGACATTACTCTAGAGGACAAATTGATTGCTCTCTTAACTAAACTATTACACTGTAAAACACAGGAACCTTATCCCGAGGATAAAGATCACAATAGGGAAAGTGCGGAAGGCCTTCAAGAAAAATATAAGAACAAAGACGATACATTTTAGGTTTGTGATCCTAAACTTTGTAATTTAGATGGCTCGGCTTTGAAAAAGTTAGAATCTGCTTTGAAGTATATTATGCAGTGAACCCCTACGACTTTATTTACTACATTTAAGAAAGAAGTCACAACTGTTTTTGTTAAGATATGTCGAAATGTTTTTTAAAACATCAAATATAGGTTCTCCTTACCAAGACGATTCATTTGATACCCCACATGATGGGTTTCAGAAGGAATGATGGCATTTCGATGGAACAAAAAGTAGAAAACGTCATGGGTAATATGACACTCCCGTATCACGACCTACCTGCGTGCCAAGTTTGGTCAAAATAGGCCAAACGGTGTGAATTTGTGTAAGGAACAAACATGCAGACAGACAGCTGATAGACGATTTTAACTAGCCTATGACACTACCCGGATAAAGACCGACATGTGTATCAAGTTTTGTTAAAATAGGTCAAGCGATGCTTATTTGTATAAGGAACAAACAGACAGACAGACAGCTGATAGACAATTTAACCTAGCCTAAGATTCTACCCGTATCAAGACCCATATGTGTCCCAAGTTTGGTCAAAATCGGTCAAACGGTACGGATTTGTAAGAGGAACAAATATACAGACAGACAGCTGGTATAAGATTTTTACCGAGCCTATATGCGTCTAATTGTTTCTTAAAACATCAAATATAGGTTCTTCATACCGAGACAATTCATTTGATACCCCACATCATGGGTTTCGGACGGAATGATGGGTTTCCGATGGAAGTACAAAACTGGCCCGGGGACGCCCCCGCCCCGGAAGCGGAGTCAAACACAACTTTTCGCGATTTTTAGATTTTTTCCTTTAATAACGTCTTCATATCTATCTTCATGCAAAATTTCAAGTCTCTATCATCCTGGGAAGTGCCTAATAATTTTGATGAGTCAGGGAGTGAGTGAGTGAGTGCTATAAATCCCGATTTTCGATCGCTTATATCTCAGAAACTATTCGATGTAGAATTATGAAAATTTCCAGTTTTACGCACATCTAGTAGTATAATACCTGTGTAAAATTTCATAACTTTATCTTTACCTGGTTGAAAGTTATGAGAGGGTAAAAATCGGCTCTAAGACCTCCTGTCACACACAGTATGCTTAGGCCGGAACTTGGCCTGGCGCACTACGGTGCGCCTAGATATAGCATTTTGTTATTGGAATGTGACTAACATCGGTTATAAAAAATCCATAATTACTTATTTTGGATATTAAGATTTTATATCAACCCTTATTTTATTTGCTTAATGACACTAAAATTCGAATTATGTTTTTCTAAAATGGTACCTTCATAGCTCTGTCACTCTTCCTAAAATAAATTCAGTTCTACATATTCAATGAAACAAAACAGCAATTTTTATAGAGGCTCATTAGAACGAAATTAGTATTCAATAAAACATAGCAGTATTTTTTAGGTCTGTTTGAATTGTAATTTCCAGCACAGCCCTAGAGCTGTTCTGTTTCCAAGAGGTATAATTGCTTATTGATATAAAATGAAGCAGAGCCTAGATATTTGCATGTTAATAAGAGAACTAATGGAACCGCTTGGGTTTATACAGACTCCCTCGGGGCATCCCATTCCGGACCAATTTCTATTCATAAATGATTCCCAGACCTGCGAATACAATACAGCTTCGGAATACCAATAACAAATCAACTCAAATGTAACAATGGCGCTTTAATTCACATGTATCGAAACACATTACAATAATCGAGTAAATAATCAATTGTACTGGAATTGAAATTCTAAGGATGGTTGCAATTGACAGTAGTCATAGAATTTACACACCCCTGTTCAATTAGTTTTTTATTGGATAACGTTTTTACTATTTTACTTTAGCTAGTGAGGTTGTCTTAAGGCAAGCGAGACGGTAATGTGCGTTTTCTACTCATCGACAAACTCGATTGTTACACTTTCCGATGGAGGTTGCACTCAAGAAAGAATTGTTGAAAAATGTCTTCCAATATTCATCGATCCTACCTATTAGATGCCAAAAATGGCCTTCATTTCAATCATTTCATCAAAAACCCGCTTGAGTTCTCCAAAGCAGAATCTTTTTAATCTTTCTGCTACGGAAAAACTCAACAACTTTTCTGCAGCCCCATGCGGTTCAAGTTGCGTGTAATATGAACGGCGAGCGAGATAATCTTGAAGAATAATCGGAAATAAATAGGTGCTTGTAATAAAATTAAAGTAAATTTAATAATACAATAGTAATTTAACATTTAAACACGATAGAGTAAGAATAATTCAATAAACAACAATAATATTGTCTTTAAATTACTTAAGAGTCCAACATACTAACTAAAAACTCTGAAGTAAATTTTGTCAAAACAGTCAATTAATAATACAATAGTAACTTAATATTTAAAGCATGTAAAAATAATAATAATTGTATAATTACTATTGCCACTGTCAGATATGGAGGCAGTAGACGATGCGAAGTAGCACTTCGCGCATCGGCGTATTCGAGTACGCATTCTTACAATGATCGGTTTTATGATCGTATATCGATAGTTTTAAAACAATCGAATCGGGTTCGAATACGCCTACTGTTGTTATAATATTGTATCTCTTTGGTAATTAGGTTATTCTATGGAATGCGTAGTTTCTCATGGTCGATACACCGAATATCACTTAACAGAGCGGCTTTCTTTCGTTTACATTATGCATGACGTTTGTAGTGTCGGTTATAGTTTGTCGGATGGAGAATTTTTCTGCAGAAAATAGTTTTTACGACTTTCCACAGAAAATCTTTCTGCAAATAATAATTTTATTGACTTTTTCTGCAGCCACTATTTAAAAAACAACCGGTCGGTCAGGCTGATCATTCTGCAGCCCTTGTCGTCTTTCTGCGACAATGTCGCACTGTCGTCCATAGTTCTGCTATGGGGCTTGAGTTTTTATATTTTCGCAACACTTCTCTAGCAAACGATTGAACGAGTTCGTTAACCACCTGGAGGGGGCTTACTACGGGCCCAAAATACTAATTGGCCAAATACCAGTCGTAATTTAAAGAGATAGATGTCCAGTAAAAATAAACGAACGGTTGAGAAATCGTCCTTACGTGGAAGCGTACTGCAATATTTTTCGACTTATAAATGCCTAAATAATAATAACCTCCTTTATCATTTTTTATTATAATCAAACAAATCTTCTTATCCCAGTAACTGTTTTTCTAATGAATTTGTTTGGTATAAAAGAGTCTTATCTTTGAGGATTTGCGAAAGAGCGGAAGATCTACCTCGGAGGTGAGCGTCGAATTTTAAGATGGAGCCTACTTCTTCTGCCTCTTCCCTTATATACCTATAATCTCCGCTATAAATCTTCATTTTATACGCCATTACCGCTCTGCATTTTTACCTATTTTTTTATCTCCTTTGACATTTTTCCCTTGGCGGATATTACCTCCATCACTTCGTGCGGGTCTCTTATTTTAACGTGCCTTTCTCTTTCAGCATTTATCAATGGAATGAGGATTTACCGCGGTCAAAGAAACGATTTATCATTCATTTATTTATTTATTTTATTAATTATGAGTTCCGTGACTGTAACGATAAACTCATATGGCTAGCAGAATCAAGGTCCGTTAATGTCGCAGTCTGATTGTAATAAAAAAAAAGTAATAAAGAAAATAAGACAAGAGGAAATTATAAGGCAACAAAATTATTCATATAGAATAAAAACTAATGGAGAAAAGGGGAAAAAAGAGAAAACATAAATAAATAATAAATAAATAAATAAAAAAAAAAAAAGGGACAAAAATCATTTCGATTGTAGGAGACATATAGTTATATCTTGGAATAAAAGAGCGTTGATTTGAGATTTGTAAGAAGTATGTGGATGTATGGACTACCCTCTGTCATTAAATCATGTAAGTCATAAGGAATCGTCAAGTTGCTGCGTTGTCTGCAGTCGGTCAGTATATGTTTGACAGTTAGAGTTCTGTTGCATTGTCGACAAAGGGGTCTTTCTGTTTTGTCTAGTAAGTACGAATGGGTGAGTCGGGTGTGTCCTATCCGAAGCCTGGATAAAATTACTTCGTCTCTACGAGACAATTGTTCTTTTACCCAGGCTTTGGTCGTATTTTTAATTTCTCTTAATTTGCAATTAATTTTAAACCAATTTTTCTCCCATTCGAACAGTGTGCTAGTTCGTAAGGTTTTAGTCGTCTGATGACGTCACAGTGTTTATATCTGGTATGGGTCGGTTTGTAGCCAGTTTTGCCTGTACGTCCACTGCTGTACTCATATCGATGTCCTTGTGTCCGGGTAGCCAAAACAATGTAATATGTTTTTTTGCGTTTTGAAGAATGTTTATTTGAGTAAATATCTGGTGAATAAGAGGGTGTGTGTTATAAATGTTCTGTAATGACATTAAGGAACTTAAGGAATCCGTACAAACTGTAATAATGTCAGTGTCTGCATTATGAATGTTAGTCAGTGCCAAAAGTATTCCGTAAAGTTCTGCGGTGTATATTGTCGTTGGTTCTGGCAATTTCATTTGGTACGTAACGTCATTTACAATGGCAGCCGCCCCTGTTCCAGATTCCGTCTTGGATCCGTCGGTATAAGTGAATAATGTTCTTGGATTTTGTCTTATTATGGTGTTAATTGTATTTTTATAAAATAGTGAGGAGGTCGGTTCTGTCTTTTTGTATTTCGTCAGAGTCAAGTCAATCCTTAAGTTCCTTAATTTCCAGGGTGGTGTGTCGGTGAATTTGTTTTTAAGAATTGTAGATTCTCTTATAATTGAATCCCTTCTACCTTCTAGAGATCTTACTATAAAAGGTTTTCTTTTCGAATTTAATTCGAGGTATTTATTAAAATTGACATTCTCTAGAAAACAATTAACACAAGGCGTTTCAAGTCCTTTTGATTTGATATAAAATGAAGAGCACAACATTGCACGCCTGTACTGCAGTGGGGGTTCTCCTGCCAAGGCGCAAAGGCTATCTGAAGGGCTGGTTCTGAAAGCTCCTGTGACAAGCCTGAGTCCTGTGTTGTGTATAGTGTCGAGTAGTCTTAAGGTTGTAGGACTGGCAGATGAATATGCTATACATCCATAATTCAGAAGAGACCTGGTGTAAGATCGATAGAATGTAAGCATGGTGCATTTGTCAGCACCCCATTTGGTGTTACTAAGGATTCTTAACAAATTCAATGACTTTTTGCATTTGGTGAGAATTCCGTTTAGATGGGGTAACCATGTTAGTTTTTTGTCTAGTGTCATTCCTCAGTCAGTAAGTCGGTTTTGTCAATGATTGTCTGATGTAATGTTAAGTGAGCTCTTTGATTTGCTCTTTTTCTAGAGAATATTATGTATTTCGTTTTGTCTCTGGAAAACCTAAATCCTGTAAAAGAGCACCACTTGTCTAAGTTATTTAATGTGTTCTGTATCTGTAGTTTACCTGTCTTGATATCTGTGTATGTCGTGTAGATGAGAAGGTCATCAGCATACAGGCAATACGACACTCCTTGAGTTATACATCTAGTGACGGAATTTATTGCGATATTAAAGAGAGTCGTACTCAGCACACCTCCTTGAGGCACTCCATTCTCCTGTAAAAACTCATCTGAAAGAGCAGTCCAGTACCTATCCTCACTCTGAATGATCTTCGGGAAAGATAGCTGTCCAAGTAAAGCATGACTTGGCCTTGCACACCCCATTCTAGTAGCTGAGCCAGTATTAGTCGTCTCCACACTCTGTCATAGGCTTTTTCCAGGTCCAATGACACCGCTATTACGGAGCTTTTGTTTACAAAGGGATCTAAAATGTCGTTTTCAAGCCTAGCAATGTGGTGCATGGTAGAATGCATTGGCCTAAACCCACATTGAAATACTGAGAGAAGGTTATTCTTTTCTAAGAACCATATAATTCTTTTATTTACTATCTTCTCCAGTATTTTTCCACAACAATTTGTCATACTTATGGGCCTAAAACTTGAGGGTAAATTGTTATCTTTTCCTTCCTTTAATACTGGTATAACTATAGAGTCATTCCAGAAGTGAGGATAGGCACCGCTTTGAAATATTTCGTTAAGTATATTTAAAAGAGTGACGAGGCCAATGTTATCATTTGAAATGAAAACAATACTAATGAGTCTATTCACAAATAACTGGATTTATATATGTAAACTCTAAATTTTAGGTGTCTAGATTACCATTTCTCGCCCATATTTTTAATTTTCAGGTGTTCATTGTCAGTTGGTGCGTCCATGAGTATTTTGAATATTGTTTATTATGTATTTAATGGGTTTTCTTATATTTTTTATTGGTTTGTTGTACGTTTCTTATTGTATACATTGCTACCTAACAACCCGAATACGTTGCGTGGGAGGTTTCTTGATTCTTAGGCTATTTCTTCTGTGATTTCCGCACTTCTTCATATTCACTGCACATGAAAAGCCTAGATGTAGTCCTGTTGACCTATCTTCCCCTGAAAAATGGATACCGCTATTGGAACAACATGCGAATCAGAAAAAGTATTGAGTTTGTATAGTACAATATTACATTTGATAATAGTATGTATTATAAACACAATTAAAAATTTGAAATTTGTCCATATTTTCGGTACATCCTACTATAGGCAGAAGGAAACACGATCAAAGAACTCAAACGGTTTCAAATATCAAAACAAAGTGCTTAATTCATTCTTCTCCCGAGCTAAATTATTCTTTTAGTCCCGGTTAATATAAATTCCTCTTAAATTGGATTAATTTATTTTTTTTTAGTCGTCAATTACTATTGACAATTTAGTAAATGTAGTAATACTTCCACACGAAGTTTTAAGGCTGTTTGAAAATTATCTGCCTCCTCCGATCCATATCTTTTCCAAAGGCAGTGGTTCTAGATCTTTTGTGAAAAAACGATAAAAATCGTATCCTTATCGACGTACGTTTTCCAACAGTTTGATATTTTTTTTCCTAATTGTTTATTGTGTATTTTTTCGAATGATGAAGCCTTCTTTCGACTATCCTAGTACTATAGTTGTCCATTATCGAAAAGTGTAACCACAAATCGATCTTGGTCATGGTTGAGACCAATTGAGAGATTTTTGATAAAATAGAGTTAATTATTTCTACCTAGTTTATCTTAAAGCTCTGTGTTGGTATCCATGGCTGATAGATTTAGTAAGAGGTAGGTAGATTAACGGCTCGCCGGCACGAATCAGCCTGGTTTCATGAGAATTAACTCCACCAGGACTAATTGCCTTGAGAACTCCTGCTGGGGGATCTATTGTATTATTGGACCAGCTCCCATAGCACCATTCCGCTAATTAGGATTGTGGGTCATAGCATCACATCACATTATTCAGTCATTTTAATAGTTTCTTCTATAATACTTGTAACTGATTGTCCAACTTCCATTTGACGTGGAACACAGCGATTTCACATAAAAAGAATTTGCATAAAAAAAAAAACTTTCAAGACTAAAAATGGTTACCTAAATCAATAAAATTGCTAAAAAAAACTGTCTAAATAAATTATCTAAGTCATAATACAAAATTAAAAATTATAAATTAACCAGATAATAATAATATAAAACATTTGAAAATTCAAATATTAATCAATTTTTATACTAAATGTTAAGAATGTGCTATTATATGGCGGCAGGAGTTGTGCTCTTGTTACCAAAAAGTACTCAGGTAGGCTGTAAAGCGTAAATATCCGTCGATGAAATAGTCCGTCTTTGTCGATGTTAGGACATAAAATTTAATTGTTTCAGTTCGTTACTTCAATCAAAACGCAGGGTGTTTCACGCCTTAAGGTCATTTAACTTAAGGAAACAGATAATGAGATCATTTCTCTGGTAATTCTAGAATATGTTCCCACTAATTTAACATTCTGTTATATATGTTCAGTTGTACGTGGCCCCTGTTTCAACTCTGAAAAATGCATTAGGAGTATTTTTTGATAAACCAAGAACCCTTTTAACACTAGATTTGCCAGACCAGTAATTTTGACTGGTCGTGCAATTTCAATTCAAAATTCCTACTACATATAACATTTGCTTTTCTAAATGATGTTATGACTGTTGTAGCTATAAGTAGAGAATACATTTAATGAACTTAATGGTGCTTTATATACATTAGTAACAAATATATTTTGTTATTGACATTTATACCAGTACCAGGCCTCGTATATCTAGAGTATCTCCGACGGATCCGACCCGATACCCACTGACCGTCGGAAGGAAAACAAACACATGTCAACGCAGATGTCTACATTGGTCCCGATCCGATCTGACGACTGCCAATTCACGACCGTTCAAACATGTCTAGTTTCCTGACCAATATCGGACGACCGACTTTTTGCAAAATGAGTGCAGGAGTTGTCAAGGAATTATTGATAGAGCTGGTAAGAAATGATCCTTGGCTGTGGAAAATTTGATAAATCCTATCACAACCGAGGCGTTAAAATTATTTTTTTTCCTCTGGTCTCTCGGCTTCTTTCTCCAGCGGTGTTGGTTTCATGGCCGTAATATTTCGCCCATCTTCTAATGGGCTTCATCAGACGTTGGTTGTATTCTCTTGAGGTAGGCAGGAGCTAGTGATTTTATTATTTAATAATTTCATGTATTAAACATTTATCTCTCACAGAATTCCCTTTTTTTTATACACCTCAACGGTTTTATTATGGTCGATTGCTATTTTTAGGCAACACTTTTTTTTTCTTTTTCATTTCGAGTAATTATTCTTAATTAATGATTTTCTTCATTTTAATAATGCATACTTACTACGTCATTTTCGCCGCTACTGGAATCCAAAGTCCGAATGTACGGATAAAGACGTTCCGTATATGATTTTGCTATGACCTTTCATGAATGACATTTAGTATAGTCCGGTTAGATGATGTTGTTATTAGAGGATGTTGTTTGTGCTTGTATTAGGTAGAAAGGAAGTAAAGCCAACGCCCTTTAAGAGGAAGCGATATTAGACCGGCCTTACCTGAATGTTTGATGTCCCTTGCTGGCACCTGTTGTATTTGAAGCTCTAGTTTCTGAGCGGGCTTTTCCTGGGCTCCCAAGCTTGTTAATTTTTCACTACCACTTTTCCATTACTATTCCTTCGCCTTTTACCTTATCCCCTTCTTTCGCATTCTACAGTGGAGCTATAGAATCCAGAAAAAGGGATACGGCAAGGTAAAAGGCAAATAACCATCATGAAATGTTTTTTTTTAAAAAAAGGATGACAAAAAACGCTTAAAAGGTTTCCAGGAAATCGATGTTCATTATTTTTGGCCACTCTTCAGGAATCCTCTTGAGCACAATACATTTGATAAGACATATTTATCTTAATCTCAATGATGACTAATTTATAATCTTTTAAAATTTTATAAAAAAATAAATTTCTATTTATTGGTAAAATAACACAAACGCATTTTCTGAATGCAGGCCAATATATTAGCACTGTATATGTAACTCTTTTTTTAACATCCCTAATGAAATAAAAGGATTGAATAAACACATCGCCGGAAGAGCCCAAATCTTGCCAGCTTTTCTAATTCCATCCCTCTAACCACTCAGCCTCCATGAATCTGCAAATGGTTTTAATTTCAGTAAATATTGGCTTTCATGCAATCAATAAGTATAGTTAGAAAATGTTTTGAGGCTGCTCTCATGAAACAATTTTTGAAGCAGTTTCAAGCCGGAACCAAATTATTAATTTTACTGAAAATTAATTATTTGTTTGTTTCAAAACTTGGCATCTATAATAATCAACAAATGTGAAAGATATCTTCTAAAAATAAGCTATATGATCCTTTAGGATTGATCGTTTGTCTAAACTAGTTTCAAAGCTTACATGTACAAATGTGGCTAAAATGTACCCGTGGAGCATAATTTTCGTTCTCATCCAACGAATCTAGCTTCTTAGCATTCAAAAGTTCCACTTGAATGTAAGTACCAGAGATGGGCAAAATTTTATTTATAACTAAAAATACGAATTTATTCGTAATTCATATATTTGTAAATACGAATATAAATAAATTCTTATTCATAAGTGTGAATAAGAATTTATTTTTATAAATAAATGACAGATGACAAACTATGTCATAATAACTTAAATAACCAGCCATGCTGCAGGGACATAGTTTCTCATCTGTACCTCCATAAAAAAAAAAAAATCTAGGCGCTGACAACCTAGACCTTAAGCGGCTTTAAAAAAAAAATAACCTTCAATAACCTCCCTAATATCATCTTAATACGAATAAATTCATAATTTATTTGCGAATTTTATTGTGAATAAATTTTTATTCACAAATTATAATGCGAATAAATTTGTATTCGTATATTTTAATGTGACTTTTTTTGTAATCACTTGATTTTTTGGAAATATTCACATTTTTTGTGATTATTTCCAATTTTTTCTGTGAATTTATTTGTATTCGCAGGAAAATTTGCGACTAAAATTTTATTTGTATTTTTATATTTAATATATGTGAATAAAAATAAATTCTCTTATTCACACTTATGAATACGAATTTATTTATATTCGTATTCACAAATATATGAAGTACGAATAAATTCGTATTTTTATTTATAAATAAAATTATGCCCATCTCTGGTAAGTACATATATACCAGAGATTTGTTATTTAGGTTATTGCGTCAGATGACTATTGCGTGATGATTTTGTATATAGAAAATAATTTCGGGGTGGGGGGGGGGGGCTGGGAGCACCTAGGCATTTGGGGTGTAGGGGAAAATGTAAAATATTTTATTGTAAAATGGTGAGCTTTAAGGTCCTCTGGACACCTAGTAGGGTAGGACCAGGGTAAATGTATCAGACATTTTGTTTTTATAGGCTTCTTTTAAATGAAATGTTGTCACCAAAAAAAAAATCGGGGGGGGGACTGCTGACCCCCCTTATGTACACCTACGTCAGATGATTTCAAGAAACTGAAAAGAGCTTGAATTTTCATATGTTATATTAGTATCGGCTAATTAAAGGACATTCATCCGCGTCGTGGAGGATAAACTATGTACTTTGGTGTAAAGGAAACTTTACACAGCTTCTAAAGGGAGGGGGTCGTTTTATAAATAATTACAAGAATAACCAATAACGCGAGAGGGAATCAAACCCGCAACTCGTAAAGGTACTAAAGTTGTCTCTAACCTAGGTTCTTCGGCCGTGGGGTAGAAACCCCCGTTCTAAATGAGAAGAGAAACTGGATGGCCACACATCTATCACCGGGCCCTACTCTGTCCTTCAGCAGCCTAATGCTAGTGTCTCATTACTCTGATTTATATTGTCTTTTCTCTAACTCACCCCCTAAACAATTCGGCTCCCTTATTAGTTACTTGCTTTCTGTGGTTTGCCTTTCTTTCAGAAATTCCTCTTAAAGTTCCAGTTGCTGTTTTTAAATCTCAACCAACCATTAAAGAGTAATCTTCAGAACAAAACAAGTTTTTTGTTGAGAGAAAAAGCTGGAATAAGATAATAAATTACAAGATCCATTTATCCATTTGAATGAGGTTTAGCTTTTGGAAAATATATCTTATATCACTCGCTCAAGGGGTTCTGGGCTGGACCGCTTATAAGGTCTACCCAGTAGTGATAATACCGGTTGTTTAAATTTGAATATAGTGTACTAACCATGAACAGACAAATCTATTTACATAGAGTCTATTCGCGCTCTACCATTCACGAGAAAGGTAAACTTTCCAAAACAAGAGAAATTGTAGCGCAAACAATATTGCGTTAAAAGGATACCTGGTACAGTTAAATGCACTTTTTTCCCGAGAATATCGGAAAAAATAATTTTGGTTTCGGTTACTCAAAAACGGAGTGACTTCAAACTTTTCAACATTTATATTTAAAATTCCCATAACGCCCGAGACTGGTCGTGCAAAATACATTCCTGATGAGAAACAAAAATACTGAATATGATTTTACCGAAACAGAACACATGTAAGTATAAAATAAAAACCGACTAGCAGGAAGTTTATCTTCTTAGCGCATTCCGTTCTCATCTTTAGTCTCATTTAGAACAGCTTGGGATAGAAAAATTTAAACATACCTTCAAAAACCTGCTTTACGCCTTTACATATATATATATATATATATATATATATATATATATATATATATATATATATATATAATATTTGTTGCGTCCTCCTATATAGATATATGGTTGGATAATTAGTATTGTTTAAATTGGTTTGGATTTCCGTATGTTAAAAAGGGTATTTTCCAAGGTAGAAGTGGGCTGGTGCAGTTGAATGGTTAGCCTCGTCCAATCAGATACGGAGCTGCTAATGAAGGACTCCCCTGAATGGCCAGCTTAGTGTCTTCAATCCTGTCCAACGGATAACACGAACGGTTCCATTCAATGGAATTACTGGGCCCTATTCGACACGAGTAACTCCTCTCAATCGATATTCTCATCTCGTCCTCATTCAATGGCTTTATTTCTTTTAATCCTCTCCTTTCACTCGTAGCTGTATCATTGGTTAGTGATTTGATAGTTGTAAAGAAATAAGATAGTCATATCTGCCAGAGATCTGTGGCATGCAAGCGTACTACATTTGTAATTATTTATTTATTTATTTAAGGGCATTAGTAACTAAGACGACTTGCTCAATACATGAATACATAGATTAAATTGCTAGAACATGTAAAAATTACAATAAATGTAGAAAACAAAGGATGTTAAAAAAGAAAGCTTTGCTGCGAAATGCTTTCTGGGCGGGAATTTGTGATGATGGAAGAGTCGCTGGAAAAAAATGAGAAGAGACCCAAGGACAGTACTTTAAAGAATATTAAGTGTTTGTGTAAATCTGTTCATAAATGGCTTTAAAAAATAAATACATTGCATTACTTATGGCATGGGCGTACATAAGGGGGCTGAGGGCAATGCAGCCCCCTGAAATTATGATTTGATCGGTAAAGATTTTATAAAACCCTTAAAAATAAATTAAATAAGATCATTTAGTTCATAAAAAATATTCTATTTTGGGTGTAATAGCTAAATAGTTTGTATTCCATACACCGGAATTGGTCTCAGCCCCCCCCCCCCCCCCCCCGAAATTATTTCCTATATACGCCCATGACTTATGGAACATGTTCCGAGAGGATTTTCGATGGGACAGTCACATTTTGAGAAATAAGTCCTTAAAACTTTGAAGTAGTTAGTTTATCTTATTGGAACGTGCCTTTTAGCGCGGTTCCTCCCTCCCTTCATAGGGAGGAACCCCGCTTATAAGGTTGATGTCATAAAGAAATCCGGAAGTGCCGACTAGAAAATTTTGCGTTTCAGAACCCCTAGAGACCGAAAACGACGGTGGTTCAAATTAGTATATATATATATATATATATATATATATATATATATATATATATATTTTTGACTGTTCGCGGTTTTCCGGCTCCCCTAATGGTCCGATTTTGATGAAATTTGGTACAAAAATCTTTCGTCTAATTTAAAAGGTCAAGTTCGTTAACCAGCAGAATCCGCCGGAACATGGTTTTTGGAGCGAATTTCGCGCGAAAAAAATCGTTCCGCTTACTTCATATGCAAGCAAGCTTACTTCATAGGCTTCTTGGCTTAGGAAAACGAATGACACCATTTTTAAGGCGATACCTTTAACCGTTTTCGAGAAAATTGGAAAAATAGTTGCTGAATAACGTTTTTCGTTTTGGTACTTAGGGTGGGCTTACACTCGCTAGTTATTGCAGGAAATTTATATCAAACAGAAATTGCGACTAGTGTAAACCATGAGCAATTTATGTCTGAGATATATATTTCTATCACGAACTATAAGTGTCGACACTTCTATACCACCAGGTGTAAACACAGATTTTTACGAGAAGAATTTAATTTCAGAGTTAAATATCTTGGCTACTAGCTGTATTGTGGACACTTCTATACCAACAGATGTAAACACTGATTATTTTTGCTTTTGGTGAATTTATCGCAAGTAGAACAAATCCAGAACTGTCCTATACATATCCATGACATAAATGTCTAGCTATTTCTGTCAGTATGTAAACCTTCAAGAGAATATCTATCCGACACCTGACATATATTCCCTGTGAGAAGTGTCAGATGTAAACGCACCCTTACAATCATGGGATTCAGTTGAAACATTTTTGGCATGTTTGAATTTCATCAAAACTAACATGTTAAACTTTTGGTTACGTTTGGAGTTAAGGAAGAGTTAGAATAAAATATTTTATTAACAGACATGAAATGTTTTGGGAACTTCGTATACTTTCATTAATATCTCGAACACGGTTGGGAAATTTTCATAAGTGGATAGAAACTATTTGAAAGCTTTCTAAATTCTCTACAAAAAAGATTCTGAAACAATTTTTGATTAGGTGATGTCAATCGAAGAAATAAGTGCTTAAAACTTCAAATACGTCTGTTTAGTTCTTATAAACGGGGTTTTGTCGTTCTTTTTGTCTCTTTCCCTTAGATTTTTATTTTTGTAATTTCTTATGTTAGGAAAATATATTTGTGTGTAAAACAGGATAGGTAAAATGAGACCAATTTTGTGTTGCTAGAAATAATGAAAAGTTTTGGGAACTTCGTATACTTTCATTAATATCTCGAAAACGGTAGAAAATCTTGGGAAGCGAAAGGTTACCATTCGAAAGCTTACTAAATGGTCTACAAAAAAGGTTTTCGGAGAAATAAGTGCTTAAACTTTGAAGTAATTGATTTCGTTTATTCGAACGGTTCTTTTTGTCTGTTTTTATTACTTGTTATTTTTTAATTTTTTAAAGTTGGATAATGTATTTAACAATAAAACAGATTAAGTAAAATAAGAACAACAATTCATTGTTAGAAATATAGCTTGCCAAGAGAAAGGGATTCGATGACGTCTTTTGAATATTTTTAATTGCCTTTATGCTGTTGGTTTTTTATTTTATTTTTTAATTGATTTTATTTGTAGAATTATTACTATAGTAGAAGAACACAAGAAAATATGAAAAATTTTGATATTTTTCTATGCATTGAAACGTTCTAAATAGGTATCTCTAGAATAGGATTCTGGGGTCTTGCGGACCCGACCAGGTAAAGTCATAAAGCCCTTTGAACAAAGGCTGAACCAAATATTATCTGTTTCTATTCTAAGCTTTTCAAATGACAAAAGAGATATGAACGGAACCGCGCTAAGATGACTCAGTTCCTGCGAGTCGGACTTTTTGTCTGTTATTCTTAGTTTTTTTTTATTGCTTGTATTTTTTTAAATTGGTTATAGGAAAAAAAATGTATTTGACAAAAAAAAAAAAAAAAAAAAAACAGGATACGTAAAATTAGAAATAATATTTCGTTATTAATAATAGTTTTCCGAGTGGAATGCCGTGAGAATATTTTCTACTACTATACGGGGTTTTTCCTCTATTTACCTCAACTTTTAATTGATTGCTGTTTTTAACTCGTTTCCTCCTTCTCTCCGTAGGTAGGAAACCCGCTTCTGTCGTCGACCCAATGACTTTATCCGAAAGTGCCGACCAAAAGATTTCACGTTTTAGAACTCGTAGATTAGCGCTGGTTCAAATTGAAATTATTATATTATTGAGTAATTAAATGAATTTTTATATAAAAAGTCCAATAATTAAAATTATAACTATTAATGTAAATTTGAAAGTATTTATTTAATAGAGCCCATTAAACATTTCACAGAGAACTCTATTATAAAATGTCTTAAAGAAGACGATAGCAGATTATATAATTTATTTTATTTCTAGGGCTTCACATCTATTGCGATAAGCCCTTGGACCACAGATTACCAGACTAGGATGTGGATAATGAAGTTTCATTTGCTGGAAAGGCCGATGTTGTTAGACAGATTCTCGTTCTAGCATGATTTATGACATGCCCGCCCGTTTGTTACCTCCACTTCCAAAGTGCAGTCCAAACGTTTAATGTAGATTTTTGCTTGAAGATGTGACGTTGTTTTTTTTTTTCACCTAGCCGAGTTCCAACCATCCCTTGACTTCTCATCACCTCAACGGCTAACTATCTTTATCTCATTTAGTATTTCTGTTCACGTCTGTTTTAGCTGGCTAAAAATGGACAGATTTTAATGAAATTAGGTATTATTCCTTTACTAATGCACTCGGGAACCGCGCTAGTTCCTGCGAGTCGGACTTTTTACTTGTTTTGATAATCGAAATGATGATTGTAACAGAAAATAATTTATTCCCCCTACAGTAATGATAGTATGTTGACAGATTTATTAAACTATTTATTTCACTGATTTCCTTTACTCTAACCACTGAGCCACCAGATTTATTATAATTCTTGGACTTTATATCCATCTATTGAAATTCAGTTGATCACTGATGGCATTTTAATGACGTTTTCTTATCTTAAATAAATGGAGGATGAAATATTCGTGATAAATCGCATAATCTGGGAGCGTTAATGGTCCAAATCTATTCTCAATTTCACCCTTGGTAAGTTTAAATTTAATGTTCTGTTATGAGGGGGTAATTTATTCATCTCCAATATTCCTCGAAACACTCATCACTGTCTTTTCTTGATATTTTAATATTTAATTTAGAATATTTGGTTCGGTAGGGACAATTTCTAAAATGTCCAACATTTTTTATTATTATGTAAGAAATATACACCAATATATAATATATGTATATTCGAGTATATATATATATATATATATATATATATATATATATATATATATATATATATATATATAAGCCCCCTGGAAAATTTTTTTTTCAAATAAAGATTTTCACTTTTTAGTTTATATCGGAAATAATGAGTGCGAAGAAAATGTTTCCATCCGATAAACAAACGATCATTTTAAATGTTTTTCTATTGGGCTGTAAGAAACTATTCTGTAAAACAAACATACTTCGTGGACTATTGGGATACACAAAATGCTGTTGGATATGAGTTAAATGCATGGAGAAAAAAAAACAGGCTGCTCGCATCTACTTTCAGGCTGCCGGCAGCCTGAAAACTGTGACTCAGTGCCAGTATTTTGAAATAGGACATTTTAGTCTAAAATAGGATTCCACATATTTTAGCCTAAAATAGGATTCCACTAGTTAGAGTACCCGAATTTTATAATAGAGTGCTGGAATGCTAATTCTGCATCCTATAGTAGAGTTCTCACACCCAAAGCTAGCATCCAACAATAGAGTGCCCAGCACTCTACTTCCAAGTGCGTACCCCTAGACTTTAGATTGCTGGCACTCTGTTACTGGCTTCTAGCAGCCTACCCATATAGGCTGCGAGCATCCTGATGTTTGCTTCCTGTATCCTACCCCTATAGGCTGCTAGCATCCTATATGGATGGGTTACATTGACCCCATCCATATAGGATGCTAGCAGCCTACAGAGAGATGACTTTATTATGTGGATAAAAAAGAACAAAGGTAAATTCAGAGTAATAAAATGAGACTTTATTTGGGTTTAATTTACATATACACTTCTTAACAAGTAGATATTTACAAGTGGGTAAGAGGTATACACTTTTTAACAAATATAGATATTTACAAATATTAGGTATTAGGTACAATGTACTTATGAACAATATTGAACAAGTAGGTCTAGAAATAAAATATTTTTTTTGTTTTCATGACACTTATAGCCGTATTCATAAAGCCGAAGACAGTTGATTTCAGCATCTGTTCAAACAGAAACAAAAATAAATTTTTATTAATAATAAAAGAAAAGTTGTTGTTGTATTTTTTATAATTAAAAAGAAACATAAATAGGCATTTTTTCTAGTTTACAATGTCGCAGTAAATTCAAAGCTGCCAGGGAATTACAAAATAAATATAAAATAAGGTTTTTTTCTATGGATATGATCACAAATGAAGGAACTCTAGAAACAGAATGGAAACCAAAATAAAAGTCTACTAATATAATTTTGAAATAATATTCTAGCCGCATTCTAGGAACGTATAAAAAAAGACTTCCATCAGTTCTCAGCTTACCAGGCTTATTGAACTCCATCTTCAGTTGGTTCTATACCGGCAGCTCCATGTTATATTAAGGGAATATATTCTTGAAAAACAAACACAACTTTCTTCATTCTATTGTATATAACATCTGTTTTTAAATTTAATAATAAAAACAAGAGCCTGTATGCCTGGATGCAGACTGTACCGCCCGAACAGAGTTCAGGCTCTTGTTTTTATTATTAAATTTAAAAACAGATGTTATATACAATAGAATGAAGAAAGTTGTGTTTGTTTTTCAAGAATATATTCCCTTAATATAACATGGAGCTGCGGGTATAGAACCAACTGAAGATGGAGTTCAATAAGCCTGGTAAGCTGATGGAAGTCTTTTTGTATACGTTACTAGAATATGGCTAGAATATTAGTTCAAAATTGTATTAGTAGACATTTATTTTGGTGTCTATTCTGTTTCTAGAGTTCCTTCATTTATGATCATATCCATAGACAAAAACCTTATTTTATATTTATTTTGTGATTCCCTGGCAGCTTTGAATTTACTGCGACATTTTAAACTAGAAAAAATGCCTATTTATGTTTCTTTTTAATTATATAAGACACAACAACAACAACTTTTCTTTTGTTATTAATAAAAATTTATTTTTGTTTCTGTTTGAACAGATGCTGAAATCAACTTTCTTCGGCTTTATGAATACGGCTATAAGTGTCATGAAAACAAAAAAAAATATTTTATTTCTAGACCTACTTGTTCAATATTGTTCATAAGTACATTGTACCTAATACCTAATACTTGTAAATATCTATATTTGTTAAAAAGTGTATACCTCTTACCCACTTGTAAATATCTACTTGTTAAGAAGTGTATATGTAAATTAAACCCAAATAAAGTCTCATTATTATTACTCTGAATTTACCTTTGTTCTTTTTTATCCACATAATAAAGTCATCTCTCTGTAGGCTGCTAGCATTCCAGCACCCTATTATAAAGTACGGGCACTCTAACTAGTGGAATCCTATTTTAGGTTGAAATATGTGGAATCCTATTTTAGAATAAAATGTCCTATTTCAAAATACTGGCACTGAGTCACAGTTTTCAGGCTGCCGGCAGGCTGTTTTTTTTTTCTCAGTGTGAATAAGAAAGTGTTTATATATACTGGATGTTGTCATTAAACAGTAATGGGAGAAAATTGAACTCCATATAAACGGAAATAAGAAAATGCATTTTTTAGTAGGAGTTTTCTTTAGATCGCTACATTTAAGAGAAGGATTAGTAAATTCGGCCCCTTATGAAATATTCTGTACAACGAACCACCCTATAAATATACTTAACCTCCAAAAACCCTTCTACGCCTCGTGGAATGTTGTAGGACCTTTAGGGCCTTTTAAGAGAAAACTGCGCGCTATACTTAGAAAATAATGTAAATTATAGATTTACTACTTAAGTTTGTAGCATTTATCTAGATTAGAAATTTTTTTTGAGTTTATTGGAATATCGGAAGCAAGTAAAGTATAATAGGATAAACACTATTTGACTAATTTTAATACCTACAAAAGAGATATTTTAGACAAAGGGCAGGATTATAATGACAATTATTAACGCATTACATCTAGGCACAAGACTTACTTGGCACAAAAACTACAAGCTCACACATGACTGTTACAAATTTATCCATCCTCTAAAATACAAATGTGTTAGGCTTCTCTACAAGGTAGCAACACCCATATTACTTACCATACTAACTTACGCATGCTCAGTTCGGCTTGGTCCAAAATAAATACACACATAAAATGCTTACAAAAACGTACTAGAAAAAGTGTCAAATGCTCCATGGTTCGGTCGGAACAGCCAGATCTACAGAGGATTGAGTTGATGTCTTTCTTAATAAAGAAGTTGATGCAAAAATACTATAAAACTTACGCTTCAAGCACCGGTGTGTTTTACTAACTCGCAAAAGTAAAAATGCCCGTGTTAAAAAAAAAATCACTTTTGTTACTGTCAATATTTCATCTGTATGTTGTTTATAATTTTTTTTTTCAGGTAATGATCTTACCTGGAAGGGTCGGTCAACACTTGAAAGGGTCCCGCTAGTTACTAGGTCTTGGAATCTAGGAAATCTATATTTCTAACAATAAATTGTTTTGTTATTTTACTTACCTAGTTTTATTGTAAAATACATTATCCAACTATAAGCAATTAAGAAATAACAAGGAATAAAAGCAGACAAAAAAACCGTTCGAATAAACGAAATCAATTACTTTAATGGTTTAAGCACTTATTTCTCCGATTGACATCGCCTAATTAAAACTTTCGTCAGAACATTTTTTGTAGAGCATTTAGTAAGCTTTCGAATGGTAACCTTTAGCTTCCCAAGATTTTCAACCGTTTTCGAGATATTAAGAAATTATACGAAGTTCCCAAAACTTTTCATTATTTCTAGCAATAGAAAATTGGTCTCATTTTACCTATCCTGTTTTACTCACAAATCCATTTTCTTAACATAAGAAATTACAAAAATAAAAATCAATAAAAAACTAAGGAAAAGAGACAAAAATTACAAAAAGAACGACAAACACCCGTTCATAAGAACTAAACAGACGTATTTGAAGTTTTAAGCACTTATTTTTTCGATTGACATCACCTAACCAAACTTGTTTCAGAATCTTTTCTGTAGAGAATTTAGAAAGCTTTCAAATAGTTTCTATCCACTTATGAAAATTTCCCAACCGTGTTCGAGATATTAATGAAAATATACGAAGTTCCCAAAACTTTTCATGTCTGTTCATAAAATATTTTATTCTAACCCTTCCTTAACTCCAAACGTAACACAAAGTTTAAGATATTAGTTTTGATAAAATTTGAACATGCAAAAAATGTTTCAACTGAATCCCATGATTTTATGTACCAAAACAAAAAACGTTATTCAGCAACTATGTCCCCAATTTTCTCGAAAACGGTTAAAGCTATCGCCTTAAAAACGGTTTCATTCGTTTTCCTAGGCCAAGAAGACTACAAAACGAGTACTTACAAGCATATGAACTCAAAAATGTAAGCGTTGCGATTTTATTTGCGCGAATTTCGCCCCAAACGCCATCTTCCAGTGGGCGGATTTTGCTGGTTAACGAACTTGACCTTTCAAATAACAGACAAATATATATATATATATATATATATATATATATATATATATATACACAAATTTGAACCACTGTTATTTTCGGTCTCTAGGGGTTCTGAAACGCGAAATTTTCTAGTCGGCACTTCCGGATTGTTTCATGAGATCAATTTTATAAGCGGGGTTCCTCCCTATGAAGGGAGGGAGGAACCGCGCTAACAATATAAACAGATCTAAGGTGTTACACGGGAGCTGGTAAAAAGAGAGAATGAGGTCTCGTATTGTAATGCTCTGTATGCAGGGTCTGCTTCCAGGTAAAGTCATATACTTTTACTGCCCTTTACCGTTACTCAGAAGGCTCTTTGTGTTTACAAACAAAGGACTCGGTATAGACCACCCGTATTAACCCAAAAGTGATTATATCAAGCTTGATAAACTTCCTCAATTAAATTAAGGAATTTAAGAGTGCTTAAATTAGGTTCTTGATCTAGTCAAAAAATTCAAGGAGAATTAGATCATGAATAGAAAATCTCGGCCAAACAGAAGGAAAATAACAATAACAAGGATAGTCAAACTTCGTTTTCAAAGGTTGTTAGTTGTAACACAAAAACGGTCACTCATGATTCTAATAAATTAACTGTGAAGGGTGATTACACAAATATTCCTGTTGAGGCTTTAAAGCTTCAATTTAAAAAACATATTAACCCAAAGGAATTATAGATTGGCCTAAAAACAAAAAACGATATAGAGGTTATATCAACAGAGTTTTTAAATATATGCAAAGACCTGTTGATCAATAAAATAAAAATAAAAAATAGAGTTCTCTGTAAAAGGTTTAATGAGTTCTATTAAATACATATTTTCCAATTTAGTTATAATTTTAACTATTGGAATTATTATCCAAAGATTCATATAATTAATCAACAATAGATTCTAATTTGAAGCACAGCTTTTTTCGATATCTACCTGTTCGAATTGTTTTTCTTATTTTAATTAATCTATTTTATTGTCAAATACATTATCCAACTATAAGCAATGAAAAAATAGGAATAAAAACAGACAAAAACCGTTCGAATAAACGAAATCAATTACTTTAATGGTTTAAGCACTTATTTCTCCGATTGACATCGCCTAATTAAAACTTTCGTCAGAACATTTTTTGTAGAGCATTTAGTAAGCTTTCGAATGGTAACCTTTCACTTCCCAAGATTTTCAACCGTTTTCGAGATATTAATGAAAGTATACGAAGTTCCCAAAATTTTCATTATTTCTAGCAACAGAAAATTGGTCTCATTTTTCCTATCCTGTTTTACAAACAAATACATTTTCCTAACATAATAAATTACAAAAATAAAAAGCAATAAAAAACCAAGGGAAAGAGATAAAAATTACAAAAAGAACGACAAAAACCCGTTCATAAGAACAAAACAGACGTATTTGAAGTTTTAAGCACTTATTTCTCCGATTGACATAACCTAATCAAAAATAGTTTTAGAATCATTTTTGTAGAGAATTTAGTAAGCTTTCAAATAGTTTCTATCCACTTACCACGATTTCCCAACCGTGTTCGAGATATTAATGAAAGTATACGAAGTTCCCAAAACTTTTCATGTCTGTTCATAAAATATTTTATTCTAACCCTTCCTTAACTCCAAACGTAACATAACTTTCAACATATTAGTTTTAATGAAAGTAGAACATGCAGATAATGTTTCAACTGAATCCCGTGATTCTAAGTACCCAAACCAAAAACTGTATTCAAAAACTATTTTTCCAATTTTCTCGAAAACGGTTAAAGCTATCGCCTTGAAAATGGTTTCATTCGTTTTCCTAGCCCAAGAAGCCTATAAAAAGAGTACTTACAAGCTTATGAACTCAAAAGTCCAACCCGCAGGAACTGCATCATCTTAGCGCAGTTCCGTTCTTATCTCGAGTGCAATTAGTGAAGGAATATAGCAGCTATCGGTAGGTATTAGCACCATTTTCCCCCCTTAATATCTTCAAAACAGTGGGAAGTACGATAGAACCATTCAAAACCTTACTAAATTCTCTACAAAAAAGATTCTGAAGAAAATTTCGATGGGGTAATATCAGTCGGAGAAGTAAGTGCTTAAAATTACGAAAGTTTTAGTTTTGTTATTTTAAACGGGTTTTTGTCACTGTTTACCTCACTTTTGTTTTTTAAGTTTATTTAACGGTGGAATGAGTATTTCATTAAAGCTGAGAAAATAAGAATCATATTGGTAATAGAGTTTTCCTAGAGAGAGCGTCGCGATGACGGGAGAGTCCCATCCGCTTAGAAAACTGTCAGTTTCCATATGTGGCGCTTTTAGCTTCCTTCTTTTTGAGATATTATTTTATATTTTTAACGAAAGATCAAAACCTACCGATAGCTGCTACTATTCCTTTACTAATCGCACTTCGGATAAGAACGGAACCGCGCTAAGATGATGCAATTCGTGCGAATCGGACTTTTTTCTTATTTTTCTTAACCTGTTTTATTTTCAAATACATTATCCAACAATAAGCAATTAAAAAATAACAAGGAATAAAAAACAGACAAAAAGAACAGTTCGAATAAGCGAAATCAATTACTTTAAAGTTTTAAGCTCTTATTTCTCCAATTGACATCGCCTAATCAAAACTTTCATTAGAACCTTTTTTTTAGAGCATTTAATAAGCTTTCTAATGGTATTCTTCCGTTCACCAAGATTTTCAACCTTTTTCGAGATATTAAGGAAAGTAAACAAAGTTACTAAAACTTTTTATGTCTGTTAATAAAATATTTTATTCTAACCCTTCCTTAACTCCAAACGTAACCAAAATTTCAACATATTAGTTTTGATGAAAGTAGAACATGCAGAAAATGTTTCAACTCCGTCCCGTGA